>OY740800.1:2742393-3145793 GCA_963514005.1 Raja brachyura
CGCTCAAGCAGCAGACTCCTCAAAACCTCCTTCTTCCTCTGAAACTCTCCCCATTCGCTGGAGTCTTCACCAAACTGACCAAGGCGAGACTTAGCGTCCTGTATCTCCCTCTCCAGCTTCCCGACCGCGGAGTCCCGCCTCCCAGTCGACCCCCATGTATATTCCTTACAAAAGAGACGGATGTGAGCTTTACCCACATCCCACCACTGCCTAAGGGAAGAGAAGCACCTCTGCCTCTCACTCCACTTCACCCAAAACCGAGTGAATGACTCCCGGAAACACCGATCCTCCAGCAGCCTGTTGTTAAAGTGCCAGTACGCGGACCCAGCCCGAGCGCACGCTGGATTGAAATCCACACGCACCAGACAATGGTCCGAGCACGGCACCAGCCGCATTGAGGCCGCTGAGACACGGGAAACAAACGCTCGGGAAATATAAAACCGATCAATGCGGGAACCACCGCCCTCAGACCTCCGCGAAAAAGCAGTGCAATCCGGGTGAAGGTCCCTCCAAACATCAACCAACTCAAAAGAGTCAATCAAGCCTCTCAGCTTCTTCGCTACAGCAGGCGCACACTGAGTACCAGAATGGTCCCGCACCTCAAGTGTGCAATTAAAGTCCCCACCAAGGAAGACACACTCTCCCCTATCAATAGTGCCCAACAGAGCATTCACCTCCCGAAGTAGGCCGGCCTGCATCGTGCCGGAGCTAGGGGCATACACGTTAATGAAATGCAACGGCATGCCATCCAGGCTCACGGCCAGATGGAGCAAACGTCCTGGCACCACTTCCTGCACTTTTAAAATGCTTGGCAGAAAATTTGGGGCCAACAGAAAAGCCACCCCACTCGAATTTGAGCTGAGATGGCTCATATAAACCCTCCCTTCCCACTCCAGATGCCAGGTAGGTTCATCACTAGCAACGGTATGTGTCTCTTGCAGATAACAAACTGCAAATCTCCCCTCCCTTAGGGCCGATAAGAGCTGAAATCTTCGAAAACTCGCTCTACTCCCATTTAAATTTAATGTAGCTACTGTGAATGTGTAGGCACATTAGGTTGAGACCTTCACACTCCCTGTAGTCACAGGAGCTCCTTTGCTGAGGACCTTCAAAAAACCCCGAAACTGCCCCAAATCCGAGTCAGAAAGACCACTATCCTTGTTACTAAGGATAGCCTCGAGACTCACCTGCAAATCTAGACAATCCTCCCACCGCCTTGTAGCAGCAAACCATAATGTTTTGGGAGCACGGCTTATTTTTAAGAACTCTCGCACCTCAACAATAAGCTGCGCCTCAGACACGGCCTTGGAGTCTGGGCTCGCAGCCAACCCGCTCGCACCTGAATCAACAACCTCAGAAAGACCAGAACTCTCTGACAAATCACTCTCTGTGCCACCCCCACTGGCCACATCGCTGTCCTCCTCCACAGCCATGACACGACCCCCCGGATCAATGCTGGGGGTGGGTCCCAACACCCCTGCCTGAGACTCGCAGCCCTCTGAATGGCTGGGCTCCTGCACGCTACCATCACCCTCCTCTTCTGGGCCTGGGGAAGCAACAACAAGAGGCATCCCCAGGGCCTGTGGAACACTGGTACCCTCGGAGTCTGAAAGAGGATCACGACCCATAACAGCCCTGACCTCCACATCATCCAGAGTGCCCTCTCCACAGGCATCACCCAGAGCATCACCACCTGCTATTAACCTCACCCCAGACAGCTCATCCGGTGAGGCATCCCGCCCCCCAGCACCTCCACTGGCACTGATATGGAGCACAGACTTGAACGACAACACCCCCGAAACTCCCCCCTCAGCCTGACTCTGCACATCCCCCGTCACGTCACCTAACGTGCTAGCACCCTCAGTAGGCCTCTGAAACGAGGGGACCTCATCCGACCCAGAGGGTACACACCCAAGGGAGCTAACCACAGCACCCGCCGAGATAACTCCCTCAGAGGGCCCCTGAGATGAAGGGACAGACTCCCGCCCAGTGGACACAACTCCACCGGAATCAACTTCAGCTCCCAGTCCTGTGACACCCGCTGTAGATCCATGAAGAGAAGGCCCAACCACCGACCCAGAAGACACCGGGTCAAGACCACTTTCAGCCACCTCAGTGGTGGAAAGCCCGGAGAAAGACATCCCCTTCGCTCTGGACCCACGCCCTTCCTCATCTTCACCAGGCAGATGCCTCCTTTTAGTCCCACTCGCATGCGGAGGTGCGGTAACCTCCATAAGGGAAGGGTCATCCGCCTCCACATTACCCCCATCCACTTTGCCACCCACACGTTTAGGCTTCTTTACCCCCTTCCGAGCCACCCCAACTCCCCCCTGGGCCCCAGCAGGTGCAGTCTGCACCACACTGGAGCTAAACTCACCCGATTGCACTTTCTTCGCTCGGGCGACCCTATCCCTCTCCTTCTTCTTGTTGTGCTTCCCCTGCTTCTCCCAAAACCCCCCCTCAACACTCCCCTCCTCCTGCGCCCCACCTCCATCCGCCGCCACAGGCGCAAGACGTGGGGGACGTGGGGGGCTTGGGCTCTCACCGCCCAGGGTCCCCAAAGCGGAACCTACGGACCCAGAAGGCTTCGCACTGCCGCTCCGGGTCACCAAGGCAGAACTGGCAACCTTAGCCGGGTCAGCAGTACCACCCCGCACCGCTGAGGTTTGACAAGCCACCCCAGATGGGCCAGCAGCGCTTTCCTGGGCCACTGCACTAGAACCTCTAGCAGTGCCCCCGCGAAAAAGACACTCCCTACGGAGATGTCCAAATTCGCCGCACGCATGACACCGTGCCTTTCCCCAACTCCAATGCACGGTTCTGGGGACACCCTTATGCACCACCTCAAAACTCCCCTCGGCACCATCCCCCTCACCCACCTTCATGAACACCCTCCTCTTGAAACTGAAGACCCCTTTTTCCTCCGGGTCCCCCCCGGGATGCAAGAGACGATAACATTTAGACCGCACCTCCCCGAACTTGGACAGGTGTGGAAAAAGCACTGCATCCGAAAAATAAGTGGGGCAGCTCCGCAGGAGAACCGGTCTCACCCTTGATACCCACGGATCCACCTGTATGTGGACCCCCCCCACTGAGATCTCCTCCTCCAACGCTCGGGCCACACACTCCCGGGTCTTAAGTATCATCTCCACCTTTCCCCTTTCGAGCTCAGAAGAGACAATAGCCCCCCTCCCAAGAAGTTCATTCATGGCCTTCGTAATTACCCCCCTCGACATCATAGGCCCAGTTTGAACAGAAATACCAAAACTGTCCCCATCCAAGTCAACATGAGGCTCAAGCTCAGATGGCCTCGCACCCGCCACTGATGCCATCGCTGCGTAGGTCCGGACCTTCGGCCGCGCCCCTTCCATCGCCATCCTCACAGAGGCACAAACCAGCTCCAAGCCCCTCAGCAGCACAGCTCCAAGTTAAGTCCCAGAGACAGTCACAGTCAAAGACAGGCAGCAGAAATGAGAAACCTCCAGCTGAAGCAGGAAAGTCCCCAGGTTCGTCCACAGCCAAGAGCAGCTTTCGGGAAACTCGATCCCAGTCGCGCTGGAAGCAAAAGTACCTTCTTCACATTAAGCCAGGCAGCCGCACTGAGCAAAATGACTTTAGGGCAGAGAAGCGGTGCCAAAAACGACAAAGACACCGCACAACTTCAGCCCACTGAGATCACAGGCACTCTTGGCAATCCGCCAACGCCAACCGCACCCTCGACAATGTGGAGAAACTCAGGAATCTTCACACAGATGGAGGCTCCCCAGACCAGAGAAAAGCTTCAACAGCCCAACAATAAGTTGAACTATGAAGCCCCCCTGGGTCTGTGCCCTCTCCAACGGCAAAATCCTTGAAAGGCTGCTTCAATCCTTCTCAACTGCAGAGCTGAGAAGAAAACACGACCTCTCTCTCTCTCTCTCTTTTTTTTTTTTTTTTTTTTCATTTCAAAAACTTTATTCAACACAAATCATAAAATACAACACATCAAAACACAATCAAAAATCACACTATAATGAACAGATCATTGTAGTACAGCAGTACATTCATTTATAATCGCCTCAACCCCACGCGGCGACCAGCGCTGACGGAAGGCCTCCAGAGTCCCCGTGAACACCGCGTGTTCCCTCTCCAGGGACACACGTGCACGGACGTAGGCCCGAAAGAGGGGCAGGCAGCCGACTCTCGCCTGACCGTCGACAGCCCGCTGCCTGGACCCACGAATGGCCATCTTGGCCAGGCCAAGGAGCAAACCGACAGGTAAGTCCCCCCCCCACACTCGGCTCTCCCCACTCCCCGCCTTGTGTCCAAACACCAGGATTGTGGGGCTAAAATGCAGCCAGAACTTGAGGAACAGCCCCTTCAGATATTGGTACAGGGGCAGTAACCTCACACACTCCATATACACATGGAATACGGTCTCCTCCTCTCCGCAGAAAATACATGCGGCAGACGAGCCCGTGAACCGACTCAAAAGTTTATTACAAACCACCGCTCCATGCAGCACTCTCCACCCCAGGTCCCCAATATAAAGGGGTACAACTCCCTTATAGAAGGACCCCCACTGGGGCCCCCCGCCGCCTTCGGATGGTAACACCGTCCTCCATTGTGAGTCAGGACGGGAGACGAAGGCACGGTGGTTCAGAATGTGCAGGAGCATCCTGTACAGTGCGCGTCTCCTTGCATCACAAAATGGCATGCTGGTCATCTCAGAAAGGCAGCTCAGATTATGCGGAGCCGGAGGCCGAGTAATATCCCGAAGCCTAGGCCCGATGAGCAGATCTGACGGAGCAGGGGTAAGCTCTATCTGAACCACTCTAGGCTCGCGCCTCTCCTCGACAACCACCATGACAGGATGAGGACCAGCCACACCCGCAGCCACAACATCCCCCTCTCCTCGTGGAACAACACTCTGGCTGAACACCACCAAATTCCTCACTCTTAACACATCCCTATAGAAAACAGGCAAGCCCCTTAGAGCGGGTCGACTGACACCCGCCACCGGGAGCCGCGAGACCCCCCTTAGGCAACGACCCTGACGAAAAAAATACGTGGCCAGAGCGTGCCATCTGGGAGGGTTCTCTACATACATGTATCTCCGCAGAGTCCTGAGACGGAGAGCCGCCACCTGGGTGCGCACGCACACCAAGGACTGGCCGCCCTCCTCTAACGGAAGACTCAGGACCGCCGCGGAAATCCAATGCTTCCTATTTCCCCAAAAGAAATCCACCAGCTTCTTCTGTATAGCAGTTACAAATATAGAGGGCGGGACAAGAGTAGCCAGCCGGTACCATAACATAGAGGCCACCAGCTGGTTTATGACCAGCACCCTCCCCCGAAAGGAGAGAACTCCAAGCAGGCCTGACCAGCGCCCCAGCCGAGCAACCACCTTCGTCTCCAACTCTTGCCAGTTTGCCGGCCAAACATCCTCAGTGGGACTCAGGTACACCCCCAGATAGAGGAGGTGCGTGGTACTCCACGCATACAATGCCATCTCCTCCGGCAGGGAGTCTACCCGCCACTGACCCACCAAAAGTCCAGAGCACTTACTCCAGTTAATCCTAGCAGAAGATGCAGCCGAGAATATCTCCTGGCAGTCACGCATCCTCCGCAGATCACCAGGATCAGTGAACATAAGAAGTACGTCATCGGCATACGCCGATAGAATCACCTCAACCCGCGGGCCAGGTAGGGCCAGGCCTGTCAACCTCCTCCGAAGAAGACACAGGAACGGCTCCACACAGACCGAATACAACTGGCCCGACATAGGGCACCCCTGGCGGACCCCCCTCCCAAAATGAAAAGGAGATAGCACCGCGCCATTAACCTTTACAAGACACTCCGCAGCAGCGTACAAAAGCCGGACCCGGGCCACGAAGTGTGGTCCAAACCCAAACGCTTGCAACGTCCCAAATAGGTATTCATGCTCTACCCTATCAAAAGCCTTCTCCTGATCAAGAGACAGAAAAGCAGCTGACTCACCAGTACCCTGGACTAAATGAATCAGGTCCCTAACCAGGTGGATGTTATCCTGGATGGACCGGCCAGGGACTGTATAAGATTGATCAGGATGAATCACTTGATGCAGCACGGAGCCCAGGCGATTTGCCATTGCCCGTGCAAAAATTTTATATTCTGTGCAAAGGAGAGAGACTGGACGCCAGTTCTTCAACAAACGGAGTTCGCCCTTCTTAGGCAGCAAGACAACAACCGTCCTACGCCACGAGAGAGGCATCACTCCAGTCGCCAGGCTCTCCCCCAGAACCAACATATAGTCACCCCCTAGGATGTCCCAGAATGCTCTAACAAACTCCACCGTCAACCCATCCAGCCCGGGGGACTTACCCCTCCTGAGCTGATGCAAGGCGCGAGTCAACTCCTCCAAAGATAAGGGGCCATCAAGAAGATCAGCCTCCCCCCTATCTACGGTCGGTAGACCCTCCCACAGATCTTGCTGAGCCTCCACACTGAATCCTTCCGCAGAGAACAGGGACCCATAAAAGGACCTAACCAAGGCATTGATCCTCGCTGGATCAGTGACAGAGGAGCCGTCATCTGCAAGCAACTCCACGAGCTGTTTTCGAGCTCCCCGCCCCTTCTCCAAAGAGAAAAAGAAAGGCGACGCTCGGTCCAGCTCGTGCAGCATCTGGACCCGAGACCTCACATAAGCGCCTCGAGATCGCTCAAGCAGCAGACTCCTCAAAACCTCCTTCTTCCTCTGAAACTCTCCCCATTCGCTGGAGTCTTCACCAAACTGACCCAGGCGAGACTCAGCGTCCTGTATCTCCCTCTCCAGCTTCTCGACCGCTGAGTCCCGCCTCCCAGTCGACCCCCATGTATATTCCTTACAAAAGAGACGGATGTGAGCTTTACCCACATCCCACCACTGCCTAAGGGAAGAGAAGCACCTCTGCCTCTCTCTCCACTTCACCCAAAACCGAGTGAATGACTCCCGGAAACACCGATCCTCCAGCAGCCTGTTGTTAAAGTGCCAGTACGCGGACCCAGCCCGAGCGCACGCTGGATTGAAATCCACACGCACCAGACAATGGTCCGAGCACGGCACCAGCCGCATTGAGGCCGCTGAGACACGGGAAACAAACGCTCGGGAAATATAAAACCGATCAATGCGGGAACCACCGCCCTCAGACCTCCGCGAAAAAGCAGTGGAATCAGGGTGAAGGTCCCTCCAAACATCAACCAACTCAAAGGAGTCAATCAAGCCTCTCAGCTTCTTCGCTACAGCAGGCGCACACTGAGTACCAGAACGGTCCCGCACCTCAAGTGTGCAATTAAAGTCCCCACCAAGGAAGACACACTCTCCCCTATCAATAGTGCCCAACAGAGCATTCACCTCCCGAAGCAGGCCGGCCTGCATCGTGCCGGAGCTAGGGGCATACACGTTAATGAAATGCAACGGCATGCCATCCAGGCTCACGGCCAGATGGAGCAAACGTCCTGGCACCACTTCCTGCACTTTTAAAATGCTTGGCAGAAAATTTGGGGCCAACAGAAAAGCCACCCCACTCGAATTTGAGCTGAGATGGCTCATATAAACCCTCCCTTCCCACTCCAGTTGCCAGGTAGGTTCATCACTAGCAACGGTATGTGTCTCTTGCAGATAACAAACTGCAAATCTCCCCTCCCTTAGGGCTGATAAGAGCTGAAATCTTCGAAAACTCGCTCTACTCCCATTTAAATTTAATGTAGCTACTGTGAATGTGTAGACACATTAGATTGTGACCCTCACACTCCCTGTAGTCACAGGAGGTCCTTTTCTGAGGACCTTCAACAAACCCCAAAACTGCCCCAAATCCGAGTCAGAAAGACCACTATCCTTGTTACTAAGGATAGCCTCGAGACTCTCCTGCACATCTAGACAATCCTCCCACCGCCTTGTAGAGGCAAACCATAATGTTTTGGGAGCACGACTTATTTTTAAGAACTCTCGCACCTCAACAATAAGCTTCGCCTCAGACACGGCCTTGGAGTCTGGGCTCTCAGCCAACCCGCTCGCACCTGAATCAACAACCTCAGAAAGACCAGAACTGTCTGACAAATCACTCTCTGTGCCCCCCCCACTGGCCACATCGCTGTCCTCCTCCACAGCCATGACACGACCACCCGGATCAATGCTGGGGGTGGGTCCCAACACCCCTGCCTGAGACTCGCAGCCCTCTGAATGGCTGGGCTCCTGCACGCTACCATCACCCTCCTCCTCTGGGCCTGGGGAAGCAACAACAAGAGGCATCCCCAGGGCCTGTGGAACACTGGCACCCTCGGAGTCTGAAAGAGGATCACGTCCCATAACAGCCCTGACCTCCACATCATCCAGAGTGCCCTCTCCACAGGCATCACCCAGAGAATCACCACCTGCCACTAACCTCACCCCAGACAACTCATCCGGTGAGGCATCCCGCCCCCCAGCACCTCCACTGGCACTGATATGGAGCACAGACTTGAACGACAACACCCCCGAAACTCCCCCCTCAGCCTGACTCTGCGCATCCCCTGTCACAGAGGGCACACTACCAGAGGAGCCAACCACGTCACCTAACGTGCTAGCACCCTCAGTAGGCCTCTGAAACGAGGGGACCTCATCCGACCCAGAGGGTACACCCCCAAGGGAGCTAACCACAGCACCCGCCGAGATAACTCCCTCAGAGGGCCCCTGAGATGAAGGGACAGACTCCCGCCCAGTGGACCTACCTCCACCGGAATCAACTTCAGCACCCAGTCCGGTGACACCCGCTGTAGATCCATGAAGAGAAGGCCCAACCACCGACCCAGAAGACACCGGGTCAAGACCACTTTCAGCCACCTCAGTGGTGGAAAGCCCGGAGAAAGACATCCCCTTCGCTCTGGACCCACGCCCTTCCTCCTCTTCACCAGGCAGATGCCTCCTTTTAGTCCCACTCGCATGCGGAGGTGCGGTAACCTCCATAAGGGAAGGGTCATCCGCCTCCACATTACCCTCAACCACTTTGCCACCCACACGTTTAGGCTTCTTTACCCCCTTCCGAGCCACCACAACTCCCCCCTGGGCCCCAGCAGGTGCAGTCTGCACCACACTGGAGCTAAACTCACCCGATTGCACTTTCTTCGCTCGGGCGGCCCTATCCCTCTCCTTCTTCTTATTATGCTTCCCCTGCTTCTCCCAAAACCCCCCCTCAACACTCCCCTCCTCCTGCGCCCCACCTCCATCCACCGCCACAGGCGCAAGACGTAGGGGACGTGGGGGGCTTGGGCTCTCACTGCCCAGGGTCCCCAAAGCGGAACCTCTGGACCCAGAAGGCTTAGCACTGCCGCCCCGGGTCACCAAGGCAGAACTGGCAACCTCAGCCGGGTCAGCAGTACCACCCCGCGCCGCTGAGGTTTGACAAGCCACCCCAGATGGGCCAGCAGTGCTTTCCTGGGCCACTGCACTAGAACCTCTAGCAGTGCCCCCGCGAAAAAGACACTCCCTACGGAGATGTCCAAATTCGCCGCACGCATGACACCGTGCCTTTCCCCAACTCCAACGCATGGTTCTGGGTACACCCTTATGCACCACCTCAAAACTCCCCTCGGCACCATCCCCCTCACCCACCTTCATGAACACCCTCCTCTTGAAACTGAAGACCCCTTTTTCCTCCGGGTCCCCCCCGGGATGCAAGAGACGAAAACATTTAGACCGCACCTCCCCGAACTTGGACAGGTGTGGAATAAGCACTGCATCCGAAAAATAAGTGGGGCAGCTCCGCAGGAGAACCGGTCTCACCCTGGATACCCACGGATCCACCTGTACGTGGACCCCCCCCACTGAGATCCCCTCCTCCAACGCTCGGGCCACACACTCCCGGGTCTTAAGTATCATCTCCACCTTTCCCCTTTCGAGCTCAGAAGAGACAATAGCCCCCCTCCCAAGAAGTTCATTCATGGCCTTCGTAATTACCCCCCTCGACATCATAGGCCCAGTTTGAACAGAAATACCAAAACTGTCCCCATCCAAGTCAACATGAGGCTCAAGCT
Organism: Raja brachyura; assembly: GCA_963514005.1. The sequence goes on from OY740800.1 coordinate 2,752,402, forward strand.
CAGATGGCCTCGCACCCGCCACTGATGCCGTCGCTGCGTAGGTCCGGACCTTCGGCCGCGCCCCTTCCATCGCCATCCTCACAGAGGCACAAACCAGCTCCAAGCCCCTCAGCAGCACAGCTCCAAGTTAAGTCCCAGAGACAGTCACAGTCAAAGACAGGCAGCAGAAAACAGAAACCTCCAGCTGAAGCAGGAAAGTCCCCAGGTTCGTCCACAGCCAAGAGCAGCTTACGGGAAACTCGATCCCAGTCGCGCTCGAAGCAAAAGTACCTTCTTCACATTAAGCCAGGCAGCCGCACTGAGCAAAATGACTTTAGGGCAGAGAAGCGGTGCCAAAAACGACAAAGACACCGCACAACTTCAGCCCACTGAGATCACAGGCACTCTTGGCAATGCGCCAACGCCAACCGCACCCTCGACAATGTGGAGAAACTCAGGAATCTTCACACAGATGGAGGCTCCCCAGACCAGAGAAAAGCTTCAACAGCCCAACAATAAGTTGAACTATGAAGCCCCCCTGGGTCTGTGCCCTCTCCAACGGCAAAATCCTTGAAAGGCTGCTTCAATCCTTCTCAACTGCAGAGCTGAGAAGAAAACACGACCTCTCTCTCTCTCTCTCTCTTTTTTTTTTTTTTTCCATTTCAAAAACTTTATTCAACACAAATCATAAAATACAACACATCAAAACACAATCAAAAATCACACTATAATGAACAGATCATTGTAGTAAAGCAGTACATTCATTTATAATCGCCTCAACCCCACGCGGCGACCAGCGCTGACGGAAGGCCTCCAGAGTCCCCGTGAACACCGCGTGTTCCCTCTCCAGGGACACACGTGCACGGACGTAGGCCCGAAAGAGGGGCAGGCAGCCGACTCTCGCCAGACCGTCGACCGCCCGCTGCCTGGACCCACGAATGGCCATCTTGGCCAGGCCAAGGAGCAAACCGACAGGTAAGTCCCCCCCCCACACTCGGCTCTCCCCACTCCCCGCCTTGTGTCCAAACACCAGGATTGTAGGGCTAAAATGCAGCCAGAACTTGAGGAACAACCCCTTCAGATATTGGTACAGGGGCAGTAACCTCACACACTCCACATACACATGGAATACGGTCTCCTCCTCTCCGCAGAAAATACATGCGGCAGACGAGCCCGTGAACCGACTCAAAAGTTTATTACAAACCACCGCTCCATGCAGCACTCTCCACCCCAGGTCCCCAATATAAAGGGGTACAACTCCCTTATAGAAGGACCCCCACTGGGGCCCCCCGCCGCCTTCGGATGGTAACACCGTCCTCCATGGTGAGTCAGGACGGGAGACGAAGGCACGGTGGTTCAGAATGTGCAGGAGCATCCTGTACAGTGCGCGTCTCCTTGCATCACAAAATGGCATGCTGGTCATCTCAGAAAGGCAGCTCAGATTATGCGGAGCCGGAGGCCGAGAAATATCCCGAAGCCTAGGCCCGATGAGCAGATCTGACGGAGCAGGGGTAAGCTCTATCTGAACCACTCTAGGCTCGCGCCTTTCCTCGACAACCACCATGACAGGATGAGGACCAGCCACACCCGCAACCACAACATCCCCCTCTCCTCGTGGAACAACACTCTGGCTGAACACCACCAAATTCCTCACTCTTAACACATCCCTATAGAAAACAGGCAAGCCCCTTAGGGCGGGTCGACTGACACCCGCCACCGGGAGCCGCGAGACCCCCCTTAGGCAACGACCCTGACGAAAAAAATACGTGGCCAGAGCGTGCCATCTGGGAGGGTTCTCTACATACATGTATCTCCGCAGAGTCCTGAGACGGAGAGCCGCCACCTGGGTGCGCACGCACACCAAGGACTGGCCGCCCTCCTCTAACGGAAGACTCAGGACCGCCGCGGAAATCCAATGCTTCCTATTTCCCCAAAAGAAATCCACCAGCTTCTTCTGTATAGCAGTTACAAATATAGAGGGCGGGACAAGAGTAGCCAGCCGGTACCATAACATAGAGGCCACCAGCTGGTTTATGACCAGCACCCTCCCCCGAAAGGAGAGAACTCCAAGCAGGCCTGACCAGCGCCCCAGCCGAGCAACCACCTTCGTCTCCAACTCTTGCCAGTTAGCCGGCCAAACATCCTCAGTGGGACTCAGGTACACCCCCAGATAGAGGAGGTGCGTGGTACTCCACGCATACAATGCCATCTCCTCCGGCAGGGAGTCTACCCGCCACTGACCCACCAAAAGTCCAGAGCACTTACTCCAGTTAATCCTAGCAGAAGATGCAGCCGAGAATATCTCCTGGCAGTCACGCATCCTCCGCAGGTCACCAGGATCAGTGAACATAAGAAGTACGTCATCGGCATACGCCGATAGAATCACCTCAACCCGCGGGCCAGGTAGGGCCAGGCCTGTCAACCTCCTCCGAAGAAGACACAGGAACGGCTCCACACAGACCGAATACAACTGGCCCGACATAGGGCACCCCTGGCGGACCCCCCTCCCAAAATGAAAAGGAGATAGCACCGCGCCATTAACCTTTACAAGACACTCCGCAGCAGCGTACAAAAGCCGGACCCGGGCCACGAAGTGTGGTCCAAACCCAAACGCTTGCAACGTCCCAAATAGGTATTCATGCTCTACCCTATCAAAAGCCTTCTCCTGATCAAGAGACAGAAAAGCAGCTGACTCACCAGTACCCTGGACTAAATGAATCAGGTCCCTAACCAGGTGGATGTTATCCTGGATGGACCGGCCAGGGACTGTATAAGATTGATCAGGATGAATCACTTGATGCAGCACGGAGCCCAGGCGATTTGCCATTGCCCGTGCAAAAATTTTATATTCTGTGCAAAGGAGAGAGACTGGACGCCAGTTCTTCAACAAACGGAGTTCGCCCTTCTTAGGCAGCAAGACAACAACCGTCCTACGCCACGAGAGAGGCATCACTCCAGTCGCCAGGCTCTCCCCCAAAACCAACATATAGTCACCCCCTAGGATGTCCCAGAATGCTCTAACAAACTCCACCGTCAACCCATCCAGCCCGGGGGACTTACCCCTCCTGAGCTGATGCAAGGCGCGAGTCAACTCCTCCAAAGATAAGGGGCCATCAAGAAGATCAGCCTCCCCCCTATCTACGGTCGGTAGACCCTCCCACAGATCTTGCTGAGCCTCCACACTGAATCCTTCCGCAGAGAACAGGGACCCATAAAAGGACCTAACCAAGGCATTGATCCTCGCTGGATCAGTGACAGAGGAGCCGTCATCTGCAAGCAACTCCACGAGCTGTTTTCGAGCTCCCCGCCCCTTCTCCAAAGAGAAAAAGAAAGGCGACGCTCGGTCCAGCTCGTGCAGCATCTGGACCCGAGACCTCACATAAGCGCCTCGAGATCGCTCAAGCAGCAGACTCCTCAAAACCTCCTTCTTCCTCTGAAACTCTCCCCATTCGCTGGAGTCTTCACCAAACTGACCCAGGCGAGACTCAGCGTCCTGTATCTCCCTCTCCAGCTTCTCGACCGCTGAGTCCCGCCTCCCAGTCGACCCCCATGTATATTCCTTACAAAAGAGACGGATGTGAGCTTTACCCACATCCCACCACTGCCTAAGGGAAGAGAAGCACCTCTGCCTCTCTCTCCACTTCACCCAAAACCGAGTGAATGACTCCCGGAAACACCGATCCTCCAGCAGCCTGTTGTTAAAGTGCCAGTACGCGGACCCAGCCCGAGCGCACGCTGGATTGAAATCCACACGCACCAGACAATGGTCCGAGCACGGCACCAGCCGCATTGAGGCCGCTGAGACACGGGAAACAAACGCTCGGGAAATATAAAACCGATCAATGCGGGAACCACCGCCCTCAGACCTCCGCGAAAAAGCAGTGGAATCAGGGTGAAGGTCCCTCCAAACATCAACCAACTCAAAGGAGTCAATCAAGCCTCTCAGCTTCTTCGCTACAGCAGGCGCACACTGAGTACCAGAACGGTCCCGCACCTCAAGTGTGCAATTAAAGTCCCCACCAAGGAAGACACACTCTCCCCTATCAATAGTGCCCAACAGAGCATTCACCTCCCGAAGCAGGCCGGCCTGCATCGTGCCGGAGCTAGGGGCATACACGTTAATGAAATGCAACGGCATGCCATCCAGGCTCACGGCCAGATGGAGCAAACGTCCTGGCACCACTTCCTGCACTTTTAAAATGCTTGGCAGAAAATTTGGGGCCAACAGAAAAGCCACCCCACTCGAATTTGAGCTGAGATGGCTCATATAAACCCTCCCTTCCCACTCCAGTTGCCAGGTAGGTTCATCACTAGCAACGGTATGTGTCTCTTGCAGATAACAAACTGCAAATCTCCCCTCCCTTAGGGCTGATAAGAGCTGAAATCTTCGAAAACTCGCTCTACTCCCATTTAAATTTAATGTAGCTACTGTGAATGTGTAGACACATTAGATTGTGACCCTCACACTCCCTGTAGTCACAGGAGGTCCTTTTCTGAGGACCTTCAACAAACCCCAAAACTGCCCCAAATCCGAGTCAGAAAGACCACTATCCTTGTTACTAAGGATAGCCTCGAGACTCTCCTGCACATCTAGACAATCCTCCCACCGCCTTGTAGAGGCAAACCATAATGTTTTGGGAGCACGACTTATTTTTAAGAACTCTCGCACCTCAACAATAAGCTTCGCCTCAGACACGGCCTTGGAGTCTGGGCTCTCAGCCAACCCGCTCGCACCTGAATCAACAACCTCAGAAAGACCAGAACTGTCTGACAAATCACTCTCTGTGCCCCCCCCACTGGCCACATCGCTGTCCTCCTCCACAGCCATGACACGACCACCCGGATCAATGCTGGGGGTGGGTCCCAACACCCCTGCCTGAGACTCGCAGCCCTCTGAATGGCTGGGCTCCTGCACGCTACCATCACCCTCCTCCTCTGGGCCTGGGGAAGCAACAACAAGAGGCATCCCCAGGGCCTGTGGAACACTGGCACCCTCGGAGTCTGAAAGAGGATCACGTCCCATAACAGCCCTGACCTCCACATCATCCAGAGTGCCCTCTCCACAGTCATCACCCAGAGAATCACCACCTGCCACTAACCTCACCCCAGACAACTCATCCGGTGAGGCATCCCGCCCCCCAGCACCTCCACTGGCACTGATATGGAGCACAGACTTGAACGACAACACCCCCGAAACTCCCCCCTCAGCCTGACTCTGCGCATCCCCTGTCACAGAGGGCACACTACCAGAGGAGCCAACCACGTCACCTAACGTGCTAGCACCCTCAGTAGGCCTCTGAAACGAGGGGACCTCATCCGACCCAGAGGGTACACCCCCAAGGGAGCTAACCACAGCACCCGCCGAGATAACTCCCTCAGAGGGCCCCTGAGATGAAGGGACAGACTCCCGCCCAGTGGACCTACCTCCACCGGAATCAACTTCAGCACCCAGTCCGGTGACACCCGCTGTAGATCCATGAAGAGAAGGCCCAACCACCGACCCAGAAGACACCGGGTCAAGACCACTTTCAGCCACCTCAGTGGTGGAAAGCCCGGAGAAAGACATCCCCTTCGCTCTGGACCCACGCCCTTCCTCCTCTTCACCAGGCAGATGCCTCCTTTTAGTCCCACTCGCATGCGGAGGTGCGGTAACCTCCATAAGGGAAGGGTCATCCGCCTCCACATTACCCTCAACCACTTTGCCACCCACACGTTTAGGCTTCTTTACCCCCTTCCGAGCCACCACAACTCCCCCCTGGGCCCCAGCAGGTGCAGTCTGCACCACACTGGAGCTAAACTCACCCGATTGCACTTTCTTCGCTCGGGCGGCCCTATCCCTCTCCTTCTTCTTATTATGCTTCCCCTGCTTCTCCCAAAACCCCCCCTCAACACTCCCCTCCTCCTGCGCCCCACCTCCATCCACCGCCACAGGCGCAAGACGTAGGGGACGTGGGGGGCTTGGGCTCTCACTGCCCAGGGTCCCCAAAGCGGAACCTCTGGACCCAGAAGGCTTAGCACTGCCGCCCCGGGTCACCAAGGCAGAACTGGCAACCTCAGCCGGGTCAGCAGTACCACCCCGCGCCGCTGAGGTTTGACAAGCCACCCCAGATGGGCCAGCAGTGCTTTCCTGGGCCACTGCACTAGAACCTCTAGCAGTGCCCCCGCGAAAAAGACACTCCCTACGGAGATGTCCAAATTCGCCGCACGCATGACACCGTGCCTTTCCCCAACTCCAACGCATGGTTCTGGGTACACCCTTATGCACCACCTCAAAACACCCCTCGGCACCATCCCCCTCACCCACCTTCATGAACACCCTCCTCTTGAAACTGAAGACCCCTTTTTCCTCCGGGTCCCCCCCGGGATGCAAGAGACGAAAACATTTAGACCGCACCTCCCCGAACTTGGACAGGTGTGGAATAAGCACTGCATCCGAAAAATAAGTGGGGCAGCTCCGCAGGAGAACCGGTCTCACCCTGGATACCCACGGATCCACCTGTACGTGGACCCCCCCCACTGAGATCCCCTCCTCCAACGCTCGGGCCACACACTCCCGGGTCTTAAGTATCATCTCCACCTTTCCCCTTTCGAGCTCAGAAGAGACAATAGCCCCCCTCCCAAGAAGTTCATTCATGGCCTTCGTAATTACCCCCCTCGACATCATAGGCCCAGTTTGAACAGAAATACCAAAACTGTCCCCATCCAAGTCAACATGAGGCTCAAGCTCAGATGGCCTCGCACCCGCCACTGATGCCGTCGCTGCGTAGGTCCGGACCTTCGGCCGCGCCCCTTCCATCGCCATCCTCACAGAGGCACAAACCAGCTCCAAGCCCCTCAGCAGCACAGCTCCAAGTTAAGTCCCAGAGACAGTCACAGTCAAAGACAGGCAGCAGAAAACAGAAACCTCCAGCTGAAGCAGGAAAGTCCCCAGGTTCGTCCACAGCCAAGAGCAGCTTACGGGAAACTCGATCCCAGTCGCGCTCGAAGCAAAAGTACCTTCTTCACATTAAGCCAGGCAGCCGCACTGAGCAAAATGACTTTAGGGCAGAGAAGCGGTGCCAAAAACGACAAAGACACCGCACAACTTCAGCCCACTGAGATCACAGGCACTCTTGGCAATGCGCCAACGCCAACCGCACCCTCGACAATGTGGAGAAACTCAGGAATCTTCACACAGATGGAGGCTCCCCAGACCAGAGAAAAGCTTCAACAGCCCAACAATAAGTTGAACTATGAAGCCCCCCTGGGTCTGTGCCCTCTCCAACGGCAAAATCCTTGAAAGGCTGCTTCAATCCTTCTCAACTGCAGAGCTGAGAAGAAAACACGACCTCTCTCTCTCTCTCTCTCTCTCTTCTCCCCCCCCTCTCTCTCTCTCTCTCTCTCTCTCTCCCCCCCCCCCCATGTTGCACTAGCTTCTCCCTACAAACATCGAACAATGGCCTGTTTCCTTTATAATCTTTACTTTTTTGCTTATCTTTCATTCATTGTTATCTCTCTACATCACCTTCCATATCTCTTTTCCCTTATCCCAAACCAGCCTGAAGAAGGGCCTCGACCCGAAACATCACACATTCCTTCGCTCCAGAGATGCTCCCTGTCCTGCTGAGTTATTCCAGATTTTTGTGTCTTTCAATTGAATGTAGATGTTGTGATGTTATGTAGGTTAATAGCATTCAAAACACATAGGACGTAAACATTGGGATTAGTTTAGATGGGGCAGAAGGGCCTGTTTAAATATTGTTTAACTATGACTAGTTTTACTATGTGCTGGAAGGGACTGCAGATGCTAGTTTACACAGAATATAGACACAAAATTACTCCAGCATTTTGTGACTAGTTTTGCTATATTAGTCATATATTGTCAAAGGCAAAGCCTCATGTTATTCTTCTAGTATCTACAATCACATCCTTAAATACAGATGAGGTGCCAGAGGATTGGAGGGTGGCAAATGTTGTTCCTCTTTTCAAGAAGGGCTGCAGGGAAATTGCTGGGAACTATAGGCCGGTGAGTGTAATATCTGTAGTTGGAAAGTTGCTGGAGAGCATTCTGAGCGATAGGTTACACAGGCATTTGGATGGGCAAGGGCTGATAGGGTTAGTCAGCATGGTTTTGTACATGGGAGGTCACGTCTCACAAATTTGATTGATTTTTTTGAAAACATGAGCAAAAAAATTGATGAAGGCAGAGCTGTAGATGTTGTGTACATGGACTTCAGTAAGGCATTTGACAAGGTGCTGCATGGTAGGCTGTCCTGGAAGGTTTGATTTCATGGGATCCAAGGGGAGAGAGAGCTGAATGGATAGCAAATTGACTCCATGGAAGGAAGCAGAGAGTAATGGTGGAAGGTTGCTTCTCAGACTGGAGGCCTGTGACGAGTGGTGTGCCACAGGGTTTGGTGCTGGGCCCATTGCTGTTTGTCATCTACATCAATGATTTGGATGAGAACATACAGAGCAAGATTAGCAAGTTTGCTGATCATACAACAGCTAGCGGGTTTGCAGATAGTGAAGATGGTTGTGAACGATTGCAGCAGGATCTGGATCGATTGGCCAGATGGGCGGATTAATGGTTGATGGAATTTAATACAGAAAAATGTGAGGTGTTGCATTTTGGGATGTCGAACAAAGGCAGGAACTACACAGTAAATGGTTATCCTCTGGGTAGTGTTGTAGAGCAGAGGGATCTAGGAGTACAAGTGCATGGTTCCATGAAGATCGTGTCGCAGGTAAATAAGATGGTCAAAAATGCTTTTGGCACTTTGGCCTTCATCAGTCAGTGTATTGAGTGTAAAAATTGGGAGGTCATATTGGAGTTGTATAAGATGTTGGTGAGTGCATTTAGAATATTGTGTTCAGCTCTGGGTACAATGTTATAGGAAAGATACTGTCAAGCTTGAAAGGGTTCAGAAAAGTTGCAGGGTGCCCTGGATAGGTTGAGTGAGTGGGCAGATGCGTGGCAGATGCAGTATAATATAGATAAATGTGAGGTTATCCACTTTGGTGGCAAAAACAAGGGGGCAGATTATTTGCTCAATGGGGTTAGGTTAGATAAGGGGGGGGGGGGGAGGTGCAGCGAGACCTGGGCGTCTTTGTACATCGGTCACTGAAAGTTGGCGTGCAGGTACAGCAGGCAGTGAAGAAAGCTAATGGAATGTTTGCCTTCATAACCAGAGGATTTCAGTATAGGAGTAAAGAGGTGTTTCTGCAGTTGTATAGGGCTCTGGTGAGACCACATCTGGAGTATTGTGTACAGTTCTGGTCTCCTAATTTGAGGAAGGACATCCTTGTGATTGAGGCACTGCAGCATAGGTTCACAAGATGGGATGGCGGGACTGATATATTAGGAAAGATTGAAAAGACTAGAATTGTATTCACTGGAGTTTAGAAGGATGAGGGGGAATATTATAGAAACATATAAAATTATAAAAGGACTGGACAAGCTAGATGCAGGAAACATGTTCCCAATTTTGGGCGAGTCCAGAACCAGGGGCCGCAGTCTTCGAATAAAGGGAAGGTCATTTAAGACTGAGCTGAGAAAAATCTTTTTCACCCAGAGAGTTGTGAACTTATGGAATTCCCTGCCACAGAGGGCAGTGGAGGCCAAATCACTGGATGGATTTAAGAGAGAGTTGGATGGAGCTCTAGGGGCTAGTGGAGTCACAACTCAATGTTTTGGTTCCCTCATTTACAAAAGGATATTTTGGTATTGGAGACAGTTGAATAGATATTCACTGATCTAATTTCTGGAATTTCTGAAAGACAAGTGAACTGAGGGCTGAGGGGCACTGATGAAAAAGAGAAACTGAGGGTTGGAGTAGATCAGCCATGATCGTATTGAATGGCAGGTTGGTCTTGAGCTGCCAAGTGACCTACTCCTGCTACTATTGTCTTAGGTGTGTAGGAAGGAACTGCAAGTGCTGGTTTAAACTGAAGATAGACAGAAAATGCTGGAGTAACTCAGTGGGACAGGTAGCATCTCTGGAGCGAGGGGGTGGGTGTCGTTTTGGGATGAGACACTTTAGACGTCTGAAGAAGGGTCTCAAACCAAAATGTCACCCATTCCTCCTCTCCAGAGATGCTGCCTATATCGCTGAGTTACTCCAGCATTTAGTGTCTATCTTCAGTGTAAATCTGCATTTGCTTCTTACTCAAAATTCATCATCAGCATGGCATGAATCAGCCACTCCCAGCAATCATTCCATTAAAAATGAATCCTCCAAAACAATAGTACTTAAAGGGCTAATCACACAACCTTTCTACTCGGCCAAGACTCTTGATGTTCATAGGTTACTCAACATAGAAGACTGTCCTTTTTTAAAAAAAAATATTTTACTGCAACCAAAATTGCCTCCATTTGCCCAGAGCTGATCTCCCTTCTCATGGGCGGCATAGGGGTGCAAAGGATATCATAAGATCATAAGTGATAGGAGTAGAATTAGGCCATTTGGCCCATCGTCTACTCCGCCATTCAATCATGGCTGTTCTATCTCTCCCTAACCCCATTCTCCTGACTTCCCCCCATATCCTCTTACACCTGCACTAATCAAGAATCTGTCCAACTCTGCCTTAAAATATCCACTGACAGCCTCCACCACCTTCTGTGGCAAAAAATCCCACAGATTCACCACCCTCTGACTAAAGGATATCTCACCGTAGTCACAGGTAGCCATGAGCATCACATTGTTGGAGGTGCACTAGGACTCAAGTTCCAACACTTCGTCGAAACCGGCTTCGCTGGCATATAAACGTTCTTTTCCCTTCGACGTCTCGAAGGGGCAATGTCTACACAGGCTGTGCTTCCACAAGTTATTTCTCGCTCATATTAGTGATCTGGTAAAACCTCAAATCATAGCTCTCATGCTTGGACTGTTCTCTCTATTGAAGTTACGCCCAACTTCATCCTCAATCTGAAGAAGGTCTCAACCCGAAACATCACCTATTCCTTTTCTCCATTGAGGCGGTCTGACCCGCTGAGTTACTCCAGTTTTTTAATGTTGATCTTCAGTTTAAACCAGCATCTGAGGTTCCTTCCTATGTGCTTCTTTCTCAACATCCTCGTCTCAGGATCATTCCAGTCAATGTCAGTTGATTCATCGCACATGCCATCATTCTTGATCTCTATTCCATAAGATTGAACTTCATCCACTTCCCCATGAGCCCACAGGAACAGAAGACAATCCATGGAAAATTGCTGCCCTTGCAGCCTTCCCTGGAGTCTAGACAATAATAATGATAATAATAATAATGCATTTTATTTATGGGCGCCTTTCAGAACACTCAAGAACACCTTACAGTTAAAACAAGCAAATTACAAATACATAAATAAAATGAAACAATAACAACATATCCATGAATTTGATGAAGTGGAGTTACGTGGGATAGGCCTGTCTGAATAGGTGAGTTTTGAGGGAGGTTTTAAAGGTGTGGAGAGACTCTATGGTACTGATGGATAGTGGGAGAGAGTTCCAGACGAGGGGCAGAACAGCTGAAGGCTCTGAACCCGATCATGGACAGGCGGGCAGATGGAGTGAAGATCAGGGAGGAAGAAGAGGATTGGATAGTTCGGGATGGAGTGTAAGGCTGGAGGAGTTTGGAGAGGTATGGAGGAACAAGATCGTGGAGGGCTTTGAAAGTGAGGAGGAGAATCTTAAAATGAATGCGGTATTGGACAGGGAGCCAGTGCAGTTGTTTGAGGATGGGAGTGATGTGTTTGGTGGATGGGGTTCTGGTGGTGATGCGGGAAGCTGAGTTCTGGACCAATTGGAGTTTATGGATGGACTTGTGGGGTAAACCAGAGAGGAGAGAGTTACAATAATCAATACGGGAGGTGACGAGGGCGTGGATGAGTGTAGCAGTGCTGTTAGGTGTGAGTGATGGACGAAGACGGTGGATAGTGCGTCGGTGGAAGTAAGCAGACCGACTGAGATTATTGATGTGTTTTTCAAAAGAAAGTGTGCTATCAAGGATGATACCCCGACTCTTGACCTGAGGGGAAGGAGGGACTATGGCATTGTCAATGGTGAGTGAGAAATTGGGACATTTAGATAGGGCGGATTTGGAACCAACAAGGAGAATTTCAGTTTTGTCACTGTTGAGTTTGAGGAAGTTGTGAGCAAACCAGGTTTTAATTTCCACGAAGCAGTCAGACAGGGAAGAGGAAGGAAGCATGGAAGTGGGTTTGGTGGACAGGTGGAGCTGGGTGACTATACTTATTCTTCATAGAGGTCTGGAAATTCCTGGTTGTGACCTTGGAGGGTCTCCATAGCCCTCTGAATTAGATGATGCCCATGCTGGATGATGTTAACTAGTCTTTATAGGGCCCTCTCAGTCAATCTGGAAGCACAATTCCTGCCAACTGTAATCATGGGTGCTGCCATCAACACTTCCCAGTAACTGGAAGAGTGTCACTTTGTACAGATGTCTTTGGAGATACAGCTGCATGGCCAAATGCCAGTAGTTAAAATAAGTTTGAATTAGGCTGCTTAATAGTAGCCACTGTTTCTGAACCAGAGCGATGCTACACAAAGACACCAATAATCTTGCTTTCACACCGCACTATGAAATTGTACATTACATTTTTTTAATGCAACATTAGGTACATATTTAATGGTGGAAAACAATGCAAAAGCATTTATAGGACTACATCTGGTCATGTTTTTTTTAATTAAAAAAAAAAAATTTAAGTTAAATTTTATTAGAGGCATGTACATATAGTCCGAACCACTACAAACTTTGTTAAACGGTTACATATTAAATATCCAGGATTCCAGGGACTCCGCTACCAATGTGGCTGGGTACTTCATTTATCGGTTACATATTAACATTGACTCTTATTATTATTTTTTTAATAGATAGAAAAAATAAAGAGAAAAAAAAGAAAATTAGAAAAATAGAATAAACTATCCATAATACAACTTAGGAGATAGGTCCGTAGGTCACAGAACATAACTATTCATCTAGTGCTGGGTTCAAGCTTCATTCAGGTCTAAGCGCGGCCCATTCTACCCCTTCAAATAATCTAAGAACGGGGACCATATTCTAGTAAATAATTCTGGTTTGTCAATTATATCTGGCCATGTGTTGACTCTTTTCAAGGAGGGAAAGGTATTCTTGGCCTCAGCCAAATCTATTCCAACAGTCACAAGAATGGCCTGTTGGGGGAGTAACTCGCCTCCTTTTGGTCCTTCCGAAGAAAATGTGGCTTGAATTAGGAATTCAGCATCTAATTGCTTGGATAATTGCCTACAATGATCACAATTCCATCTGTTCATGCACCCACTCAGCTATTCTGAGTAATTTTTGGCATGTTATTAAAATGTGTTCAGTATGTTTGTTACAGCTGCAGTGTTCACTTTTGTTACAAAACAACACAATTCTATGTTTTGTTTTCCCTGAGAGCTAAAGTGTAGCCATGATGGACTTCAATATAACTTTATATTGTGGAAGTGTTAGTTAATAAGTTCATATTGTATCGTCTTGTTGAGTCTCATTGTCAATACTCATTTTCACTTGGGCCACTGTTAACAATGGCCTGTTTCATTTATCTGTTACTTTCTTGCACATAGAAACATAGAAAATGGGTGCAGGCCGAGGCCATTCGGCCCTTCGAGCCAGCACCACCATTCATTGTGATCATGGCTGATCGTCCCCAATCAATAACCCGTGCCTGCCTTCTCCCCATATCCCTTGATTCCACTAGCCCCTAGAGCTCTATCCCTTAAATCCATCCAGTGATTTGGCCTCCACTGCCCTCTGTGGCAGGGAATTCCACAAATTCACAACTCTCCGGGTGAAAATGTTTTTTCTCACCGCAGTCCTAAATGGCCTCCCCTTTATATTTCATTAATTTGTTCTATATCTCTCCACATCGTCTATATCTCTTGTTTCCCTTTCCTCTGATTCACATTCGGAAGAAAGATCTCAGCCCGAAACGTCACCTATTCCTTTTCACCAGAGAATTCCTTTTCACCAATGCTGGCTATTGACCTTTGGTGATTGGTATAGGCTTCCCTTTCTATGGATCTGCAGATGTTGATTTGCTCGTAAGTGCCAACCTGATGATAAATGCAAGCGCTAGAGGACATGTTGATGCCATGCATTCACGGTGCTGGCTAGAACTAGCATCTGCCATGAAACAGCTTCTCCCGGAGAGGGAGACTCAGCTGAGCCCCTCCCGTGGGCATCGCCCGTGGTCACTGTGTTTTCAAGGCACTGTCGACACCCGATCAAGCGAACAGCTGCCCTGCTGTTTGGTCAGCCGCAGCTCGTCGGCGTGTTCCTCTAGCTCCTGGGGGACGTCGAAGTTCTCACCTGCGAGGAGCAGGCGGATGTCGTCCGGCAACTACTCCAGGAAGGCGTGTTCAAAGAGCAGGCAGGGCCGGCGGCCGTCCATGGCCGTGAGCGCGGGCGTGGGGTCACCGAGCTCTCCCGTGTGGAGGAGCCGTGCCGCTCGATCCAGGCGGCTAAAGGCCCTCATACCTATCAGCAGCTGGCGGCTCGCATAGGTAAGGAACCGGCCATCTCATGATCGAGAGCGCCAACCACGTAATAGTAGCGGGTAATCCTGCAAGATGACGCCCGCCTGTGGCGACATTTGCAAAGGAACCCAACAGAAAAGGATTATTTACAGTTTCAATCAACTCACCTGGAAAAGGGCATAAATGGGCGCCGTAACGGACAAGCTGCTAGTGCACTTGAATGCACTAGCGATATCACGATCTCCCGCAGCTGTGGGAGCCTCCGAATGTAAACATTCCCTCGCTCGCTGGAAAACACCCGACCAGACGGAGGATCGCAGTTACCGTACCTGGAAACTCCCGGATGACCTCCGGAGCCGACGGGCAGGACCTCCAATGGAGCTGGAGCTGCCGCCTGTGAAGGAATCTCCCTCCCAAAAACAACAGGTACAGTAAACACAGTACCTGGAAACAACGGTGAGGCCTCCATTGTGTCCGGAAACATGGCCGACAGGCAGAACGTCAGGTCAGACTGAAGCGCAGGGGGCTTCAACCCCCTCTCCCTACTCTCCTACTGGCCAATGTACAGTCCCTTGAAAATAAAGTGGAGGACAAGGGCAAGACTGCTTTACCAAAAGGAGCTGAGGGAATGCTCTGTGTTCTGTTTCACAGAGACATGGCTCACCCCCAGCTTCCCAGACTCAGCAGTCCAGCCTGAAGGGTTCTCCATCCATCACATGAACCATACACTGGCATCTGGGAAAGGGAGAGGAGGGGGCGTCTGCCTCATGGTCAACTCTGCGTGGTGCTCAGATGTGACAGTCCTGTCCAACTTCTGCTCTCCACACCTTGAACATCTGGCGATGAAGTGCCGTCCCTTCTACCTACCAAGAGAATTCACCTCCATCATCCTGACCACGGTCTACATCCCACCCCAGGCAGACGTCCGTCTGGCACTGGAGGAGCTGCACACCGTGGTCATCAAGCACCAGATGGCTTACTCCGAGGCATTTCCCACCATAGCCGAGGATTTTAACAAAGCCAATCTTAAAAAATCACTCCCTAACTTCCACCAACATGTCTCCTGCAGCATCAGAGGAACAAACATCCTCTACCACTGCTACACCACCATCAAGGATGCCTACCGCTCTATCCCTCGCCCTCACTTCGGTAAATCCGACCATACCACGTGCTACTTCTTCCTGCCTTCAGAGGGGTGAACCTTTGGACAGCACCTGGACCTGATGGTATACCCGGTTGTGTTCTAAAAACCTGTGCAGGCCAACAGGCTGGAGTTTTTACGGATATTTTCAACCTCTCACTTCTGAGGTCTGTGGTTCCCACCTGGTCACTGTGCATCAAAAGGTCATCAATAAAACTGGTGCCCATGAAGAGCAAGGTGACGTGCCTTAATGACTATCGACCTGTGCCAGTAACTTCTGTGGTGATGAAGTGCTTTGAAAGGCTGATCATGGCACAAATCAACTCCTACCTTGACAAAAACCTGGACCCACTGCAGTTCGCTTACTGCCACAACAGATCAATGGTGGATGGGACCACGCTGGCCCTCCACTCGGCTCTGGACCATTTGGACAAAAAAACTCATTTTATTCATTGATTATAGCTCGGCATTTAACAGTATCATCCCCACCAAGCTGGTTAGCAAACTCTCAGAACTGGATCACTGCGCATCTCTCTGCAATTGGATCCTCGACTTCCTCATTCACAGATCACAGTCTGTCCGTTTTGGTGGAATTGAGTAATTCTCGATAATGCCCCTGTCCCACTTAGGAAACCTGAACGGAAACCTCTGTAGACGTTGCGCCCCACCCAAGGTTTCCGTGCAGTTCCCGGAGGTTTTTGTCAGTCTCCATAATGGTCGAAAGTGGTTTCCGTTTTAAAAATCGGTAATTTTTTAGTCGAAGCCAGTTGCGATGCTAATTGACGGTGGTTGCCGGAGGACACAAACCTCCGGGAACCGCATGGAAACCTTGGGTAGGGCCAAAAGTCTCCAGAGGTTTCTGTTCAGGTTTCCTAAGTGGGACAGGAGCATAACAATCAGCATGGGAGCACCTCAAGGCTGCGTGCTCAGCCCCCTGCTGTACTCACTCTATACTCATGACTGCATAGCCGGTTATAGTGCAAAATCCTTAGAAACATAGAAAATAGGTGCAGGAGGAGGCCATTTGGCCCTTTGAGCCAGCACCGCCATTCATTGTGATCATGGCTGATCGTCCCCAATCAATAACCGTGCCTGCCTTCTCCCCATATCCCTTGATTCCACTGGCCCCTAGAGCTCCATCTAATTCGCTTTAATCCATCCAGTGATTTGGCCTCCACTGCCCTCTGTGGCAGGGAATTCCACAAATTCACAACTCTCTTGGTGAAAACGTTTTTTCTCACCTCAGTCTTAAGTGGCCTCCTTTTTATTCTGAGACTGTGAGCCCTGGTTCTGGACTCGCCCATCATTGGGAACATGTTTCCTGCATCTAGCTTGTCCAGTCCTTTTATAATTTTATATGTTTCTATAAGATTCCCCCTCATCCTTCTAAACTCCAGTGAATACAAGCCTAGTCTTTTCAATCTTTCCTCATATGACAGTCCCGCCATCCCAGGGATCAATCAAAAAACCCTATACTGAAATCCTCTTGTTGTGAAGGCCAACATTCCATTAGCTTTCTTCACTGCCTGCTGTACCTGCGCGACATATTTCAGTAACCGGTGTACAAGGGCACCCAGGTATCGCTGCATCTCCCCCTTACCTAATGTAACCCCATTGAGATAATAATCTGCCCACTTGTTTTTGCCACCATGTGGATAACCTCACATTTATCGGTATTATACTGCATCTGCCACTCTGCTGCCTACTCACTCAACCTGTCCAGGTCACCCTGCAACCTCCTAACATCCTCTTCACAGTTCACACTGCCACCCAGCTTTGTCTCATCTGCAAACTTGCTAGTGTTGCTCCTAATTCCCTCTTCCAAATCATTAATATATATGGTAAACAGTTGCGGCCCCAACACCGAGCCTTGCGGCACTCCACTCCCCACTGCCTGCCATTCTGAAAAGGACCCGTTCACTCCTACTTTTTGCTTTCTGTCTGCCAACCAATTTTCTAAACACATCAACACCCTACCACCAATACCATGTGCTCTAATTTTAGTCACCAGTCGCTAATATCCATCATCAACTTCGCCGACGACACCACTGTTGTGGGACGTATCACTGATGGAGACGAGTCAGATCGACCAATTGACCAAATGGTGCCAGCACAATAACCTGGCTCTCAACACCAGCAAAACCAAGGAACTGATTGTAGACTTTGGAAGGAGTAGGATGGGGACCCACAGTGCCGTTTATATCAACGGGTCAATGGGGGAGAGGGTCAAGAGCTTCAAATTCCTGGGCGTGCATATCTCTGAAGATCTTTCCTGGTCCCAGAACACTGATGCAATTATAAAGAAAGCACATCAGCGCCTCTACTTCCTGAGAAGATTATGGGGAGTCGGTATGTCAAGGAGGACTCACTCGAACTTCTACAGGTGCACAGTAGAGAGCATGCTGACCAGTTGCATCGTGGCTTGGTTCGGCAACTTGAGCGCCCAGGAGCGGAAAAGACTGCAAAAAGTTGTAAACACTGCCCAGTCCATCATCGGTTCTGACCTCCCTACCATCGAGGGGACCTATCGCAGTTGTTGCCTCAAAAAGGCTAGCAGCATCATCAAGGACCCACACCATCCTGGCCACCTACTCATCTCTCCGCTGCTTTAGGTAGAAGGTACAGGAGCCTGAAGACTGCAACATCCAGGTTCAGGAATAGCTACTTCCCCACAGCCATCAGACTATTTAACTCAACTCAAACAAAAATCTGAACTTTAATACCCTATTGCACTTGATCTGGTTAATTATGTGTGTGTATGTATATATTCAATGGTATATGGACACACTGATCTGTTCTGTATTTATTTATGCCTACAATATTCTGTTGTGCTGAAGCAAAGCAAGAATGTCATTGTCCTATCAGGGACACATGACAATAAACGCTCTTGAATCTTGTGTACCAGCGGATGTGTAACTGGGCCTCGGCCTGCTGGAACCACACCTGGGCTACGATGTCCAGAAAACTGGCAGCTTCAGAGCAACAGCGCTTTGTTGGGCCGGATCGGTGGCAATGGCAGTTTGAGCATTGGCAGCATCCAGTTTTTCAATCAAAAATGTCTATTTTGGACCATCAGGCTAACAAATATAGTGAGACATGGGGGTTACACAAAAAGCTGGAGAAACTCAGCGGGTGCAGCAGCATCTAAGGAGCGAAGGAGATAGGCGACGTTTCAGGTCGAGACCCTTGTGTTGTCAAACAAAGTATTCTGTATTAAGTTGACACAAAACAGCTCTCAGAACCAAAACAAGGGACAAAGGCATTACCAGCGGTATATATACCCCACGGGGGACCCCGTGACCCACTCTTCCCACCAAACCAAGTCGCATGACCCAACCCTGAGAGCCGAGGGTTCACACCACGTACGGCTAACCTCTAGGCACTGCCACAATTGACACTTTACTGTTTTCTGACCCGAGCCATGTCAGAGTTTATGCCTGTCGTAAATATGAAAAATAAAAAGCATTTGCCAGGGTGAGGAGCACAATATTGGGCTTGTATCAAAACTGGACAGGTTGGAGGATGGGGAGAGGAGACCCATTCCCTCTTGTTAATTCTCTGAAGAGGACAGCTAATATTGAAACATATTTATTTAGCTATGCTGAGCTTCTTTCCCCCACTGAGACTGAAAAATATCCATAATTGGAGTGTGTTAGTGACCCTATCACAGCGGGTTAATCAGAGAAAACATTCTGTCCTAGAAAAAATGCTATTTCTATATCACGGCAGAAAGCCCCTGAGCCTTCTATAAATGTAACAATTATTCCATTGTTTAGATTACACATCTAGTTGAATCTGGTTAATCTCAGACAATAAAGTTCTTCAAACACTCCTATGCAAAGTTTCCTGCTCCTTGTCTTGATAAAGATAAGATCTGAGTACTGCGTGACCTATTTTACACAACCTTTCCTCAGGAGAGAACTAAATTGGATCGAGCCCTTGATGGAGTGCATTGTAGGTCTTTAAAATAATGAAGAGTTCAATAGAGTCGATGCAGGAAAACTATTTTTTCTGACAGATGAATCAAGAACGAGAGGCATTACATTTAACGTTGAGTTTGGCCAATTAGAAGATGCTTCATGAAGCAATTCATCGTGCAAAAAGATAAAAGAAAAATGAAACACCCCCACTACTCTAATGGTATTGAAATGTTCTCAACATAAATCTATAGATTGTTATGAACGGAGTCAGGTATCAAGGCAAATGGAATAGAGCAAGTGTACAAATTAAGCAAATATTGCAGAAACGACTTCAGGGGCTGAGTGGTCCATACCTGTTTTGTAGTTGTTAAAGGGACAGTTCTACACATGAAGACAGTGCAGAAAAAAAGAGGCAGATGTCGATTCACAGAAGCAGGAAATTAAAATTGGACCCAAATTACAGGGGTCATGTTAGTTTCGAGAATGGTACCACACATACGGGTGGCATGGTAGAGTTGCTGCCTCAGCACCAGAAGCCCGGGTTCAATCCTGACTACAGATGCTCTCCTGTACATTGCTGTCTTGTACATTCTCTCTGTGACCATGTGGGTTTCCTCCAGGTGCTCCGGTTTCCTCCCTTATTCCAAAGGCGTGCAGGTTTGTAGGATATGTAACTTCTGTAAATTGTCCCTAATGTGTAGGTTGGAATTATTGTACACCGGTGACTGCACATCAGTGTCAACTCAGTGGGCTGAAGGGCCTATTTCCATGCCGTACCTATAAAGGTAAAATTAAAAACACAAAAAAAAAATACATGTTGCTGAATTATCACCCATTTCGCCCAATATCCCAATCCCCTCTTTTCCATCCTCCATCCATTTCCACCTGATCCCCCCTGGTCTGACTTCATATTCACTCTCTTTCTCTCCTTATCTTACATCCTTTGTCCCCTTTTTATTTAGAAACACAGAAACATAGAAATTAGGTGCAGGAGTAGGCCATTCGGCCCTTCGAGCCTGCACCGCCATTCAATATGATCATGGCTGATCATCTAACTCAGTATCCCTTATCTGCCTTCTCTCCATACCCCCTGATCCCCTTAGCCACAAGGGCCACATCTAACGCCCTCTTAAATATAGCTATAAATATTTCTAGCCTTTATCCCACCCATGTACCAATCAACAACCCCACTCACCTATATCCTTCTATCCCTTACCAGAAAAGACACAAAGTGCTGGATTAACTCAGCAGATCAGGCAGGATCTCCGTAGAACATGGATAGGCGACGATTTGGGTCGGGTCCTTCTTCAGACTGGTTGTAGTAGGGGAGGGGAAGCTAAAAGAGTGGTGGGGGCAGGACAAAGCCTGGCATGTGATAGGTGGATGCAGGTGAGGTGAGGTGGGCTGGCAGATGGTTGGACAAAGGCAATAGACAATAGACAATAGGGCAGGAGTAGGCCATTTGGCCCTTTGAGCCAGCTCGTCGGTTCAATGTGATTCGAGCCAGCACCGCCATTCAATGTGATCATGGCTGATCATCCCCAATCAGTACCCCGTTCCTGCCTTCTCCCCATATCCCCTGACTCCGCTATTTTTAAGAGCCTTATCTAGATCTCTCTTGAAAGCATCCAGAGAACCGGCCTCCACCACCCTGTGAGGCAGAGAATTCCACAGACTCACAACTCTCTGTGAGAAAAACTGTTTCCTCGTCTCCGTTCTAAATGGCTTACTCCTTATTCTTAACCTGTGGCCCCTGGTTCTGGACTCCCCCAACATCAGGAACATGCTGTTAAAGAAGGAACTGCAGATGCTGGAGAATCGAGGGTTAAACAAAAAGCTGGAGAAACTCAGCGGGTGCAGCAGCATCTAAGGAGCGAAGGAGATAGGCGACGTTTCGGGTCGAGACCCTTCTGAAGAAGAGGTCTGCCAGAGGAGGTAGTTGAGGCTGGGACTATCCCAATGTATAAGAACCAGCTAGACAGGTACATGGATAGGACAGGTTTAGAGGGTTATTGACCAAACACAGGCAGGTGGGACTAGTGTAGTTGGGACATTGTTGGCCGGTGTGGGCGAGTTGGGCCAAGGGGCCTGTTTCCACACTATATCACTCTATGACTCTATAACTGCACACCAAGGTTTTCTTAATTTATTGAGTGAAGGATATCTATAATTTATTTTTTTATGTTCTTGGCCATCGGCTGCTCCGTATTGCACTGCTACATATGGGAGATAAGCTCTGGTGATGAATGTTATCACAGTGGACAAACACTGTCGTGATAGGAAACAAATTAATGCAAAAATGATGACTATGCGATCAGACAATATGATGCTCTTCATACTTGGGTGATCATCATGGCTTTCCATTATATAAACTCTACACATATCTCTGAACAAACAGCAAGTAAATATGTACCAAATGTCAACTTACAGCACAACATGGGGATGAAATGCAAACTCGAGTGTTATAACCATAAACTGAAAACATGTTGATGCTATGACAACTATAAATGCATTTAATATGGGACAGCAAAGATTCAAAACATGTTCATATAAGTAAACCATTTATTATTTATGTCCTTCTATATAAAAACAATTATGAAATTGATTTGCCTATTTGAAATGACTGTAAGAACCAAGATTTCATTTTTTTTCTTGCAGGTTGCTGTTTGCTGGTTCTCCACAACATTTTGTTTGGAGTCAGCTGTTCTAGTGAGACCATTTTCATGGCCTGAGTACATCATAATTAATGGAGAGTGCATTTTAACTCCAACATATACATCGGGTGGTGCAGCGATAGAGTTGATGCCTTAGAGCGCTTGCAGCACTGGAGACCTGGGTTCGATCCCGGCTACGGGTGCTGTCTGTACGTTCTCCCCTTGTCCTGTGTTGGTTTTCTCTGAGATCTCTGGTTTCCTTCCACACTCCAAAGACGTACAGGTATGTAGGTAAATTTGCTTAGTATAAATGTAAATTGTCCCTAGTGTGTGTAGGATTGTGTTCACGTGCAGGGATCGCTGGTTGGTGTGGATTCGGTGGGCCGATGGGTCTGTTTCCGTGATGTATCTCTAAACTAAAAATAAACTAAATATATTCATCTGGGATTTTATTAACAATATGTCTAAATATGTTTTCTTTGAAGTACTGAAGGCATCACCCTTTGTGTGAAAACGTTACCCCTCAGATACCTATTAAATCTTTTCCCCTTCACCTTCAACCTGTGTCCTCTGGTCCTCAATTCCCCTACTCTGGGCAAGAGATTCTGTGCAACTACCCAATCTATTCATCTCATGATGATATACACCTCTATAAGACCACCCCTCATCGTCCTGCACTCCAAGGAATAGAGACCCAGCCTACTCAACCTCTCCCTTTTGCTCAGACTCTCTCGTCCTGGCAACATCCTCGTAAATCTTTTCTAAACCCTTTCAAGCTTGACAATATCTTTCCTATAACATGGTGCCGAAAACGGAACACAATATTCTAAATGTGGTCTCACCAACCTTTTATACAACTGCAACATGTCCTCCCAACTTCTATACTATATTCTGACTGTTGAAGGCCAATGTGCCAAAAGTTTTTTTGACCACCTTATCTACCTACGACTCGACCTTCAAGGAACCATGCTCCTGTAGTTCTAGATCCCTCTGTTCTACAACATTCCCCAGCCTACCATTTACTGTTTAGATCCTGCCCTTGTTAGACGTCCCAAAATACAACACCTCACACTTCTCTGTATTAAATTCCATCAACCATTCCTCCGCCCACCTGGCCAATCGATCCAGATCCTGCTGCAATCTTTCACAACCTTCTTCACTATCTGCAAAACCACTCAGTTTTGTATCATCAACAAACTTGCAGTTCTTGCCCTGGATGTTCTCATCCAAATCATTGACGTAGATAACAAACAGTAACGGGACCAGCATCGAACCCTGCAGCACACCACTAGTCAGTGCATCCAGTCTGAGAAGCAACCTTCCACCATCACCCTCCGTTTCCTTCCATCAACCAACTTGCTATCCATTCAGCTATCACTCTTTGGATCCCATGTGAGTTGAATGAAGACTTAACCTGAAACAGATTTGTGTTCTTAAAAAATTTTGTGCCCAATTCTGCACGCCTTTGCGTTGATCAGTAATTTTGACTCTCAATGTTTCATTGGCATTGTAGGTTACTTCAGCAAATTCTTTTTGACAAAACACAACGCAGATAATGCCAGCATTCATCCACAGAGTGAATTTTAACAGGATTTGGATTTTCAAGGACCAACACTGGAACTGCATACTCAACCTTACAGTGATCCGTAATACCCAGCATACCACCCTTACATGTGCCTTGACTGTTCAGTTGGTGTTCAGGCTCACAGTCCTTTTCAACTTTCTAACCTCTAGGTTACATGGGATTGCTGTTTTTGATCTTTGCCACATCTCAGTTTACTGTTCACTGCTGTGTTAGTGAGATCACCCAAACTCAACGCTCAGGTCAGAAAGCTTTGTCTATATTGCCTTCAGGAGTATGCACGGGGTTGTGCTCATGTTGCAGGCTTCCCCAAAGTATACAAATTCAAAACCTGCACACTTATGTTCTCGTGACGTCATCGCGCATCATGCACTAGGCGTACGCCTTCAAGACGCTGCATATGATGTCAAGATGCTGCGTACGATGTCGAGACGTTGTGTACATCCTCAATGCGGCTGCGGGCCACCAGGCCATTGGCGCGCGGAATTTTTGGACAGTGTCAGTTTTTTGGAGCCCCGCGCGATGTCGGGACCAGACCCGCACAACTCCATACGCCTCCGCCGAAGTGGGACCGGCCCTGCGAGGCCGTACCGCTCAAGCGGCCACATTAGGTCACGCTAGCCGCATGCAATCACATGCTGGTGGAACAGGCCCTTTACTTTTTTGCATATCTTTAATTAATTTGTTCTATGTATCTACATCACCGTCTATATCTCTCATTTCCCTTTCCCCTGGCTCTCAGGCTGAAGAAGGGTCTTGACCCAAAATGTCATCTATAAGATATAAGATGTTGCACTTTGGGAGGTTGAATGCAAGGGAAAGCAAGGCAGTTGATGGCAAGACTCTTAACAGCATTGATGTGTAGAGGGATCTTAGGATCAGGTCCATAACACACTGAAATGTAGCAGCACAAGTAGATGTGGTTAGAGTCATTTTCTTGTCCCGTCATTCCTTCTCCACACTTCCATCGGACACAAGATACATAAGCTAGAAAGGGCACATCACCAGCTTATAATCAGCTTCTTCCCCTCTGTTTTAAGACATAGAAATTAAATTATGCCCTCCATTAGCTAGGGCACAGTCCCGATTATCGTACCTACCTCATGGAAAAATAGGCAAAACTAGTCCATTCGGCCTTTCATGCCAGCAAAATCAGCACATCGTTCATGCTTTTCCCTTGATTCCTTTAGGCCTCATTTCGGCCATCTGAATGTTTCTTTGGAGCTGTTACTCTACAATGCTGTACTTGAATTTAGTGGCCTTGCACCCTGCTTGAAATGGAATTCGAAGGGATAGCCGTGAGTTAACTGCCAGCCCACCAGCCATGAGTGAGTGAGCTGCCAGCACAACAGACTTGAGTGACTGAGCCGCAAGCTCAATAATCTATTTGGCCCACAATGTCCATACTAGCCTTCTGGAAACCAGTCTCTTCAGCCCACAACACCCATACTAGTGCTCCAGAAAGCCCCCCCACTGGCCACCAATATTGGAATTGGTGGAGAGGTGGAATATTGCATTGGGGGACCAGCCCTCCCGTGTGATGCTGGGACCCAACAGGTCCCATTTGGACTAGTATTTATATATTAATAAGAACACAAAATAGATTTGCTTTGATTTCAAACTCACTATCTGAATAAAAAGTGACATAGGAGAAAGATAGTTTGAAAGACAATTGAATGGGATTAATCATGTTCATAACATTTTTCCATGGTATCTTTAGGATACAGTTTGTCTTCGGTCATTTTGAAGTGAACATGTTGCTGTAAACACAATGGCAGGTCAGACTGACTGATTGGAAATGTCGGGATGTCATGTCCTAAAGGAAATTTCAATTAACCATTGGTTATTTGTGACAAATGGACAAATTTACTGAATTCCATTGAAAAACGATGGTGGCTGAAATTGGATAGCTTTTAAAAATAACAAGTAGAACTTAATATGCCATAAGATTCTCTTCACTGATGTAGATTCTATGACTATAATGTACTCTACGGCTGAACAGATAAACAATGATGTTCTCCTAAAGGAGAGAAAAATAATAATTTATAGCTCACCTTGCTTGATCTCATCCCAATCATCGTATCACTTATGGTACACATGTCAGGAACTTCTCTGATGCACCTTATAGACCTGAGAGATGACTGAGTGCTCCGTGGCAGATATAAGATTGACTTTCCTGTGAGTGAATCCGTGAAAAGCAACTGGCCAAATGGAGTCTGCCACAGAAGGCTGTGGAGGCCATCAATGGATATTGTTCAGGCAGAGATAGATGGTTTATTGATTAGTGCGGGTGTCAGGGGTTATGGGGAGAAGGCAGGAGAATGGGATTAAGAGGGAAAGGTAGATCAGCCACAATTGAATGACGGAGTAGACTTGATGGGCCGAATGGCCTAATTCTGCTCCTATCACTTGTGAACATGAATTTATGGAGTTCCTGGCTGTATCCTCAGGACCTATGTGGACTAGCTGGCAGATGTATTCACGTATTTATTTAACCTCTCAATACTCCATTCTGAATTTCCACCTCCTTCAGGATGACCACTACCATCCCAGAGTCAGAGAAATGCAATGGAGCATGCTTTAATGACTGCCATCCTGGGGCTCTGACATCCGCCATCATGAAGTACCTCAAGAGTGTGCATGGGGTATATTACCTTCAGCTTCCCAAAGGGCTTGATCCACTTGCATACCATTGCAACAGGTCAACAACAGATGCCATCTCCCTGGCCCAAAACCCACCTCTGGAACACCTGGATAACAAGCACATTCATCAGGACACCAGCCTTCACACCATAATATCATCCAAATTCCTCTCCAAACTCCTGGATCTATTCTCTAACTCCATCACCATCTACAAGTTTGCAGGTGACACCACTGTGGCTGGCTGGATCTTATAATCACAATCACAATAATACTTTTTTAGCCAAGTATGTTTTGCAACATATCAAGAATTTCATTTCCCAAGTCAGTCATACAAACAAAAAGGAACAGAACACACAAAATAGATTTTAACATAAACATCCACCTCACTGTGATGGAAGGTGAAAAAAACGTTCAAATCTCTTCCCCTCATTGGTCTCCCACGGTCGGGGGCCTCGAGCCCTCCGTTGACAGGACGATGTTGACTCCTATAGCTGGAGACATTTGGGCCCTCTGCATGGGGGCGATCAGCTCCCCCACTCCGGTGATCAGACCGCAGGTCGGGGCTGGTCGAACCTCTACAGTATTGGAGCTCCCGACTAGCCTCTCAGAGACTGCAAGCTCTTGATGGTAAGTCCACAGGCCGCGGTTGGAGCGATCCCAGGCAAGAGATCGACTCCGATGTTAAGTCCACGCTCCACGGGGGCACTCAAGGTCAATCCAAGGAAGCCTCCAGCTCCATCGATGGTAGGCCTCAAAGCGACCAGACAGAGATGCGATCTGGAAAATAATCACTTCTCCGGCAAGGTAAGAAACTGAAAACGTGTTTCCCCCTCCCCTCCCCCCTCCCCCCCATCCCCCTCCCCCTCCCCCCTCCCCTCCCCCTCCCCCCCTCCCCCTCCCCCTCCCCCCACTTCAAACATGAACCTTTAACACGCACTAAAAATGTTAAAAAAATGAAAAAGCAGACAGACTGTGGCGAGGCTGCCAATCGTGTGGCTCCCTGGTGAGGAGTACAGGAAGGAGATAGAGACTTTGGTGACATGGTGTCAGGACAACAACTTCTCCCTCCATGTCAGCAAGATGAAACAGCTAGGTATTGACATCAGGAAGTGGTGGAGCACATCCCCCACACCTCATCAATGGTGTCAAAGTGGAAATGCTTGAGAGCTTCAAGTCCCTAGACATAAATATTACCAAAATCTGTTGTGGACCACATTGAAGCGACAGCCAATAACATGCACCAACACTTCTACTTCCTCAGGAGACTGAGGAAATTTGGCATGTTTCCAATGACTCTTACCAACTTTAACTGATGCGCCATAGAAGGCATCCTATAACAATGGGAGCAACTCCGCGCAAGACCTCAAGATATTACAGAGAGTTGTGGATGTAGCCCAGTCCATCATACAGGCTAGACTCCCAACCTGGGGCTCCAACTACCTGATACACTGTCTCATAAAAACAGCCAATATCTTCAAGGACCTTTCCCATCCCAGGCTTGTCTTCTTTCCCCACTCATCAAATAAAAGACACAAAACGTTGAAAGTATGTACCATCGGTCACAGAAACAGTATCTTCCCCTCTGTTATCATAGACTTGAATGGTCCTTCCATAAACTACGGGTCAGTCACTCCCGATTTTCCAAACTATCTAATGTGGGCTTTGAATGTTTTCTCAGAAATAGTTTTGCTCCAACGCCGGAGAACCATGCTCGATACTCTTTCTCTTCACTCTACCTGTTGTACACTATGTTGGGCGTGATTGTATTAACATACATTGTTATCTGATTTGATTGTATAGCACACAAACAAAAGCTGTTCACTGTATCTTGGTTCATGTGACAATTATAAAAACCTAAACCTAAGAACAAGGTTCATACAGCAAAAGAAATAATGTGATAGTTTAATTTAGAGATACAGCATGGAAACAGGCCCTTCACCCCACCGAGTCCACGCCAATCAGCAATCCCCATACACTAACACTATCCTACACACACGAGGGACAATTTACAATTATACAATGCCAATTAGCCTACAAATCTTTGGAGTGTGGGAGGAAACCAGCGCTCCCAGAGAATTCCCAAGCAGCTCACGGGGTGAACGTACAAACTCTGCACACTCACTGTCAGTATCAAACCCGGTCTCTTGCACTGTTATGCAGCCACTCTACCACTGCTCCACTGTGCAGGACAGTACATAAATAACTGTTTTTGTGTGATGTTAACTGAAACTAATTTTGGCAGGAAAACTTCCCTGTCTTTTTTTCAAATATGTTCACCTGAAAAGATGGACAGGTGAATAACTGATGTGAAAGAGAGTACACAACTCTTCAAGTGGCCCACAGTTCTGCAGTCTCGATTTAGCACTAGGTTTTTTCTGAGGTTCCTTTTTAACATACAATATTCAATAGAGACCAGGGATTAATTTGTGTATTTAATACCTCATCTTTTCATTCAGTTGAAAAAAAATCTGTTCATAGAAAAATACTATACTTTCTCAATCTTTCAGTTTAATGTTATTGATGGTGAAAAGTCTAATGATCATGCTGCATAATTAAAAAGAATTTGAATTTATTATTCAGTTTAAATGAACTAGGTTTCATCTCCACCAAAAGATCATATGCACTTTTATAATTCTGCTGAATCCCTCCCTTTTGTGATGTATAATTTCCAGCATGCAGACAACTGGAACATTGCTTCTCCATTTGGCTTTTGAAGTGCTTCCCTTTGGTCAACCACCTTTATTCGTTGCTGTTCGCTTCCTGGCATAATTTTGGCAGACTGAGCAGCAAACTATCAGACAATCCATTGCATCTTCAAGAATCAACCATCTTTCTGGCTGGCCTCAGATGTGGAATAATAATGACACTGACACAATATTTATAGGTTACCTTCCTTGGTCTGCGAGTTTATTATCTCACTCAGCCATGGCCTCCTGCCTTGGCTTGCACACTGCACATGCGATCTGACCTCCAAGTCATCTGATACCAAGGTCATGATATTTGCATATCATCATCATGATTCATCATCATGACAGCCTCTAATCTAGTCCACTCCTAAAATGTAGTTGATCCATTATTTTATTGCCTTTCTCCATATTTGCAGCAAGATCCGTACTTACATAATTGCCATGCAGGTAGCTACCTGCCGACCCAGCTCTCCAATTTAATGTCTTCAAGCTGAAGTTCAAATCCCTCCGTGATCATACCTCCACAACCTTTAATAGTTCTGAACCCCACCAACTACTTGGCTCCTACATTCTCTGGCAGCTATTCCTCCAACTTCCAAGAGTCCCTGTTTGGGATTTCGTTTCCCAAACCTCAGCTTTCCGCACTCCTCTTTTAACATATTCCTGAAATCTCACCTCTTCTGTTTAGCCCACTCAAAATCTTCTCATCTATATAGATTTTAGTTTGTATAAGGTGTCAGGGATTATGGGGAGGAGGCAGGAGAATGGGGTTAGGAAGGAAAGATAGATCAGTAATGATTGAATGGCAGAGTAGGCTTGATGGCCAAATTCTGCTCCTATAACTTATGACCAATATGTTTCTGTGAAATGCCTGGACATTTCTCTACCTTTAAAGCATCATATAAGGACAAGTAGTTGCCTTTTCAATATGTGATATTCCACAGAGTCCAGGGGATCCATTTATAGATTTAACACCTCATCTGTTCATTCTGCAGAGAAAAATTGGGTTATAGAGAAACACTATACTACAGTTTTCTTTATGTTTATATCAAGTATCCTTTATTATTATAAATGAAGCTCCCAAAGCAAATACTGACTTACCTTAGTGCAAGAGTAAAAGTGAATTTGTGATATGAAATACACATTGTCAGAGTCAGAAACGTATTAAATATAGATTATTTGGGATCTAGATTTTTTTTAAACTAGGTGCAATATAAAGTGGTTGTGTTATGTCCAGTTCACTGAAACAAGATGAATTAATAATTAGGTTTGACATCTACAAAGCCACATAGAAGATATAAGAGATATTGTTATGTAGCATGCATGAAGCAAAATTTAGACATAAAGAGACATGAATTCAAATCGGTAAAAAGTCTTTTACAAAGCCTTTTACAGTGTATTTCCAATATGACTGGTATTACCGAGGTCACTGCCGTTAACGTGTGTGCGATAAGTTAGGAATGATGGAGGAAATAAAAGTAAAAAGCCCTGATACAGTAGCAGATGAACTCAGATAAAATTTGGTGTGGCTGAAGCTCTGCCAATGTCTATGAAGAGTCTCGGCCCGAAACGTCATCCATTCCTTCTCTCTAGAGATGCTGCATTACTCCAGCATCTTGTGTCAATGTTTGGTTTAAACCAGCATCTGCAGTTCCTTCTTGTACAAATGTCAGTGGGTGACTAAATATATTCATGCCCACACGTGAACTGAATTTGGAAATAGTGGCTGGTCGAGTGTTACACTCTATAAGGATTGAAATGTACCCGTGCAATCTATACATCTGCTGGCACCCATTGCCACAATGTGCTTCTCATGTTTGCAGAAACAGGGTGGCACGCTGGTGCAGCGGTAGATTTGCTGCCTTACAGCTCTTGCAGCGCTGGAGACATGGGTTCGATCCCGACTACGGGTGCTGTTTGCACATGACCAGGTGGGCATTCTCCGAGATCTTCAGTTTCCTCCCACACTCCAAAGACATACAGGTTTGTAGGTTAATTTGCTTGGTATAATAGTAAGATTAAATGAGAACTTACCAGTTTGAAGTTTGATCTTTATTTTATGAGGAGTTACGATGAGGGATTACCTGAAGAAGCCCCACCAGGCGCATGCACGTCATACTTCAAGGCAGCAGCAAGAAACACAGTAACTATAGTCAAACTGATATAGTAAGACTCAGAAGACTAGAACTACCAGATGATCTTTGCGATTATGAGGGCCGGGAGCGGAGGGCACGTAATCCCTCATCGTAACTCCTCATAAAATAAAGATCAAACCTCAAACTGGTAAGTTCTCGTTTAATCTTACTATTTTACTTCGGAGTCACGTGAGTGACTACGTGAAGATTTCAAAGCTCTGTGATTTCATGCCGTAGATCCATTCCATACGACACACTGCTTCAGTTGACACAAGAGTGAACAAATAATGTATTGAACATTGCTCAAATTATTCAATAAACATTTTTTAATAATAATAAACAAAAACAGTAATGACCCCTCTATCCCAGGGGGAAATTACAAATGAAATTTAGAAAAGAAATCAAATGGAACCTAAAATAGCATGCCCAAAACCTTGCACTGTCAGGACAGGTTTGTCATAAAACTTGGAGAAGGTTGCCTCCCTAGACCATCCTGCAGCCCCGAGGATTTGATCTAGAGGCATGTCCTGTGCCTTCGCTGCGGATGTTGATGTTGCCCTGGTGGAGTATGATTTAAACACATGCGCGTCTACTCCAGCACAATCCAAAATCTGTTTTAATCATCTAGAAATAGTTTGTACTGACACTCTTTTATATGTTTTTTTGTGGCTGATGAGCATTGCTGTCTTAGAGCCTCTGAGACTCTTAGTTACCTCGCTATATTGACTCAGGTGCTTAACTACACGTAGCCTTTGGTCAACGGGGTATGCTTTAAAGCTTACTTTGGTTCCGGCCACACCTGGCCTGCTTTGTTTGATTAAATCATATACATAAGGCGTCATGTTATCTACAGAAGAATACATGCTATCCAGCCGTAGCTTTTGCAATGTTTGAACCCGTTG
Source organism: Raja brachyura (assembly GCA_963514005.1). The sequence continues at coordinate 2,784,522 of OY740800.1, forward strand.
CGCTTATACTAGCGCCATGAGCATAACCACTTTAAGTGTAAACTTCTGAAAAGATAGTGACGTGATTGGAGCCCATTGCTGAAGCAGTGTGAGAACTATACTCACATCCCAGATTTCTGTATATCTAGGCTTAGGAGGGTTTTTGTTAAAGATAGCTTTCATGCACTAACCCGATAGATTGGTGTTCTATTGGTGTTGATTGATGAGACCCGATAGATTGGTGTTCTGCAAACTGCCCTAAATAGGAGAAAAAAGCACTCCGAGCACTATTAATGGCACCATAGCTCAAGTGTTCATCAAAATGCAATGTAGCAAGTAACTCCAATACATCCGGTATGCTTGCAGTATAGAAACATAGAAACATAGAAAAATAGGTGCAGGAGTAGGCCACCTATTTTTCTATGCTTCTATGTTTTTTTATTATATGATAAGATATATCTGACTGCAAGCAAAACATCTCCCATTTATTAATATGAGACACATATTGATTTTTAGTGCTATCTCTCCAAGCTGCAGTAATCACATCCATGGTCCTACTCGACAGCCCAAGCCCTTGGAATGGTCTGGTCAGAACCTGCAGATTAACAGATTAATACCATATAACCATATAACCATATACCAATTACAGCACAGAAACAGGCCTTCTCGGCCCTTCCAGTCCGTGACGACCATTAAATTTCCCCTAGTCCCATCTACCTGCCCTCAGACCATACCCTCCATTCCCTTCCCATCCATATACCTATCCACTTTACTTTTAAATGTTAAAATTGTTCCTGCCTCCACCACTTCTGCAATACGATCAAGTAACGGATGACTTTCCCCTGTTACCGGATGAACCAACAAATTACTGTACATAGGGATAGTCATGAATGGCTAAGTCATCATTCTCAGCACCAATGGGAACCATGGCTGTGTAGGCCAGTCCGGAACCACCAAAACGCCTGAGGCAGAGTCCTGCACTATTTTGGTGAGACATTGCCTGATGAGGCAGAATGGGGGGAAAGCATAAAAGAACGTACGTCCCCAATGTAGCGAGAAAGCATCCACTGCTACTGATCCTGGATCTGGTTCCCATAATGTTTCCCATTAAACATAATTAGGCAACTGGTGATTTAGCCTGGATGCAAACAGATCAAATATCTGGCAAACCATAGCAGCTGACAATCATTTAAAAAAACATCAGGATTTAGCATCCACTCTATGTTGTCATTAAATTTCCATGACCTGGTGTCTGCCACCACATTATCTCTACCTGGTAGGTAGATAGCTGAGACCCAGATATTTCTGGAAATGCACCAGTCCAAAATGAGGTTAGCCAGATTATCACATGATACTGACCTAATTCCTCCCATGTGATTGATATAAGCAACAGCCGTGGTATTGTCAATCTGGAGCTGCACATGTAAATCATTCTTTGCTGAACAATATGCTTTTAATCCATAGAATGCAATTCGAAGTAATTAATACCATGCCTTTGCTGGAATAATTCCTCTTGCACACTCCATCTACCACCACAGCTAGACTCGCTGTCCGTGGCTCCCCATCCCAAAGCACTGATATCTGTTTGTAAAACCACTGAAGGTTGTTGAGTCAAAATCTTTTCGGTACTTTGTGCAATATTGATTATCCACCATTGAAATTCGTCGATGGCTTTGGCTGGCAACTGCATTGGGCTGTCGAAATGGCCTGCATGTTCTTTAAGTGCTTGTTCTCTAGCTTGTTGCAAACTTTGATAGTGCAGAGGTCCAGACTGCACTACAGGAAAAGCCGCCACTAATTTACCATTAACACTGGCTACATGCCGGATTGAGGGTTGTTGCTTTTCTACAAGACTGCTACAGACCTCCATGATTTCAACAGCCTTGGCCATAGGCAAAGTCACTGACATATCAATTGAATCAATGACAAACCCCAAATAGTTAATTTTTTGGGATGGCATTGGCTTGGATTTTGTTGGATGGATGACAAAACCTAACCTCTCAAACAGGTGTTTGGTTGCTGAAACCGACTCTTCAGCTGTTTCCTGAGTGTGGCTTATAATTAAAATATCATCTAAATAAGCCATTACAATGTGATTCTGGGCACGAAGTAGTGCCAGAACTGGTTTTAACAATTTTGTGAACAACCTGGGAGCTGAGGTTAACCCATTGGGCAACGCTTTAAATTGCCACAGCTGTCCCATCCAACTAAATTTCAAGTATCTACGGTACTGATGATGAATTGGAACTAAATAATATGCATCTTTCAGATCTATGGTTGCCATATAACAACCTTTTGATAACAGCTGTTTAGCAGTACTGAAAGTATCAATTTTAAAATGCCTATACTGGACATAGGAATTTAATTGGGTTAGGTCCAGAATGACTCGACACCCACCATCTTTTTTCTGTCTGGGGAATATATTGGACACAAATTGTTGAGGATGATATACCATCTTCTCAATTACCCCTTTTTGGAATAAAATCCCAATTTAATAATTCACCTGCAGAGTTTCTGGTCCAGAAAAAAACAATACCCGGCTAGGCATATTCTGTGCAGGTGGATGTTATCATGACATAAACTCAATTCGAGCCCCTGAGACACTGTCCAGTATAAACAGATCAGATGTTATGCAGCACCATTCATCATAAAACAATTGCAACCTACCCACAACCGGAGGTTGTTCCCCAGAGGATTTATCCTGGACTGAATCAGTTACCCGTATCTCCATAGTCGACCTTGAATTTCTCACTCTCCTGACCATGTTGCAGTTGTAGTTGGAGTACGCAGATGGATATGGATGGCGTCCAACTGGTAACACTCTACTTGGGCCAGCTCCAGCATCTGATGTCTGTCCGGTTGAGATAGACCTGTGAGGTGGTATCCTGGCCGAGGGTATGTAGGTTTTCATGAGGCCAATAGTTTTGGCCTCTTCCTCTAGGTCTTTGACCTGTTTCAGCAGGTGTTTGCCAAATAAGAAATTTGGTGCTTGAATATTCGAGGACCTACAAAGAGCTGCGAAGCGTGAATCTAACGTCGGTTTGATGGCAATCTGCCGGATACAATTGATCTCGAAAATGGGCATTGCACAGCAGGGCCAACATATCCTGCTGTGTTCCCGACATTAGTGCCCCTTGGACCATTTTCCCAAAAGCCGTGATACCTGCCCCACTAATTTGAGGACTCGCTGGAAACGGAGCTCCTGCCCCCTCATGGATGTGCTCATTTGTGCCCAGATTGTCGAGTAGCAAGCGGGAGCAAAGGCTGTGGAGACTTGATGTCACGCCACCAGACATTTTGCACAAGACGGCCATTATTATATGTTTTAATTAGTTACATATTCGTCAGTGATTCTGCCATCAGCATGCCCTGGGGCTCACATCCATCTTCTTGGAGCCCAGTATACTTTTACTGACTGGGCACGAGGTACTTAATGGATCTAGGAAGTTGGCAGTTCCTATGAACGTAAGACCATAAGTCCATTTCAGCCCATCGGGTCTACTCTGCCATTCAATCATGGCTGATCTATATTCCCCTTCCTTCCCCCTGCAACCTTTGACGCCATAACTAATATTATCAACCTCTGCTTTAAATTACTCCTCAACGCCATCCTTCCATTGTGAAGGTACTTCCTTTTATTCTGAAACTGGGTCGTCTGGTTCAAGACTCCTACATTACTGGCAACATTCTTTCCACATCCACTCCATCCAGGCCTTTCATTAACAGTAAGTTTCAATGAGAATCCTCCTCATCCTTCTAAACTCCAGTGAGTAAAGGCCTACAGCCTACAGACACTCCTCGTATGTTAACCCAATCACCCCCAGGATCATTCTCATAAACCTCCAATGGACCCTCTCCAAAGCCAGCACGTCCTTCCTCAGATATTGGGCCCAGAATTGCTCACGATTCTCTCTATGTGTTCTCACCAGCACTTGATAGAACCTTAGCATTATATCCTTGCTTTTATCTTCGTCCCTCAAAATGAGTGCTTGCATTGCATTTGTCTTCTTTACGGCTGTCTTAACTCGCAAACTAACCTTTCGTGAATGCTGCACGTGCACTCCCATGTCCCTTTGTACCTCCCTAGATTCTTGCATTATCCCTACCCAAAGCCAATGGCCATAAGGGTGAAGAAGGGTCTCGACCCGAAACATTGCCTATCTCCTTCGCTCCTTAGATGCTGCTGCACTCGCTGAGTTTCTCCAGCCTTTTGTGTACTGCCAATGGCCATAACTAGTTTTCAAAGGGGCTGCAGGAACATAGGTCATTTCAACTAATCAAAATTTTCTAACAACAAATGAAACTTCACACAAGTGCAGGTGCTGGAAACCTAAAAAGAAAGACAGAAAACATTTTAATGCACTCAGCAACCCAGGCAGCATATATAGAAAGAGAAACAGAGTTCACCTCTTTCTTCCCCGTTTCAGGAATTTACAAGGGGCTTTTGGTAAGGTCATATAACCATATAACAATTACAGCACAGAAACAGGCCTTCTCGGCCCTTCCAGTCCGTGCCGACCATTTATTTTCCCCTAGTCCCATCTACCTGCACTCAGACCATACCCCTCCATTCCCTTCCCGTCCATATACCTATCCACTTTACTTTTAAATGTTAAAATCGATCCTGCCTCCACCACTTCTGCTGGAAGATCATTCCATACAGCCACCACTCTCTGAGTAAAGAAGTTCCCCCTCATGTTACCCCTAAACTTCTGTCCCTTAATTCTCATGTCATGTCCTCTTGTTTGATTCTTCCCTACCCTCAATGGGAAAAGCTTATCCACGTCAACTCTGTCTATCCCTTTCATCATTTTAAAGACCTCAATCAAGTCCCCCCTTAACCTTCTGCGTTCCAAAGAATAAAGACATAACTTGTTCAACCTTTCTCTGTAACTTAGTTGCTGGAAACCAAGCAACATTCTAGTAAATCCCCTCTGTACTCTCTCTATTTTGTTGACATCCTTCCTATAATTAGACGACCAAAATTGTACACCATACTCCAGAATTGGTCTCACCAATGCCTTGTACAATTTTAACATTACTTCCCTACTCCTATATTCAATGCTCTGATTTATAAAGGCCAGCACACCAAAAGCTTTCTTCACCACCCTATATACATGCGATTCCACCTTCAGGGAACTATGCACAGTTATTCCTAGATCCCTCTGTTCCACAGTATTCCTCAATTCCCTACCATTTACCATGTATGTCCTATTTTGATTTGTCCTGCCAAGATGTAGCACCTCACACTTATCAGCATTAAACTCCATCTGCCATCTTTCAGTCCACTCTTCCAAATGGCCCAAATCTCTCTGTAGACTTTGAAAATCTACTTCATTATCCACAACATCACCTATCTTAGTATCATCTGCATACTTACTGATCCAATTTTCCACCCCATCATCTAGATCATTGGTGTACATGACAAACAACAGTGGACCCAACACAGATCCCTGAGGCACCCCACTGGTCACCGGCTTCCAACCTGACAAACAGCCATCCACCATTACTCTCTGGCATCTCCCATTCAACCACTATTGAATCCATCTTGCTACTCCGCCATTAACACCCAAATATTGAACTTTCTTAACCAACCTTCCATGGGGAACCTTGTCAAAGGCCTTACTGAAATCCATATAGACAACATCCACTGCTTTACCCTCATCAATTTCCCTAGTAACCTCTTCAAAAAATTCAAGAAGGTTTGTCAAACATGACCTTCCAGGCACAAATCCATGTTGACGTTCTTGATCAGACCCTGTTTACCCAGATGCTTATATATATTATCTCTAAGTATCCTTTCCATTAATTTGCCCATCACTGACGTCAAACTAACAGGTCCATAATTGCTAGGTTTATTCTTTGAACCCTTTTTAAACAATGGAACAACATGCGCAGTACGCCAATCCTCCGGCACTATTCCCGTTTCTAATGACATTTGAAATATTTCTGTTATAGCCCCTGCTATTTCTACACTAACTTCCCTCAATGTCCTAGGGAATATCCTGTCAGGTCCTGGAGACTTATCCACTTTTATATTTTTCAAACGTGTCAGTACTTCCTCCTCTTTGAATCTCATAGTTTCCATAGCTACTCTACTTTTTTCCCTTACCTCACAGAGTTCAATATCCTTCTCCTTGGTGAATACCGAAGAAAAGAAATTGTTCAATATCTCCCCCATCTCTTTTGGCTCTGCAGATAGCTGTCCTTTCTGGCTCTCTAATGGTCCAATTGTATCCCTCGTTATCCTTTTGCTATTAATATAGCTGTAGAAACCCTTTGGATTTACTTTCACCTTTCTTGCCAAAGCAACCTCATATCTTCTTTTAGCTTTTCTTATTTCTTTCTTTCTTTTTTCTTTTCTTTAATTTTCTTTTGAGTGTCATTCATCACCCCAGTGGGGTCAAGTAAAGAGTGTGCATGTCCCGGCCCTGTTTCCACCAATCTTTCCACCACCACGCGCAAGAAGCACAAGAAGCGATGACAGACACCATTGAATGCAGATGCCGAGAAGTGTGTTCTGCTCTGGCTGAACAACTTCCAACCTTGTGTGTGGACTCGATAAGAAGAAGCTCACCCCAGTACACTTCCAACTTGCCCTAGTTCTTTCTACCACAACAATATTGTAGTGCATAGACACAGTGCCAAATAAGTTGCTTGTAAGAAAAATTGTCAGGAATTGAAGATTTAAGATTGAATCAGACTTTTCAGTCCGGTTGTAAACATAGATTATTTTACCCCTACTGTATTCAATATCTTTGCTTTTAAATCTTCTCATCACTTATACAATTAAATAAATAACATGTACTCAACATTCTGACTCAGGGGGATGAGTATTATGGGGCCAAACTGACAACTTCAAGGTACGACAAAAATAAGTTTTTGTCAGTCAATTCCCAGCTCCTTGTGATGTCTACAAAGTGCAAACAGCAACTGCTTGTAACCCTACATGAACATTCAAAGCATTTGACAAAACAAGCTCTGTGGCCTGAACCAGAGAAGAGCAAGTAAACAGTCAAACCAGCCCCGTGATACATGTTAATTTAGTGTCAGATAGGATAGGCTCTAAAGGAGACTCACTTATACTGTGTCAATATGCTAAATGATTTGACTGGGAACCCTGTGGCAGTGATTCATAAACCTCATTGCTACAGAAAGTACTGCTCCTCCACAGATCAATGGACATTGAGTGAACACTGGACTGCAGCAAGCATTGATTAAGCTGTTGACTCTTTGCAATGCAACATTCAGTCCCAGTGCCTTTAGTATTGTGCAGGAATACTGTAGGTACTGGTGGATCGTATTGGTTAAGCGTTATTGTAAAATACTGTCCCAGGTGATTGAGGGTCACCGTCCTTTCTGTTTAGCTCTCTCAGAATGTCTGCAGCCAGTCAGCTTAGTTTCTTCTCGAACAGCTCAATAACCCGGAAATCTTAATAGATTTTGTTTTAATTATTGTGCACAACTCACTTGCACTAAGGAGAAACAACATGAAACAAGATACATCGCACAAAATAGGGAAACCAAATGGGATGCACTAGATGTTTTCCTTTTTTGATAAGATTATTACTGAATAAAGTTTTGTTACAGTGATAGGTTGATGAAATGCAGAGGGCCATGTCACCGAGGAACTTTCTGTGCAGATTAAGTTCTGCTGGATTGTGCTCCATAAATACAGTTGTTAAACTTGCACTCATTTGTATATGTGCTAGGCCTGTGTCTCCCCTTCTGTACCTGTCTGTCAGGGTTTATTATGAAAGTCCAATTGGCCATGTAAAAATCACAATATACTGTTAATTATTTTTATTCATTTCTGTTAGTATTTGGGCTTTGCTGGTAATTCATTCCCATTGCTAATTCCAATTAAGAGTGATAGTCAAATTCAGAGCCACACACCATGGACACAGCGCCTTCAGTCCAACTCATCTACACAGAGCAAGTTTGTGAACCAAGCTTGCACCACTTGCCTGCACTGGCCCTTCCCACCAAACCTTTCTTACCTGCCTAAGCGTGTTTTAATTGTCATAATTATACACATACTACCTCTCTCAGCTCGTTCCATGCACGCACCCCTTCTGTGTTAAAACATTGCCTCCCTGATCTCTTTTAAATCGTTCCCCTCTGATCTTAAACCTAGTTTTAGATTCCCTACCCTAGGTAAAGGAAAGTGGCTATTCATCATTATCTCTGCCTCTCAAGATTCAAGATTCAAGATTCAAGAGAGTTTAGTGTCATGTGTTCCATATATATATATATATATACACATTAATAAACAGTTAAAGTGCAGTGGGCTATTAATGTTCAGAGTTTTGTTTGAGTTGAGTTTAATAGCCTGTTGGCTGTGGGGAAGTAGCTGACGTAACCTGCAAACTAACCTTGTCTTCTGGACCTGGCGGAGCACCCGCCTGGAAGGGGATGATGCCGCGCTGGCCCCTGCAGGTCCCACAAAGAAGAGGGTAGCTGGTGAAGTGTGGGTGAGGAGCAAGGCCGGAGGGGAGTGGGAACTGGGTTCGGGCGAACTAGAGGTGCCTCCAGCCATCGCCTTCAAAACAGAGAAGGTGCAGTGCATGGGTGCCTTGCCAGCTATTACTCCAGGATAAGCTCTATCTCCATCCAGAGCATGTGTTTGGGTCTTTGCATTCGTGGATCGCTTTCTGATCTCATTCAACTTCCCATTAGTTAGCTTAATGGTCCCTGCAATCGATGATTCACAATGAAAATAAAGTTGGAAGGTCTGATCCCTCAAACCTTCCAACTTACCATTTATGCATGAGAATTATATCACAACTTTGTGCCGCTATTATCGATGTTGCCGATTTGTGACCATCATTTGTAAATGAAGGCTTGAGTGGCACGGTGGTGCAGCGGGTAGTGTTGCTGCCTTCCAACTCCAGAGATCCATGTTCGATCCAGACTACGGGTGCTGTCTGTGTGGAGTTTGTACGTTGTTGTATTGCTGTTGTATTCAATTTATTGTCATTATCTCATTTTAGAGACAACAAAATGATTTTCCTTACAGTCAGTAACATAAAAATAAATAATAAATAAATAAACATATGTAAAAAAAAGCACAAACACAGAGGTCCATAACCCCCCAGCGGCACCAGAGTTAAGGAAGGTACCGTAGTCCAGCCAGCCTCCCCGCCGATCTTCCCAGATGTTCACCCATGGTCGGGATCTCCCGAGTACCCGCAGTCGCCGCCACGGGCGGCCCGATGCTCAGGCCCTCTCGCCGGGAACGATGGAACCCCGACGGAGAACATCCCGACCTCCAGATCAGCCACCTCCCACCGGAATCCGCGGCTCCCGAAGTCCACAGGCCGAGCCGGGTGGAGTCGCAGGACTCCGCGATGTTGGTCAGCGCCGCCCGCGTTGGGAGCTCCGCGTGCCACAGCTCCGTGATGTCGGTGCAGCAGGCCCAGCACTCCGGAGCTGTACGGCGATCCCCGGTGAGGCATCGCCCGCCCCGCAATGTTTCCACCATTGCGCTACCACTGCTGTAGCTCTGGTCGGTCCCGGCACGAAAGGCCGCGCCAATCCAGTAGGTAGGCCGTGGTGGGGGGGGTAGGATGCGATTCGATTGATAGTCGCATCCTCTCCAGGAAGCGACTGAAGGATGGTATCCCCCTTACAGTACCCTCTTCCCCCCACATAAAGACATTAAAAAACCCTCAAAACCCACAAAAAATGCTCTTCAAACACAACACCAAAAAATGATGTGGACGGAAGGCAGAGGCAGCTAGCAACAGCGCCACCGGATGTCCAGCGGACTGTCAGCGTTCTCTCTATCACCCCGTGGATTTTCCCCAGGAGCTTCAGTTTCCGCCAACACTCCAAAGACGTACAAGTTTGTAGACTAATTGGCTTGGTTAAATTGTAAATTGCCCCTCATGTGTGTTGGACAATGTTCATGCGTGGGATGGCTGGTTGGTGTGGACTCGTTGGGCCAAAGGGCCTGTTTCCGTGCTGTAACTGTAACTCTAAACTAAACTTGCAGTCCACGACAAAGTTAAAGACTGACTAGTGGGAATGGAAACGCTTTCATTCCAAGGACTCTTCCTCAATTTGAGCACATTTTCTCTCACACTGTGTCAATATAAACAATACAACACAATTTCTTTATCCTAACTATTTTTCATTCTGTGACTGCTGACAGACCACACTCCACAATTAGGTTTTGTGTATGTTGGCTCGCAGTGAAATACAAAGACTCGCTTCCAAACTCTTCTGACATATATTATGTGTTATTTTTCTATTGTCTGTCCCAGTTCCAGTTTTCAACATTCTATAATAGCTGATGGAATGCTGTCAGTACAGTTGCAAAATTTTGCAAAAAGAATCTTGCATAGTACAATAACATGCTTTCAAAGGATTTGAGTTGTGCCTTATTTAGTTTTTTCACTTTCATAATATTTTTCTTTTTCGAGAATGGCAATTATTTGCATTCACTTTCAGCATAACGTGAAAGCATCTTTTTTGTGTGTCTCACATTGTATTCATACACAATGTTCAATTCAGTTACACATAAGCTCCTTTCAATAAACAAAGACTTTCTTCTTTCACATTTGTATCGATAAGTTTATGACTTCGATTGCTTAGACAATGCTCTGTTCCTTGGCATTTCTTGTCAATTCTTTATATATATGTATTGCAAGGAAGGGAATGATAACTGTTTGTCATTAAATGTTTTCTCCATTGTCACCTTGAACAACGAGAAACTAATGAGATAAAGGGCTACATTTGTAAAAGAGCAGAACGACTTTAGGAAACCCCTCAATGGAACACAAAGTTTGTGGCCTAGAGATTCTAGGGTGCCCAGGGCTGTGTTAATCCAATACAATGCATTCCATCAGGAGGCTTCTATTCAGTTACAAAAAAACAAAAACCAAAGGTGTCAACTTTTGAAGGACCTTACATGTCCCTTACATGTAGCACAGTTTTGCAGTGTGTGGGGATTGCTACCTTGAGGGTGGGTGGTCTATGGAAATGAAAGGAATGCAGGCTGGTGACTACCTGTTCAGGTCTCCTATAAATCCCATTGCGGTTTTTCACAACATTATTAAATCTATCATATATAGAAACATAGAAACATAGAAATAGGTGCAGGAGGAGGCCATTCAGCCCTTCGAGCCAGCACCACCATTCAATAACCCGTGCCTGCCTTCTCCCCATATCCCTTGATTCCACTAGCCCCTAGAGCTCTATCTAACTCTCTCTTAAATCCATCCAGTGATTTGGCCTCCACTGCCCTCTGTGGCAGGGAATTCCACAAATTCACAACTCTGGGTGAAAAATATTTTTCTCACCTCAGTCTTAAATGGCCTCCCTTTTTCTAAGACTGTGGCCCCTGGTTCTGGACTCGCCCAACATTGGGAACATTTTTCCTGCATCTAGCTTGTCCAGTCCTTTTATAATTTTATATGTTTCTATAAGATCCCCCTTCATGCTTCTAAACTCCAGTGAATACAAGCCTAGTCTTTTCAATCTTTCCTCATATGAGAGTCCCTCCATCCCAGGGATCAATCTTGTGAACATACGCTGCACTGCCTCAATCACAAGGATCAAATTAGGAGACCAAAACTGTAGACAATACTCCAGATGTGGTCTTACCAGAGCCCTATACAACTGCAGAAGAACCTCTTGACGCCTGTACTGAAATCCTCTTGTTATGAAGGCCAACATCCCATTAGCTTTCTTCACTGCCTGCTGTACCTGCACGCCAACTTTCAGTGACTGGTGTACCTCCCCCTTACCTAACCTAACCCCATGGAGATAATAATCTGCCCCCTTGATTCCGTCGCCACAGTGGATAACCTCACATTTATCTATATTATACTGCATCTGCCACGCATCTGCCCACTCACTCAACCTGTTCAGGTCACCCTGCAACCTCCTAGCATCCTCTTCACAGTTCACACTGCCTCCCAGCTTTGTGTCATCCGCAAACTTGCTAGTGTTGCTCCTAATTCCCTCTTCCAAATCATAAATATATATGGTAAACAGTTGCGGCCCCAACACTGAGCCTTGCGGCACTCCACTCGCCACTGCCTGCCATTCTGAAAAGGACCCGTCCACTCCTACTCTTTGCTTCCTGTTTGCCAACAAATTTTCTATCCATTTCAACACCCTACCGCAATACCATGTGCTCTAATTTTAGTCACCAGTCTCCCGTGCGGGACCTTATCAAAGACTTTCTGAAAGTCTAGATACACTACATCCATTTTACTTGTCACATCCTCAAAAGATTCCAGAAGATTAGTCAAGCGTGATTTTCCTTTCATAAATCCATGTTGACTTGGACTAATCCTTTTACTGCTATCCAAATGCCCCATTATTACCTCTTTAATAATTAACTCCAGCACCTTTCCCACCACCGAAGTCAGGCTAACTGGTCTGTAATTCCCCGTTTTCTCTCTCGCTCCTTTCTTAAAGAGTGGGATAACATTAGCTATCCTCCAATCCACATGAACTGATCCTGAATCTATTGAACATTGGAAAATGATCACCAAGGCATCCACTATTTCTAGAGCCACCTCCCTGAGGACCCATCTGGCCCAGGGTCCAGAAGTCACATCCATGACTTTTCTTAAGGACATAATAATGGTGAAGTGTCTATTACATCCTTAATAAAGAATTCTAGCATCTTCCTTACAAAAACAGTGTGACATGCCACTTCCCTTCTTTCCCTCCTTCAAGAAGCTGTGATAACTTGTTATCTTCAGTCAGTGGAGGCTTTTTTACAATCTGACAAATTTGGGATATTTACCACCAATGGATTTAAAGCCTTTGTGCTGTGGCCTGGGCTTTAGGGCTTCCATCAAGTTTTATCCCTATTAATTTCTCCAACATTTATTTTTACAAATGTTAATTACTTTAACCACATGTTTTATCTGGCCCAGTGAAGGGCACCAGTTGATCATGGTAAAATGGCAGTGTGAATTGTAATGGTGAATATGGTTCATTATGGGAATTCCCAGGAAAACAAATGTCTGATGGACAAATGGAGAACACTCGGGTGAAATGTGGTTCTCAAGCTGAATGCAGTCCAGATGTTTAAGTTGCATCCACTGGTTCAGGCAGCATCTCTGGAGAGAAGGAAGAGGTGACGTTTCGTGTTCAGACCCTTCTCCAGACTGAGATTCAGGAGAACGGGAAATGAGGAATATAGACAGTGACACAGAACAGATGAATGAAAGATATGCAGAAAAGTAATGGTGATAATGGAAACGGCCATTGGTAGCTGTGGGCTAGGTGCAAATGAGTTTCAGACAATGAGACTCAACAAGATGACTTTGAAGCTGGAACAACAACTTGGGTGGGAGAAGGATGGAGAGAGAGGGGATGCAAGGGTTACTTGAAGAAGATAAATCAATATTCAAACCGCTGGGGTGTAAGCTGCCCAAGCAAAATATGAGGTGCTGTCCCTCCAATTTGCATGTGGCCTCACTCTGACAGTAGAGGTGGCAAAGACACAAAGGTCATTGTGGGAATGGGAAGGAGAATTAAAGTGTTTGGCAACCGGGAGATTAGGTTCTCCAGAGATGCTGTCTGACTCACTGAGTTAAGGCAGCTTTTTATGTTTATCTTTTGTTATTTTGGACCAGCACATAGGCTACATGCCTACCTCCTCTCTCCAGCAGCCTGTTACCTCATCACTTGCTTCCCAGCTTTGCTTAGTAAACATGTTACATAACCTGACTATTCCAAGAACTCCGAAACATGTGTCTATCAGGATGTGAACTGTAGAAGGTTCCCTGTGGCTTAAAGCACGAAGGGAGAGCTGACATGTGTTAATGCCAGTGTTTCATTGGCGATATCTGGCTGATGTACCTGATCTCAGTGATCGACATGCTACCCATTGTAAGGAGAACATCTTCACTTGCAGCCTATGTAGATGATTGCGGGGAGAATGAGGACACAAAAATACACAATCTTCAGAGATACGCCATGGAAACAAGCCCCTTTGACTCACCATGTCCGCGCTGACCATCGGAAATCCATTCATAGTTTTATGTTATTCCACCTTCTTATCCACTCCCTACATATCGGGCAATCTGTATGGAGACTAGTCAACCTATAAACCCCGTTCAGTTCAGTTCAGTTTATTGTCATGTGTACCGGGGTACAGTGAAAAGCTTTTGTTGCGTGCTATCCAGTCAGCAGAAAGACAACACATGATTATTGTGATACATGATTCTAAACATGCACATCTTTGGGATGTGGGAGCAACTGGAGCAATTGAAAGAAGCCCACTTAGAGACTCCACACAGAAGCACCCCTGGTCAGGATTGAACCCGGTTCTCTGGCACGGTGAGAGAGCAGCTCTACCAGCTGCACCACCATACCATTCAAACACCTGAAGTCCCTGCACTTCCAACCAGCTTGCAGCTTCAATGCCAAAACCTGCCAAAAACTGGTGTGGCGAGATCCCAGCGAAAGCATTTCTATATTCGATTCATTCCTTTAACTGTCACAGTGACATTTTAGAATCTTCTTCATTACAATCCCTAACACCAGAAATGAAACAGAATAAAATAGCCTCTCCAGCTCTAGAAGTTCATCATTATCACTAACTTGAATAAGTGAAAATGAGCTTATATCTTTTATTTAGGCATATTTTAACACTCTTTTCGGAATGTCCGCTACAGCTGATCTGCAGTTTTCCAATAGTATGTGCTTTTTTTGTTAAAATCCACAGTAAAGAATGTTGGTACTGTCATTGTCACTTAGTTTGACAATTTATGACTGCTACTCTGAAAGTGTATCAAAATCTACTTCCAATGAACTTCCTTAAATGGAATTCTCATAAATAAACAAGGAATACGTGGTATTATCTGACAAAATCACTTAGTCCAAATTCATCATGTTAATGCCAGTGACAAGAATACATTTTTTCAAGGATCTCCACTATCAATTTCAATAAATTTAATGGAAATCGGATCACAGCGTAATTGCCAATTCATCTGAATTTATTAAAAAGAGATTTCAATTACATACCACGGCTGAATTTTGATGCACAAAATTTAATTAAGAAGCATAAGTCTATCTTCCCTTTAAACCCAGAAACATTGAAAAGCTTTGTCCACAACTTTTTAAAGTAGCAACTATCCATTCAGTTACCTGGTAAAATCGGGCATTAGTATGAAGAACCAGGTTAAATCATTTACTGGGTATTTTTAATGCCATTTCAGTGTTCCTCATATAATTACTCTTCATCTAAGATATCCAGTAATGATGTTAGACATTCTTGGTTCAGGCTCAGTGCCTTGCTTCATTAGCATGTCATCCCCATTCCACATCATAAGATTTAATTGTAATGCTGAATATGCACAGCTCTTCACAGAGGTCTAATCAAAGTGGATTCACTTGTATTATTAATATAAAAAATCAGACCACTTGCTATTTTTATAAATAAAAGAACTCAGATACATAAATCTACTGTCATTCATTAGCATGTTACTGACATGTCTGGCAGACATATGAGCAGCCTATCATAGTTCCTTAAAATTATTTTCGCCAAGATTAAAACCCTTATACATTAAATATACATTCTAATTCCACCATAAAGTAATCAGATTACAGAGCAGGTGACATTGTACTCCAGAATTCAAATGATTTGCAGTAATGAGCTGCAGAAGGAATGCTGTACTTGTAACAAGAATGAGACTGCCTTCAAATTAGCAATAAAATCATTATGAGGGGTTTTCTTGATCAGTATCCTGATCATGATTGAGCTGCTGGCCGATCCATCATTGAAAATATGACGGATATAATTTTGCGATACATTCATTTTATTATTTGCGATATGATTTTCCTAAATGATCTTTCCTTTGCTATAGAAATAAAATGACAACATCCCGCATGGTAGGCTGGTCCAGAAGGTTAAGGCAAAGGGGATCCCAGGCGGGATGGCTAATTGGATCCAAAATCAACTTGTGATAGGAAGCAGCGGGTAGTGGAAGGTTGCTTTACTGATTGTAAGACTGTGAGCAGCAGATGAACCACAGGGATTGGTGCCAGAATGTTTGTTGTTTGCAATACGTATTATTGCCTTGGATGTAAATGTAGGAGATATGATCAGTAAGTATGCAGATGACATGAGCCTTGCTGGAGTTGTAGGTAACTAAGGCCACAGCAGGATATAGATTCTGTGGAAAATTGGGTGCAGCCATTTTCTAGGATGTTTCCACTAGTTGGGGGATGTAGGGCTACAGGCCACAGCTTCAGAATGAAAGGACATTCTTTTAGAAAGGAGCTGAGGAGGAATTTCTTTAGTCAGCAGGTGATGAACCTGTGGAATTCTTTGCCACAGAAGGCTGTGGAGGCAAAATCAGTGGATATATTTAAGGCAGAGATAGATAGATTCTTGATTAGTACGGATGTCAGAGGTTATGGGGAGATGGCAGAAGAATGGGGTTAGGAGGAAAAGATAGATCATTCATGATTGAATGGCAGAGCAGACTTGATGGGCCGAATGGCTTAATTCTACTCCTATCACTTAGGATCTTATGAAACACTGTAGATGGAATTTAATTTTGATGTGGGAAGATAAATAAGTACACAAAAAATGCTGGAGTAACTCAGCAGGTGAGGCAGCATCTCTGGAGAAAAGGAATGGGCAACGTTTCGGATTGAGACCCTTCTTCAGACTGATGTCAGGAGAGGGGGCGGGACAAAGATAGAATGTAGTTGGAAACAGTAAGGTTGGTGGGAGAACTGGGAAGGGGGAGGGGATGGAGAGGGAAAGTAGAGGCTATCTGAAGTTAGAGAAGTCAATGTTCATAATTCTGGGGTGTAAACTACCCAAGCGAAATATGAGGTGGTGTTCCTCCAATTTGCGCTGGGCCTCACTCTGACTGGAGGAGGCCCAGGACAGAAAGGTCAGATTGGGAATGGGAGTGGGAGTAGAAGTGCTGGGCCACCGGGAGATCAGGTACTACCTGATCTCCCGGTGGCTCAGTCTAACCGGTGACTATAGAAAGGAGGTGTTTACACTGGAGAGAGTACAGAGAAGATTCACTAGGATGTTTCTTGGATTGGTGGACTTTAGTAATGGAGAGAATTTGAATAAGTTTGTTTTGTTTTCCCTGAAAGGAGACTGTGTGATGACCTTGGTTCTTGGTTCTTGGTTACTTGGTCCTCCAAAATATTCCAACTGGAATTTAAACTGGAGGTGGTGAAGGGAGGGGTTTAGCCAGAGAGGGTTATTGGGAAGAAAGTGCCACTTTAAATTTAGTTGCATCTGGCTGGGCAACCGTGGCTTGGTGGAGATTATTCCATTCTTTAATAGTGCGTGGGAAGAACGAATTGCTGTACACATCTGTCTTTGAGGCTGGGACCACAAATTGGATTGAATGCCCTCGTCTGTTCCTAATTGGTTTGGGGTTGGTGTAGGTCTTGTGATCTATGTCTAGCTGACCATTTAACATTTTGTAAAAACAGGTCAAACGGTGAGCTTCACGTCTGTCTTGGAGAGGGTTCCACCCCGCCCAGAGAATTCCGAAGTTTGGTGACACTCGCTTCTCTCTCGTAGGTGTTAGTAACAAATCGAGCGGCCTGTCTTTGGACACGTTTGATGGATGAAATGTTTTTATCTGTGTATGGGTCCCAAGCTGCAACTCCGTAGTCCAGATAAGGTCTAACAAGGGTGAAATACAGCTTCTCCTTGACAGAAGCTGAACAATGATGGAAGTTGCACCTCAGGAAGTTTAGGACACCTGTTGCTTTCACTGTTACATGATGAGTCTGACCATTGAGTCTGACATAGTGGGCGGGCGCGACTCACGTTGCAGCGGCCCCTACAGCCTGTCTGTCTTTTTTTTTATTTTTTGTCTAGTTAAATGTAGTTGTTCGTCTTTTTTTTGTATAGTGTTCCTAACTGTGTATGTGTGGGGGGTGGTGGGGGGGGGGGAAACTTTAAAATCTCTTCCCTGCACGGGAGACCCGACTTTTTTCCCTGTCAGGTCTCCGTTGTCGTTTGGGCCTAGCACAGCGGAGCGGCCTCCGACCGGGATGAGCTGCGGACTCACCATCGTGGGGCTGGCCAGCCTCGGAACGTGGGGAGCGGTGGTGGCTCGCCGCTGCAGCCCGACTCCGGGCTCCGGAACTCCGCGTGGGGAGCGGTGGTGGCTCGCCGCTGCGGCCCGACTCCCGACTCCGGGTGGACTGTCGGGATATCGGGAGCTCGCGGGTCCGGGTGAGAGACCGGTCTCCGGAGCTCCCGCAACACAGCTTCTCCAGCCCGTGTCGCGGGGTTGGAGCGACCCGGAGCGGGGCCGTACATCGCCCGGCGCGGCTTCGGTGTCCGCGGGACATTCCAGCACCCGCCGGGGGCTCCAACGCTGTGACTTTGGGCCTAGAGCGGGGCCGTACATCACCCGGCCCAGCGCGGCCTCCAGGGCCGTGGGACTTGGCACCGCCCGTCTGGGGCTTCGACCTCAGGAGAGAAATGGTGCGGGGGAGAGAGAAGACTTTGCCTTCCATCACAGTGAGGAGGAGATTCACTGTGATGGACTTAATTGGACAGTACAGCAAACAATCATCAGCGAATAGTCTGGTCGTACTTGCGACTTTTTCATGGATGTTGTAAAGCAAAAATAGGACCCGATGGAGTCGGGTTCTAAGTCGGGTCCTTTATAGAACTATAAAGTCTGAAGAAGGGTCTTGACCCGAAACGTTACCCATTCCTTCTCTCCAGAGATGCTATCTGGCCCGCTGAGTTACTACAGCTTTTTGTATCTATCTTCGGTGTAAACCAGTGTCTGTAGGTCCTTCCTACATATAACAAGCATGGATTGGAACATAATCTATTTTCCCCATGGTTGGGGTAACCTAAACTAGAAGAAAAGGGGAGGTACAGCGGGATCCGGGGGTCCTTGTACATCAGTCTATGAAAGTAAGCATGCAGGTACAGCAGGGAGTGAAGAAAACGAATGGCATGTTGGCCTTTATAACACGAGGAATCAAATATAGGAGCAAATAGGTCCTTCTGCAGTTGTACAGAGCCCTAGTGAGACCACACCTGGAGTATTGTGTGCAGTTTTGGTCCCCTAATTTGAGGAAGGACATTCTTGCTATTGAGGGAGAGCAGCGTAGGTTTACAAGGTTAATTCCTGGGATGGAGGGACTGTCATATGATGAGAGAATGGAGCAGCTGGTTGAAAAGACTAGGCTTGTATTCACTGGAGTTTAGAAGGATGAGAGGGGATCTCATTGAGACATATAAGATTGTTAAGGGCTTGGACACACTAGAGGCAGGAGACATGTTCGCGACGTTGGGGGAGTCCAGAACCAGGGGCCACAGTTTAAGAATAAGGAGTAAGCCATTTAGAACGGAGACGAGGAAACACTTGTTCTCACAGAGAGTGGTGAGTCTGTGGAATTCTCTGCCTCAGATGGTGGTGGAGGCAGGTTATCTGGATGCTTTCAAGAGGGTGCTAGATAGGGCTCTTAAAAATAGCGGAGTCAGGGGATATGGGGAGAAGGCAGGAACGGGGTACAGATTGGGGATGATCAGCATGATCACATTGAATGGCGGTGCTGGCTCGAAGGTCCAAATGGCCTACTCCTGCACCTATTGTCTATTGTCTATTGTCTAATGTCCAACAGCAATTTAAGGTGAAAGAGAGGAGCTTTATAGGGGATTTGAAGAAACAGTTGTTTGTAGTTGATACCTAGAAGCCACTACCAGATATAGTGTACGTGTTCCTCACTATATTTAGGAAGCATTTAGACTGGATTGGCACAGAAGTATTTAGACATAGTGCAGGCAAATGGAACATAGTATAGATCATCAAAAAGATACGCATGGATGTGAGCAGTGCAATACATCTCTATGACTCTAATAAAGAAGTAAACAACACTTCTCACTAAGGCAAGTTGTTTTTCACGCAGAGGGTGGTGGGTATATGGAACGAGCTGCCAAAGACCTAGTTGAGGCAGGTACTGGAACAACATTTAAAAGATATTTGGACATCTACATGGATAGGAAATGTTTAGAGAGATATGAGCTAAATGTGGGTCGGTGAGATTTACATAGAAGGGGCAAGTTGGGCCGAAGGGCCTGTTGCCACACTGTATGACTCTGTATGACCTAGACCATAATAAGCTTTATCTTGTTTCAGTTATCGTCAAAATGTGTTCACTCCACCCTTTCTGCCAAAATCCTACCTGCAGCTAGTCTTGTGCAAGATCCATTTGATTTACTGCCTATATTCATTGACAAACTGCAACACGGTACCTGAAGAAAGTCTGAAGAAGGGTCTTGACCTGAAACGTCACCCATTGATTCTCCCCAGAGATGCTGCCTGTCCCGCTGAAGTTACTCCAGCATTTTATGTGGGTGCACGGTACTTGACAGTTCATTGGCATCATTTACTGAACCTACGAACTTATAGAGTGCTAGCTGAGACGTGGATCAAAAGCATCTGCTTTTAATATGTTGGTTTAAATGCCCCTTCATTAGTAGACAGGTTTAATTCCTGGTCACTGTGTCAACCTATCTGGTTTGGGCTTCAGGCATTATTACACTCTGCACTCAATACAATCTCAGTTCCAAGAAGCACGTGATGTTACTTTTACTTGCTGACATTGGCATGTGTTCACTCACACTCTTCTTCTATATGCGAGATACAATTGCATTCCATGGAAATGAGAGAGCAACAAGTAATACAAATATGAATCTGGACATTGAAGGAAGTCACCTGGCATGCTGTTTAGTTTAGTTTAGTTTAGAGATACAGCACAGAAACAGGCCCTTCGGCCCACCGGGTCCATGCCGACCAGCCACCCCCACACATTAACACTACCCTACACACACTTGGGACAATTTACACTTATACCAAAGCAAATTAACCTACAAACCTGTACGTCTTTAGAGTGTGGGAGGAAACAAAAGATCTCGGAGAAAACCCACGCGGTCTCGGGGAGAACGTACAAACTCCGTACTTACAGCTCCCGTAGTCAGGATCGAACCCGGGTCTCTGGAGCTGCAAATACTGTAAGGCAGCAACTCTACTGCTGCGCCACCGTGCCAATCCTAATGGAAAATACATGATGCCAATGTCAGGTAATGTAAACCACATAACGTCTCTGATAGACTGTCCTAATGTTAATCAAACTAAGCAGCAACATGTAATGAAGAATGCAGTCGGCTTCTATGAATCTGCACATTAGCACTTTGCCATCTTTTACATAGATGGGCATTCGGTGGGTGGCGCGACCAACATCGCAGCGGCCTCTGCAGTCCGTCTGTCTTTTTAAATGTTTTTGTTCCATTGAGGGTATTGTTTGTAGTGGGTTTTTAGCTGTGTATATGTGGGGGGCGGGGGGGGGGGGGGAAACTTTTAAATCTCTCCCCTGTACGGGGGAACCTGTCGGGTCTCCGTTGTCGTTGGGGCCTAGCACCGTGGAGCGGCCTCCAACCGGAACGACTTGGGGGCTCCAGTCACGGACCCTGCGGCTTCGGAGCGTGGAGAGCTGTGGTGGCGTGCTGCTGCGGCCCGACTCCAGAGCTCGGAGGCTCCAGCCGCAGGTCCAGTGGACGGTGACATCGGGAGCTCGCGGGTCCCTGGATGGAGACCGCTTTTCGGAGCTCCCGCAACGGCAACTTCTCCCGCTCGAATTGCGGGTGTGAAAGTGACCTGGAGCAGGGCCTTACATCGCCCGGCGCGGCTTAAACGGCCGCGGGACTTGCCATCGCCCGCCGGGGGCTCCGACATCAAGACCCGGAGCAGGGCCTTACATCGCCCGGCGCGGCTTAAACGGCCGCGGGACTTGCCATCGCCCGCCGGGGGCTTTGACTTTGACTTTGACATTGGGAGAAGAATGGAGAGCAAGGGAGAGACAAGACTTTGCCTTCCATCACAGTGAGGAAGAGATTCGCTGTGATGGATGCTTGTGTGGATTGTGTTGGTGTGTGTCTTGGTTCTTTTCTTGTTGTATGACTGCAGAAACCACATTTTGTTTGAACTTCATGTGAGATTCAAATGACAAATAAACGGTGTTGTATTATTGTATTATATTGTACAAAAGGTAAGTTATGACAGTGCTTGCCAAGAGGTCGTATTTTGCAGTTGTCAGTGCTAAACAAGTACCGTCTCAACCTGGCAACAGCAACAGAACATACACCACAAAATATTAACTAACCATTGCAGGGAAGGAAAAATCATATTCTATGGATGATGAAGAGTAAGTGTTAATGATGTATGTGCTAGATATTCATGGGTGGAGGTTCAGAGGGGAATCTATTCTTGCAACAACCCAAGTGGACATTTTCTAGGACTTCCTTTAAAATGTAATGTAATTAGGATAGGTAGTAAATTACAAGCTGAGCCATGGGAAACATGCTGAGTTGTCCCAGGAGCAGAATGGAAGAGTCTTAAGGGCCTGTCCCACATAGGCTATTTGTAGGCGACTCCTGGCGACTATCATTGTTTTTTTAGGGGACTCCCGGCGACTGGACACCCCTTCGACATAAAATTTGAAATAGAATCACTACTGTTATGTGCAACAGCTGTATCCCATATATCCAGTTATCTGCAACGATAGCACCTACGTCATGAGGTCAAGCTATGCTCTTTAGCGTCAAACCCACTGTCGACGACTGCCTCAGAAATATTTTCAACATGTTGAAAATCCAGTGGCGACCAGAATGACGCTACGACTCTTTGGGCGACTGAGGAGACCACTCACGACCATACAGGCGACACCTCGGCAACCATGTGGCGACAGCCTAGTTGCCTGCAGTCGCCGATAAAATAGCCTAAGTGGGTCAGGCCCTTTAAGAGTACAACGGGACCTTGGTCAAGTTGGCAAATGGGCTGAGGAATGTGAGATATTGCATTTTAGTAAGAGAAAGCAAGGCAGTACTTACACAGTAAACTATAGGGCCCTTATGTGCATAGTAGAGCAGAGAGAGAGATATGGTTGTAGGCACAAAGTTCTGTGAAAGTGGAGACCAAGATACGATATGATACGATACGATAGAACTTTATTTATCCCAGGATGGAAATTGATCTGCCAACAGTCACAAAACTCAAGGTACATGAAACATGAAATTAGTGATGGGTAGGGTTGGGGATGTGCAAAGATTAGGGAGGGGTTAGGGTAGGGGAGTCAGTCAGGTGGCAGTGAAGAAGATATTTGGCATGCCACCCTTCCTGCTCCCCAGCCTATGCTTATCCTGCACCTGCACTTTGGTTTTATGTCTCCCACAAATCAGTGAATCTGAAAGTTTGGAGTAGACTGGGCAACAAACAACAGATTTCAGTCCCCAGTTGCAGAAGATCCTAAACACCCACTCAGAGCACTCGAAAGATTTTATTTAGACTTGAATAATTTACAAAATTAAAATTATTATTAAAACAATCGAAAGAAACAATATTTTAGGAATATCTTAACCAACTAGAAATTAATTAAAAATACAGATAAGCAAATTCAGGTTGAACGACTTCACTCAAATGAAGCATTCAATTTGCACAAATTGGAGGAACTGCACCTCATGTTTCATTTGGGCAGCTCACACCCAAGCGGTATGAATAATGACCTCTAATTTCAAGTAACCCTTGCTTTCTCCCTCTCCATATCCCTCTCCTTTCCCAGTTCACCAACCAGTCTGACTGTCTGAGTACATTTTAATAGTAAGATTAAATGAGAATGAGGGATTACGTGAAGACCACGCCAGCACGCATGTGCGACATTCTTCAAAGCAGTGGTGTGAAATCACAGACAGCAACGTAGACTAATATAGTAAGATAAGAGAGAACTTCCATACCAGTTGATCTTTATAATAGAGGGTTTGGGAGCGGAGGGCACGTAATCCATCATCGTAACTCCTCATAAAATAAAGATCAAACTTCAAACTGGTAAGTTCTCATTTAATCTTACTATTTTACTTCGGAGTCACGTGAGTGACTACGTGAAGATTACAAAGCTCTGTGATTTCATGCCCTGGAACACCCCATGCTCACACACTGCTATGCTGGGATAAGAGGATGAACGTATTTCAGACATGACACTGGCTGAAAAACAAAATAGGTATTTATTCATACCAAAACAAAATATATATCCCATATAGGGTAATTATTTAGCAGAACTCAAAATCCTTCCTGCAAAAGAGTCAGGAGAGGCCACGGGTTTGTTGTAAAAACGTTGAAACGTCTTCTCATTCTCCAACCCGCTGTGGCTAGGATGTGGTCCATGGGTACTTCCATCATCCTAGCCGCCGAAGTGGATGCTGCCCTGGTGGAGTGAGATTTAAAAATATTAGTGTCCACCCCCGCCGCATCCAGTACCACCCTTAACCACCTAGATATGGTTTGCACCGTGACTTTGTGGTGGGGCTTTTTGTGGCTGATAAGCAAAGCTTTCTCCGTGCCCCTGAGAGACTTTGTGACTGAAATGTAACGTGATATCAAAGTGACGATGCAGAGTCGAGTATCTGCTGGATAGGCTAGAAACTCTAACGTATGTCCAGACGATCCGGGTCGATCTTGTTTTAACAGCCCCTGCATATGAAAAATGATTTTGCCATTGGAGATAGTCATGGCATCCAGATTTAACCTGTGCAGGGACTGGACCCGTTGTGCCGTGACAAGTGCCATAATCATTACCATTTTGTAGGTGCGTTTGTCCAAGGTGAGCCCTGAGTTTGGTGTCCATCCTCGCAACATAGTCAATACTATGCTGATATCCCACGTGTGGTTGTATCTGGGCCTGGGGGGATTGGAATTAAATATTCCTCTCATTAGCTTAGACACTAATGGATGTGATCCAATGCCCAGTTGATCACTCCCCTTGCCCAGATAGGTTGATAGGGCACTCCTGGCACAATTAATGGCACTGTAGCTTAATCCTTCATCATAGTGAAGGGTAGCCAGGAATTCCAGAACTTCCGTGATGGTAGCCGATTCGTAGGTTGTGTTTGTTGTAGAGCAGAACACCTCCCACTTCCTGATGTAGGTCAGGTACTGTTTCCTAGTGGACTCCCTGCATGACGCTGAGATGGTATCTATTGTTCTGTTGGTGAGTCCGTATCCCAGAAGTGGCCGTTTCAGAATCTGCAAATCAACAGGTCCATGCGGTCATGACATGGATGGTGTTCCCCTGTGACGGGATGTATTAATAGGCTAGGTCGTTTGTTGACCCGAATACAAGGTTCTGTGGCCATCTTCTGTACCGCTGGGAACCATGGTTGGGTAGGCCAGTCGGGCACAACCAAAATACCCGATGCGGAGTCTTGTCTGATTTTTTGCAAGACCCGACTGATGAGGCAGAAGGGGGGAAAGGCATAACAGAACAAATCCCCCCCAATGTAGCGTGAAAGCGTCCATTGCTACTGCCCCTGGGTCTGGTTCCCAAGCAACATATGTTGGTAGTTGGTGATTTAATCTGGATGCAAAAAGGTCGATATCTGGTGTCCCATAACGTTCTACAATATCTGTGAACACTTTCCGATCCAACATCCATTCTATGTTGTCGTTGAATTTGCGTGACCTGGTGTCTGCCACTGTGTTTAGCTTACCTGGAAGGTAAGTGGCTGAAATCCAAATTTCCCTTTGCAGACACCAGTGCCAGATATTATTAGCCAATTCATCACATGATATCAACTTTATTCCACCCATATGATTAATATAAGCCACCACTGTAGTGTTGTCAATTTGTAATCTAACATGTACTTGGTGCATGTCTGAGCAATATGCCCTAAGGCCATGAAATGCTCCCAGCATTTCTGAATAATTAATTCCCAATGTTTCGAATAGGGTTAGCTCTTGTGCACTCCATCTGCCTCCACAACTAGTGGTGGTGTTAGTTGCTCCCCAACCTTTGGCACTGGCATCAGTTTGTAAGATGACCGAGGGATTTATGATAGTGATGGGTTTGGAACAGAATTGAGCATTTTCCATCCACCAATTTAATTCAATTCTTGCCTTTTCTGATAACTTCATAGGCCTGTCGAAATGGCCTGCATGACTTTTGAGAGCTATAATTTTAGCTCTTTGTAGGTTTTGATAATGTAGTGTTCCGAATTGCGCTGCGGGAAAAGCAGCCACTATCTTCCCAATTACCCTGGCCACCTGCCGTATGGATGGATCCCTGATGCCAGTAAGGCTCCTGCAAGCTTCTATCAAGTCCACCACCTTGTTCGGTGGTAAAGTGATAGACATTTGCACCGAGTCAATGGTGAACCCCAAGTAATCCATGGTAGTAGAGGATTCCAACTTTGATTTATCTGGATGTATGATGAACCCCAGCTTTTGAAAGAGATGTTTTGTGGCTAGAACTGCCAATGTAGCCGTTTCCAAATTCTCCCCGACAATGGGGATATCATCAAGGTAGGCCATAACAGTATGGTTTTGTTTCCTTAAATAGGCCAAAGCTGGTTTCAATAATTTGGTGAACAGCCTGGGTGCTGATGATAACCCATTGGGTAAGGCTTTATATTGCCATAATTGTCCCATCCAGATAAATTTAAGGTATTTCCTATGATCCTTGTGTATTGGCACTGAATAGTATGCATCTTTGAGGTCAATGCATGCCATGTAGTACCCATTAGCTATTAGCTGTCTAGCTGTGTCAAAAGTGTCCATTTTGAAATGAACATACTGAACAGAAGTATTCAGTTCGGTCAGATCTATGATTATGCGGCATCCGCCATCTTTTTTATTTTTGGTAAATATATTAGATACGAACTCCTGAGATTCTCTGGTGGTTCTCTCAATTACCCCTTTACTAATTAGTCTAAATAGTTCAGCATGGCCTGCCGTTCTTTCTTTTTGTGAAAGTATAAACTTTCGGCTAGGCGAATGCTGGACCGGGGTAGGGAGTTCGTAAATGAATTCAATTTTATAGCCCTGAATACTTCCGAGTATGTAAGGATCAGAGGTAAAAGTGCGCCATACTTCATAAAACAAGTGCAACCGGCCTCCCACATAAGATGAATTTAGACAAACGATGTTCCTGTGGGAGCCAGACCCACCTACCTCCAAGGTTATTGCCGGTGTAGCGGTCTTTGCCCTTGTTTCTTCTGTTGAGTTGCCGCGTTGTAGGGGTGGCGCATTTTCCAAGAAGGCCGGGCTGGGCCATGGCCTAAAAAAGACCGTTGTGCAGGTGGGCCAGCCTTCGAGCTTTCACCACCGGACGATCTGTTGTGATATCGCTGTCCGGTGGGTGTGTAGGGGTGCTGCCACTGTTGGTAGTGAGGTTTGGAGGTACTGGGTACCTTAATCAGGCCTATGGCCTTGGCCTCCTCGTCCAGGTCTTTCACCTGTTTGGGGAGGTTATCCCCGAACAGCAGATTTGGTGGTTGAGTGTTACCTGGTCTGCATAACCCCGCAAACTTGGGGTTAAGTGCCGGTTTGATAATGCTCTTCCTGTAGTTATTTATCTCGTACTGTGTGTTACACAGCAAGGCCAGAGCATCCTGTAGTTCTTCCGGTAACTCTATTCCCACCGCAGTTCTGGCCACTGCGTGTAATCCCGGCGGTCAAAAGTTTCAGGATCTTCTGAAGTTTGACTTCTTGCCCTCTAATCGTAGGGCTCATGTTCCCCCATATAGGGTTATTCACCGCAGGAACAGTCAGTGAGTTACAATTTTCAGGAGCAAGATACTTATCAGCTGTTGCATTGATGGCTTGCTCCTGAAGCTGGTTTGTAGTCATATAATTGATACTAGCTGCCAGCTTAGGGTGGATAGGTAGGCCTTTTTGAGAAGGAACTGCATGCTTGTTTACCATATCCAGTAACTCTTCTTCTTGCACCCCTGACACTGTTGGTTGTTCAGCCAACTCCCCCTCTTCAGGGTCAGCCCAGTTCTGACCCCCAATGCTCCCCTGCGAAGAGGGCGAGACATTAGGCAGTCCATGATAGGATCCTGCCGTGGGCCTGCGAAGAGGCCCACCGTGACCCTGCCCCTGCAAAAGCAGGTCACGCTGGAGCAATTGCTCCACCATCCGCTCCATGCGGGCAAGACGACCCCCGTCGCTATCAGCGAGCGGGGTGTCCTCGGGACTGGACCCAGCTGAGTCGGCAGCCCCATCCGACTTTCCGCCCGATTTACCGCCCGACCGCGGCGTATCTGCGGCCCTCATAGGCGAAAAGTCGGGAGCTGCAGGTAACACCTTCAGCTCAGGAGAAGCGGCACGCTGCTGGCTGCTCTCCATGGCAGCAGCTCTTGCCGCTGCTCTTTTCGATTTCCGCGACTCCATTCCTGAAAAAACAAGTGTATGTAAAGTCGCCACGCTCACCACTCCGGTGAGACTTACCTTTCGTAAGTTTTTTAAACTTACGCTGGAGGAGCCCCGCTCCTCCCGACTGTCGCTTCCGCATGCGAACGACGATATGTCGCGCATGCGTGCTGGCGGGGTCTTCACGTAGTCACTCACGTGACTCCGAAGTAAAATCTCTATTTGCTTTGTTGTCCCCTTCTCCCAGCTAACAATAATCTGTTCTACATTTTCCTTGATCTCTATCCCCTTTGTCCTGTTTTCACACCTTACACTTCCTTATCAATGTACTGTATCTTTCTCTCCCCTGACATCAGTCTGAAGAAAGGTCTCAACCCCAATCTTCACCCATTCCTTCCCTCCAGAGATGCTGCCTGTCCCGCTGAGTTACTCCAGGATATTGTGTCTATCTTCACTCAAATGAATGCTGCAATAAAACTGAGGGGCTGGATGAGAAGTGCATCTCAGCCCTCAGCTCCAGACATTTATGCTCCATTCTGCCCTGAGCACAGAGGTCAGCATCTGCCATCCAGCTCAGCACTGTCCTGTGTTTCAAAGCTCAGAGACGAGCTGACCCAGGACAATGATGTTTCCAGCAGTTTAGTTTTGTTTAGTTTAGAGGTACAGCATGGAAACAGGTTGAGTCCACACCAACCAGCGATCCCCGCACAATAACACTGTCCTGCACACACTGGGACAATTTACACTTACACCAAGTCAATCAACCTACAAACTGTACTTCTTTGTAGTGTGGGAGGAAGCTGGAAATCCCAGAGAAAACCCACGCCGGTTACGGGGAGAACGTACAAACTCTGCACAGACAGCACCCGCAGTAAGAATCAATCCTGGGTCTCTGGTGCCGTGAGGCAGTTGCTATATTGCTGCTAGCCCAGATCTCTGGGGAACTATAGGCCAGACTATAATTATGTACAATCATTCATCTTAGTGCTTTAATTTAATATTTCACTATTTATTACTTTAATGTCTTTATTAGCTTTCAAAGCCATAATCAATTCTAAACATTGCTTTTATTAGGATGTGTTGGATTCACTATGTCCTTCATGTTGCTTGGTTACTGGATGTGTATATAAATTGTGAAAGGGTTTTACATTGAATAATCAATGATATTGTGTACTGCATCATGGAATTGTAGCGAAATGGTTTAATCTGTAATACAAAGCCACAGGTCGAACTCTGCAATTAACCTGTTGTCCTCATTTTCCCAATACAATACAGATGGAATCCATCACTCTTTAATCAGTGTCAGTGAGTGAGCATTGACTTCATGGGGACAAACTGCAGAGGATTTAGTTAACACTTAATTTTAATTGTGCATGCGGCAGATGGAAGAAAGTAGCACAGAAACATGGAGCACCTCACCAATATAACAGGTACATCTCCCCTCAGCTCAGGTGAAAGCTATCTCTTACCTCTGAAAGGCGAGAGTTGCTATTATACTGGGCTGAATAATGCCAGCTGTGGCCGACTGTTCTAAAAGCAACATTACAACATAAGAAATATAAACCTATGGACAACCCTTGTGTTCTGGTCATTTGGGGTACGGAAATTTGCCCTTGGAGCATTCACAAATCATTGCCCAAAAATTTGAGATGCAGAATAAAATTAGCTCTAACGGAATTCTATTTTAGTTTAGTTTTGAGATACAGCACGGAAACAGGCCCTTCGGCCCACCGAGTTCATGCCGACCATCGATTACATACACTATCTACACTAGGGACAATTTACAATCTTACCTAAGCCAATTAACATACAAACTTTGGAGTGTGGGAGGAAACCAGAGCACACAGAGAAAACCCATGCAGTCACAGGGAGAACGTACAAACTCCACACAGATAGCATCCGTAGTTAGGATGTAACCTGGGTCTCTGGCGCAGTGAGGCAGCAACTCTACCGCTGTGCCACTGTACTGCCTGTTTATATGAGAAAAGTAAATAAATGAACATAATTTATACATTTTTTCAACTAGTTTTTCTTAACACGTGCAGATGAAACAGCTTAGCATTACGGGCATTGTGTGTAGGGGTATGTAGTTGTGCGCGACATCGCGTGGGGCTCCGAAATATTTGTAGCGAACAAAATCTTCGCGCTCCAACGGTCTGTTGCATAACTGACGGCCAAAGGGGGACAGGCCCAAGACCCTGGCGCGACACAATGTCTCTCCAACAGCAGCAGAAGCAGGCAAACGATCGCCGAACTCGGCCTGGGGCTCACGGCCGTTGCGGACCGGATCCGCCCCAACTTCTACTCCCAGAGGGGGCCAAGAAAATTGAAGATAGACACAAAATACAGGAGTAACTCAGCGGGACCGGCAGCATCTCTGGAGAGAAGCACTGGGTGATGTTTCTGGTCAAGACCCTTCTTTCAGACTGAAGAAGAGACTCGACACGAAACATCACCCATTGCTTCTCTCCAGAGAAGCTGCCGGTCCCGCTGAGTTACTCCTGCATTTTCTGTCCATCTTCAAATGACGTCACGCACTCCAGATGGCTGTTCGGGCACTTGAAGTTGCGTGCGACCGTTGCGACCATGAGGTCACGTAATTAGCATGCCAAGGACACGTAAGTGGGACAGGGGCTTAAGGAAACAAGTTAGCTTATAAAGATTTAAACGTTCTCGCCAACAGTGAACATTAATGTATCTTTTAATTTCAGTCTCTGAGATTATTTTTTCCTTTCATAAGGTGAATTGGTGTGTATAAAGACCTTTTTTATTGTTATTCTATTGATCATTTTGAAATATGTTTTATGTATAATTTTGTGCTGAAGTCTTAGAGGAATGGAAGGTCTTGGGCCTCTGCCCTATTTAAATGCCATTCTTGAATGACTTAACTCCATGTTATTTTAAGGTTTTCTCTTAGACATGATATTTTTAAACAATTTATATTTTTTTATCACATCAAAGGCACGCTGTAAGTTTTTCAAAGGGAAGGGAGAATACTATGCCGATGGCTCTTCCAGCCACGCATTTCTTATTCCATTTCATCTTGCTTCATTTTGACTAATTCGGTAACAGCTAACGGTAATAAAAAGAACTTGTTAGAACTTGTTGTGCCTTGAAGGGCACTCTTTGATACACTAACAGCCAATAGGATGCATCCACTGATTACTTTACAAGAACTCATGTTTACTGATGAATGGTGAATAAAACAGAGACAGGTTTACAGGTTGCGATGAGGAAATACAGCCAAATCTCACGTTGCTCTGCAAACAGCTTTACTCATGTCAATGCTATCCCATGAACAGATGGAAAATCTGAGATTAGCTAAAGAACTATATGTGCTTGGGGATACTAATTGATCATAAAACATCAATTAATTATAACCGTTACGGATAGTTTGTTCAAAAGGAGAAGAAAAATAAACTGTTGAACATTGAATAGCAGGTGTGGCTTGTGCTCTGAAAGTCAATGCCCAGGTGTTAATGAGCAGCATTTTTCTGCTAAAAGATACAGTCGAAATAATGGCGTTTTAGTCAGTACACTTTCCCACTTCAGATTTGGCACCTTGTGCAAACCCAGTCTCTTGCTTCACTGGTGACTGTCAGGATAAGGCATAATTTATCTAAAACTGGTCTGCATCATGCAATGTCAATATGCAAAATGATATTAATAATTGATATATCTGAACCACAGAGTTTGTATGCAGCTTCAATGGGAAAGTAACTGCAGGGGCATTTCTTCCGGTGTGAAATATTTACCCCCTCATGTGCCCCGGGTTTTTATTTATTCATGGTTTTCTTTGTTGAGCTATTTACCTTTATTAGATAAGAGATCCTATGTGGAACTTGGGACATGGACATTTCTTCAAAGTGGGAGTCAAGTGAATGTTCTTTATTTATGACAGTGAACACTACTTTTTGACCAACTCTCCTTACTTCTGTCGATGGGCTGCTTAATTTTATTTTTACTAGTTAATTGACGCTATTTGTTCAATTTAAATTCAGTTTCCAGGTTATCTTGGTTTCCATACACAATTTTGTAAAGCTTGTACTTAAATGAATGTTGGAGGCTTTCAGAGGAATGAAAGAGATAAAATGCACAGTCAGCTCTTTTCCTCTCATCCCTTCATTTATTCATCCTGCATTGTGAGGCCTATTGGCATAGGTACTGTGCAGCCAAATTATAACTTACCTTGTCTATGAGGTAAATAAGCAGAACTGATCGATGCTCTTGCACAAAAACAACACATATATTCTGGTGGTGAAATTTCAGGTGGGGATTGAAGCAGAATCCTGACCTGAAACATCACCTGACATAGACACAAAATGCTGGAGTAACTCAACGGGACAGGCAGCATCTCTGGACAGAAGGAATGCGTGACGTTTTGGGTCGAGAACCTTCTTCAGAGATGCTGCCTGACCTGCTGAGTTACTCCAGCACTTTGTTTTTTTTTTGTAAACCAACATCTGCAATTATTTGTTTCTGCACCTCTCTGATATAGAAACATAGATAATATGCGCAGGAGGAGGCCATTCGGCCCTTTGATCCATCACCGCCATTCATTGTGATCATGGCTGATCGTCCCAAATCAATAACCCGTGCCTGCCTTCTCCCCATATCCCTTGATTCCACTAGCCCTAGAGCTCTATCTAACTCTCTCTTAAATCCATCCAGTGATTTTGCCTCCACTGCCCTCTGTGGCAGGGAATTCCACAACTTCACAACTCTCTGGGTGAAAATGTTTTTTCTCACCTCAGTCTTAAATGGCCTCCCCTTTATTCTAAGACTGTGGCCCCTGGTTCTGGACTCTCCCAACATTGGGAACATTTTTCCTGTATCCAGCTTGTCCAGTCCTTTTATAATTT
Source organism: Raja brachyura (assembly GCA_963514005.1). The sequence continues at coordinate 2,817,547 of OY740800.1, forward strand.
TATATGTTTCTATAAGATATCCCCTCATCCTTCTAAACTCCAGTGAACACAAGCCTAATCTTTTCAATCTTTCCTCATATGACAGTCCCGCCATCCCAGGGATCAATCTCGTGAACCTATGCTGCAGTGCCTCAATCACAAGGATGTCCTTCCTCAAATTCTGAGACCAAAACTGTACACAATACTCCAGATGTGGTCTTACCAGAGCCCTGTACAACTGCAGAAGAACCTCTTTACTCCTATACTGAAATCCTCTTGTTATGAAGGCCAACATTCCATTAGCTTTCTTCACTGCCTGCTGTACCTGCATGCCAACTTTCAGTGACCTGTATACAAGGACACCCAGGTCTCGCTGCACCTTCCCCTTACCTAACCTACTGAAGCTGCTGTTTGAGTTACCTGCTCCATTCGCTGCACTGTGACCATACCTCATCAGTAGACTTGGTTATGCCAAAGGTATTGTATGAAATGATAGTCCATTAGTTCCTCACTCACTCTATCAGGAAGGGTTAAGGCTGGTGCATTCAAGGGCAAGTGAGTTTATAATGGTGTGATAATTGAGAAATGCTGCCAAACAGTATATCTGATTCTGAAATTTTAATTTTACATGTGTGAAGTCTCATTCCTTTGACATTTAATTACTTAAAAAAATATACAATATTTTACATATTTCTCTTTCCCTTTTCTCTCTGTCTCTGAATGTATTGAAATGGTGTAGAACAGAGGCACTTAACTCTAATAACCAATGACCCCTGCATACCAGAACAACAAATCTTACTTTTCCCTGGTAGACAGAAATGCTGGAGAGATTCAGCGGGTGAGGCAGAATCTATGGAGCATAGGAATAGGTGACATTTCGGGTCGAGACCCTTCTTCAGACTGATGTGGGGTTGTGGGGGGGGGGGGGGGGGGGGGTATAGCGACAAGTGCAGGATTTCCTGCGGTTGCACGGGAAAGTACCAGGGGAGGGGTGGTTTGGGTGGGAAGGGAGGAATTGACCAGGGAGATAGCCATGGGAGTCAGTGGGTTTATAGTAGATGTCGGTCCGTAGTTACCTGCAATGGAGATAGTGAGGTCTAGAAATGGTAGGGAGATGTCGGAAATGGTCCAAGTGTATTTGAGTGCCGGATGGAAGCCAGAGGTGAAATGAATGAAGTCAGTACTTTTCCCTGTTTGACTTATAGGGACCATCCCTCATAGGCAGCAACATGCTAAACCAGACACTCAATGATAGTAAAGTGCTCTACAAATGACTGCAAGAACTGTGTGGACACCTCTCGACGATGAACATTGGTCCAAAGTATTTTTACTGTAAGTTATTAACATGATGACAAGGTGAAACTGTGTAAGTAAAATCTACAACCGACTAGATCAGCAGTTAACTTTTTACACAGAATGCTGTCACTTGATACATGTTGTCCTACAAACTTATCATGGTATTTAATTTACTTTAGTTTAGTTTAATTGAGAGATACTGCGCGGAAACAGGCCCTTCGGTCCACTGAGTCTATACTGTTCAGCAATCCCCGCACATTAACACTGTCCTATACACACTAGGGACAATTTTACAAGCCAATTAACCTAGAAAGCTGTACGTCTCTGGTATGTGGGAGGAAACCGAAGATCTCGTAGGAAACCCGAGTGCTCACGGGAAGAACGTACAAACTCCGTACAGACAAGCACCCGTAGTCAGGATCAATCCCGGGTCAATAGCGCTGTAAGGCAGCAACTCTAACGCTGCGCCACCGTGCCACATTTATACAGACAATGATTGTTTTTTCACTATTTAGGTATTGATGAATGTATTGTTCAATATTGGGACAGAACAAATGTGATGTGACCATGAGGTATTCAGGCATGAGGGGCCACAAATCTGGGGATGTTGACACAGACCTGACAATGTCCAAATGTGCACTTCTATCAGTTCCCCGAGAGGCTCGTGAAAACTCACACTGGTGAGATCAGGATAAGATAAATAATGATCAATAGATTGCAGATTGTTGCTTCCTGGCTATAAGGTGGAAAAATGTGTTGAAAACAAGTGTACATTGTGATGTCGCTTCATGTCGACTCTTCCTATCATTGTGAAGCGGAATTCACCAAGTGTGTAGGAAGGAACGGCAGATGCTGGTTTACACCGAAGATAGACGCAAATGCTGGAGTAACTCAGTGGGACAGGCAGCATCTCCAGAGAGAAGGAATGGGTGGCGTTTAGGGTCGAGATCCTAGGTTTCACAGTTTGTATAACTTGTTATTATCTTCTCCACACCCAACTATGGACCACAAAGCCTTTCCTTGATTAGCTTTGCTGGCTTTGGTTTGTCCTTTTGCATATCTTTCATTCTTTTGTTCTTTGTACATTTCCATGTCTTGTTCCATGTCTCTCCTCTGACGCTCTCAACCCGAAACGTTTTCTGTTCCTTTTCTCCAGAGATGCTTCCTCCCCCGCTGAGTTACTCCAGTGTTTTGTGCCTAGAATTCACAAAGTGTTGGTTTGTTAATCCACTAATAAAGAACATGATCTTGGTTTATTTAAGAAAGAACTGCAGATGCTGGAAAAATTGAAGGTAGACAAAAATGCTGGATAAACTCAGCAGGTGAGGCAGCGTCTATGGAGCGAAGGAATAGGTGTCGTTTCGGATCGAGACCCTTCTTCAGACTGATGAGGGGATGGGGGGGGGGGGGGTGGCGGGAAGAAGAAAGAAAGAGGCGGAGTCCTTCAGCCCACCATGTCTGTGCCGAACATGATGCCAAGACCATCATTTATCTACCCATATCCCTCCATTCCCTGCATATCCATTTGCCTTTCCAGAAGTCTTTTAAATGCCACTGACTGATCTTACGTCTTTCTGCTTAAGGATGATGATAGTTTCTGGCTTCAGATCAGTTCAATGGAAATTAAGGAAATTCAGATTCAGGAATCGTTGGCACTTGTGCGATGAGATGAGATTCTGTGGTGTAACTCAATGCTTCTGCTTGCTAGGCGAGTGACTATCTACAGAATACACGAGTGCTGAAGGTTATCAGGAACTAAATGTGGTTTTCATTATGTCATAAGGACATAGGGGCAGTATTAGGCCATTCAGCCCATCGTCTACTCTGCCGTTCAGTCATGGTTGATCCATCTCTCCCCCCCTAACCCCAATCTGCTGCCATCTCCCCATAACCCCTGACACCCACACTAAACAAGAATCTATCAATCTTTACATTCTGAGGCTGTGACCTATTCCAGTCGCAGACATTCCCACTAGTGGAAACATCCTCTCCACATACCATATCACCATATAACCATATAACAATTACAGCACGGAAACAGGCCATCTCGGCCCTTCAAGTCCGTGCCGAACAACTTTTTTCCCTTAGTCCCACCTGCCTGCACTCATACCATAACCCTCCATACCCTTCTCATCCATATGCCTATCCAATTTATTTTTAAATGATACCAACGAACCTGCCGCCACCACTTCCACTGGAAGCTCATTCCACACCGCTACCACTCTCTGAGTAAAGAAGTTCCTCCTCATGTTACCCCTAAACCTCTGTCCCTTAATTCTAAAGTCATGTCCTCTTGTTTGAATCTTCCCTATTCTCAAAGGGAAAAGCTTGTCCACATCAACTCTGTCTATCCCTCTCATCATTTTAAAGACCTCTATGAAGTCCCCCCTTAACCTTCTGCGCTCCAGAGAATAAAGACCTAACTTATTCAACCTATCTCTGTAACTTAGCTGTTGAAACCCAGCCAACATTCTAGTAAATCGCCTCTGTACCCTCTCTATTTTGTTGACATCCTTTCTATAATTGGGCGACCAAAATTGTACACCATACTCCAGATTTGGTCTCACCAATGCCTTGTACAATTTTAACATTACATCCCAGCTTCTATACTCAATGCTCTGATTTATAAAGGCTAGCATACCAAAAGCTTTCTTTACCACCCTATCTATATGAGATTCCACCTTCAAGGAACTATGCACGGTTATTCCCAGATCCCTCTGTTCAACTGTATTCTTCAATTCCCTACCGTTTACAATGTACGTCCTATTTTGATTTGTCCTGCCAAGGTGTAGCACCTCACATTTATCAGCATTAAACTCCATCTGCCATCTTTCAGCCCATTTTTCCAACTGGCCTAAATCACTCTGTAGACTTTGGAAATCCTCTTCATTATCCACAACACCCCCTATCTTGGTATCATCTGCATACTTACTAATCCAATTTACCACCCCTTCATCCAGATCATTGATGTACATGACAAACAACAAAGGACCCAACACAGATCCCTGAGGCACCCCACTAGTCACCTGCCTCCAACCCGACAAACAGCCATCCACCATTACCCTCTGGCTTCTCCCATTCAGCCACTGTTGAATCCATCTTGCTATTCCTGCATTTATACCCAACAGTTGAACCTTCTTAACCAACCTTCCATGAGGAACCTTGTCAAAGGCCTTCAGTAAGGTCCATATAGACAACATCCACTGCTTTACCCTCGTCAATTTCCCTAGTAACCTCTTCAAAAAATTCAAGAAGATTAGTCAAACATGACCTTCCAGGCGATACGTTAAATCCAAACCTTTGGATGAGGTCCTCCATCATCCTTCTAAACTCCAGCGAGTACACGGCCAGTGCCGTCAAACGCTCATTGCATGTAACCCGCTCATTCCTGGGATCATTCTTGAAATCCTCCTCTGGACACTCTCCAGAGCTAGCACATCCTTCCTCAGACCTGATGTCCAAAGTTGCTCACAATACTCCAAATGCGTCCTCAGCATTACATCCCTGTTTTTGTGTTGTAGCCCTCTTGAAACAAATGCATTTGCCTTCCTTTCTACCGATTCGACTTGCAAATTAACTTTTTGGAATTCTGCACCAGCACTTCCAAGTCCCTCTGCACCTCCAATTTCTGGATGCTCCCCTCATTTAGAAAATAGTCTATGCCTTTATTCCAACAATCAAAATGCATGACTACACTATATTCCATCTGCCACTTCTCTGCCCTCTCTCCCAATCTATCCAGTCCTTCTGCAGAGTTCCTGCTTTCTCTGCACTACCTGCCCCATCACCTATTTTCGTATCATCTGCAAACTTGGCCACAAAGCCTTCAATCCCCTCATCCAAATCCTTAATATACAATGTGAAGAGTAGCGGCCCCAACATTGACCCTTGCAGAACTCCGCTAGTCACTGGCAGCCACAGAGAAGGCCCCCTTTATTGCCACTCTTTGCCTTCTGCCATCCAGCCAACCTGCTATCCATGCTAGCATCTGCCCTTTGATACCATGGACTCTCATCTACCTTAGCAACCTCACATGTGGCACTTTATCAAAGGCTTTCTGTAAAGCTAGATAAACAACATCTACTCACTCTCCTCTGTCTGTTCTGCTATTTACTTCTTCAAAGAATTCCAGCAGATTCGTCAGGCAAGACCTCCCCTTTGCAAAACCATTCTCACTTTGGCCAATTTTATCATGAACTTCAAAGTACTCCACGACCTCATCCTTTATAATGGTCTAGAATCTTTCCAACCACTGAAGTCAGATTAACTGGCCTATAGTTCCCACTATTCAACTTTGCTCCCATCTTGTGCAGCGGGGTAATATTGACAATTTTCCAATCGTCTGGAACTGCTCCGGGGTAATAATTCTAGAAATATCCCTATCAATTCCTCCACAATCTATAATACCACCTCGTTCAGAACCCTAACGTGCAGTCCATCCGGTCCAGGTGACTTATCCACCTTCAGCCCTTTCAGCTTCCCAAGCACCTTCTCCCTAATAACAGTCACTCCACTAACTTCCACCCCCCGACTCTCTTGAATTTCAGGCACATTGCTGGCATCTTTCACTGTAAAGACTGATGCAAAACAGTTATTCATCACCTCTGCCATTTCTTTATTTCCCCTATTTACTTCTCCTGCATCATTCTCCAGCGGTCCAACGTCCACTCTTGCCTCTTTCTTATTCTTTATATAACTGAAGAAACTCTTGTCATCCTATATAACCATATAACCATATAACAATTACAGCACGGATACAGGCCTTCTCGGCCCTTCCAGTCCGTGCCGACCATTTATGTTCCCCTAGTCCCATCTACCTGCACTCAGACCATACTCAGGGAAATCTCGGATAGTATAGGAAAATCAGGGATAGTATAAGGGAAATCAGGGATAGTATAAAAACAAAAGATGAGGCATACAAATTTGCCAGAAAAAGCAGCCTACCAGAGGACTGGGAGAAATTCAGAATGCAGCAGAGGAGGATAAAGGGCTTAATTAGGAAAGGGAAAATAGATTATGAAAGGAAACTGGCAGGGAACATAAAAACTGACTGCAAAAGTTTTCATAGATATGTGAAGAGAAAGAGACTAGTTAAAACAAATGTTGGTCCCTTGCAGTCAGAAACAGGTGAATTGATCATGGGGAACAAGGACATGGCAGACCAATTGAATAACTACTTTGGTTCTGTCTTCACTAAGGAAGACATAAATAATCTGCCGGAAATAGCAGTGGAATGGGGGTCAAATAAGATGGAGGAACTGAGTGAAATCCAGGTTAGCCGGGAGGTGGTGTTGGGTAAATTGAACGGATTGAAGGCCGATAAATCCTCAGGGCCAGATAGTCTGCATCCCAGAGTATTCAAGGAGGTAGCCACAGAAATAGTGGATGCATTAGTGCTAATTTTTCAAAATTCCTTAGATTCTGGAGTAGTTCCTGAGGATTGGAGGGTAGCTAATGTAACCCCACTTTTTAAAAAAGGAGGGAGAGAGAAAGCGGGGAATTACAGACCAGTTAGTCCAACATCGGTAGTGGGGAAACTGCTAGAGTCAGTTATTAAAGATGGGATAGCAGCGCATTTGGAAAGTGGTGAAATCATTGGACAAAGTCAGCATGGATTTATGAAAGGTAAATCATGTCTGACAAATCTGATAGAATTTTTTGAGGATGTAACTAGTAGAGTGGATAAGGGAGAACCAGTGGATGTGTTATATCTAGACTTTCAGAAGGCTTTCGACAAGGTTCCGCATAAGAGATTAGCATACAAACTTAAAGCACACGGTATTGGGGGTTCAGTATTGATGTGGATAGAGAACTGGCTAGCAGACAGGAGGCAAAGGGTAGGAGTAAACGGGTCCTTTTCAGAATGGCAGGCAGTGACTAGTGGGGTGCCGCAAGGCTCGGTGCTGGGACCCCAGCTATTTACAATATATATTAATGATTTGGACGAGGGAATTCAATGCAACATCTCCAAATTTGCAGATGATACCAAGCTGGGGGGTATAGTTAGGTGTGAGGAGGATGCTTGGAGGCTGCAGGGTGATTTGGATAGGCTGAGTGAATGGGCAGATGCATGGCAGATGCAGTATAATGTGGATAAATGTGAGTTTATCCACTTTGGTGGCAAAAACATGAGGGTAGACTATTATCTGAATGGTGGCAGATTAGGAAAGGGGGAGATGCAACGAGACCTGGGTGTCATGGTACACCAGTCATTGAAAGTAGGCATGCAGGTGCAGCAGCCAGTGAAGAAAGCAAATGGTATGTTAGCATTCATAGCGAAAGGATTTGAGTATAGGAGCAGGGAGGTTCTACTGCAGTTGTACAGGGTTTTGGTGAGGCCACACCTGGAGTATTGTGTACAGTTTTGGTCTCCAAATCTGAGGAAAGATGTCCTTGCCATAGAGGGGGTACAGAGAAGATTCACCAGACTGATTCCTGGGATGTCAGGACTTTCAAATGAGGAAAGATTAGATAGACTCGGCTTGTACTCGCTGGAATTTAGAAGATTGAGGGGGGATCTTATAGAAACTTACAAAATTCTTAAGGGGTTGGACAAGCTAGATGCTGGAAGATTGTTCCCGATGTTGGGGGAGTCCAGAACAAGGGGTCACAGTCTAAGGATAAGGGGGAATTCCTTTAGGACCGAAATGAGGAAAACATTCTTTACACAGAGAGTGGTGAGTCTCTGGAATTCTCTGCCACAGAAGGTAGTTGAGGCCAGTTCATTGGCTATATTTAAGAGGGCGTTAGATGTGGCACTTGTGGCTAAAGGGATCAGGGGGTATGGAGAGAAGGCAGGTATGGGATACTGAGTTGGATGATCAGCCATGATCACATTGAATGGCGGTGCAGGCTTGAAGGGCCGAATGGCCTACTCCTGCACCTATTTTCTATGTTTCTATGTTTCTACACCCCTCCATTCCCTTCCCGTCCATATACTTATCCACTTTACTTTTAAATGTTAAAATCGATCCTGCCTCCACCACTTCTGCTGGAAGATCATTCCACACAGCCACCACTCTCTGAGTAAAGAAGTTCCCCCTCATGTTACCCCTAAACTTCTGTCCCTTAATTCTCATGTCATGCCCTCTTGTTTGAATCTTCCCTACCCTCAATGGGAAAAGCTTATCCACGTCAACTCTGTCTATCCCTTTCATCATTTTAAAGACCTCAATCAAGTCCCCCCTTAACCTTCTGCGCTCCAAAGAATAGTCCTCTCTTATATTATTGGCTAACTTAACTGCATATTTCATATTTTATCCCCGTATTGCCTGTTTAGCCACCTTGTGTTCTTTAAAAGCTTCCCAATCCTCTGTCTCCCCACTAATTGTTGCAATGTTACACGCCTTCCATTTTAGTTTTATACTGTCCTTGACTTCCCTTGTCTGCCATGGTCTGCTCACCCCTCCACACCCCCCCACCCCCCCCCCCCCCCCCCCCCCACCCCCGGAATCTTTCTTCCCCTTTGGAATGAAAAGATCCTTCATCTTCTGAATTATTCCCAGCAATTCCTGTCATTGCTGTTCCACCATCATCCTTGCTGAGATTACTTTCCAGCCAACTTTGGCCAGCTCATCCCTCATGCCTCCATAATTCCCTTTCTTCAGCTGCAATACCGACACATCTAATTTCACCTTCTCCCTCTCAGACTGCAGGTTAAATCTTATCATGTTGTGGTCGTTACCTCCTAATGGATCCTTTACCTTGAGTTCCCTTATCACATCTGCTTTATTACACAACACTAAATCCAGAATTGCCTTTTACCTCTTACACTCCACTACAAGCTAATCTAAGAAACCATCTTGGAGACACTCAACAAATTCCCTTTTTTGAGATCCCATACCAACCTGATTTTCCCAGTTACCCAAATATTGAAATTTGCCATGACCACCATTCTTACATGCTGATTGTATCTCCTGATATAACGTACCCTGCATCCTGGCTATTGTTTGGGGGCCTGTAAATATCTCCCATTAGGGTCTTTTTACCTTTGCAATTTCTCAGCTCTACCCACAATGACTCTACATCTTCTGATCCTATGTCACCCCTCGCTAAGGACTGAATGTAATTTCTTGTCCCCACCCCCTCTGCCCACCTGTCTGTCTTTCCAATAGGACGTGTAACCTTGAATATTCAGCTCCCAGCTCTGATCCTCTTGCAGCCACGTCTCTGTAATGCCCACATCGTACCCACCAATTTCTAACTGTGTGTTGGGCACTTCATCTATGTGTTGGACACAGGACATCAGGGTCAACCAAGATGTCCACACCCAGGAATTTGAAGCTGCTACCACTCTCCATGTAGATCCATCAATGAAAACTGAGACATGTGCCACCCAATTTCATATTATGTGGCTGTAGTACAGTACAGTACAGTATAGGAACTGGTCCTTCGGCCCACAATGATGCCGTTAAACTGATCTCAGCTGCCTGTACATGATCCGTATTCCTCTATTCCCTGCACATCCATGTGCCTATCTAAAAGCCTCTTAAATGTCACTATTGTAGCTGCCTCCACCACCACCCGAACAATGCACTCCAGGCCCCACCTGTGTAAAAAACATATCCCGCATATCTCCATTAAACTTCCACCTCTCACCTTATAGCTATGCCCTCTATTGTTGGATATTTCCACCCTGGGAAAAAGGTTCTGACTGTAGACGCTATCTGTACCTCTCATAATTTTACATGCTTCTATCAAGTCTCCCCTCAACCTTCGACGTCCCAGAGAAAATCCAAGTCTATCCTACCTCTCCCTGTAGCTGAAACCCTCTAATCCAGGCAGCATTCTGGTAAACCTCCTCTGCACCCTCTCCCAAGACCCCGCATCTTTCCTGCAATGGGGCGAATTGGACTGTACACAATACTCTGGACGCAGCCTCACCAAAGTTAGAGCTGCATCAGGACTTCCTGACTCTTATATTCAATGCCCCTAGCACTGAAGGCAAGCATACCATATTGTTTCTTCACCACTATCTACTTGTGCTGCCACCTATAGTGCGCTATCAACTTGGGCTCCAAGATCCCTCTGCACATCCATCTGTTAAAGGTCTTGCATAAAACTGCATACTCTCTCCTTACATTTAACCTCCCAAACTCCTCATATTTGCTCGAGTTAAAATCCATAATTTATAAATTATTTAAATCAAGGAGTTCTTGCTGAAATGGTTTATTAAGATGAAGAATATATATTTGTTGTGATATTTCATTCATTTCATAACTTTCCTACTGAATTGTACATTGTTCATATTTTTCCATGTATTTATCTCCTACAATGTTATGATTCATATTTTGTGTGGCACTGCAAAATATTTGCTACTACTTTGGAAGTGTAAAGTGTGATTGTCCTTTTATTACAATCCGTGGTTTGACATATCGATCCGGTTATTGCAGTGAGCAAGGAGGACAAAGATTAATGAAAGGAACAGAAGCTCTTGTCAGAAGTACGACAAGCTGAGAATTTTTCAGCACCTGGATAAAGAACTACCGGTAAGTAGGTGCTGAGAGGCAGATTCACATGTGACAATTTTTTTGTCAAAAAAATTAAGCACATTAAGTCAACTCAATAGCCTGTGCATGGCATTAACAAGAAAGAAGAACTTCATTGGAATGGTTTCTGCTGCAAATACTGAAGGCAGAGGGAGAAGAGGCATCTTGCCGCAAGTAATAATCTTTGCTTTTTAAAATAAAAAGGTTTAAAAAAATCGTCGGGAAGAAGTTGCAACGTTGTTAATTGTGGAGGCAGGACATTAGCATGAAGCAGGCTTTCAATAGGCTTAGCTAGAGAGTGTTTGTAGCAAAATAAAAGAGAATCGAGAACTAGTGGAACAACAATTTGGGGGCGGCAGTGTGTGGAGGTGAAGTGCTGTGCGGAGGAAAAGTGCATCTTGAGACTTTGGCTCGAGAGGCTTCAGCAAGAAGGGGTGAGGAGAGAGGAGCGGACCTGTCAAACCCAGAGCCGCAGCAAGTAGGAAGTATAAAGAAGAAGTGAGTGATACAAATAGGAGACACGCAGGATCATGCTATGTGCTGCAGCTGCATAATGTGGGTGCTGGTGGACCCCTTGGTGAATGCTGGTGACCACACCTGCAGCAAATGCTGGTTGATTGAGGAACTCAGACAGAAGTTCTGGGAATAATTCGGATGATGCAGGATCTTTTCAGAGTGAGGAGACAAGGGAAGTCAAAGACAGCATAGAACTAACAGAGAAGGTGTAGAACATTGCAAAGATTAGTGGCAAGCCAGAGGATTGGGAAGCTTTTAAAGAACAACAGAAGATAATTAAAAAGGTAATAAAGGGAGAAAAGATGAAATACGAAGGTTAGCTAGCCAATAATATAAAGGTGGATAGCAAGAGTTTCTTCAGTTATATAAAGAGTAGGAAAGAGGCAAGAGTGGACATTGGGCGGCTGGAAAACAATGCAGGAGAAGTGATCTGAAGAAGGGTCTCGACCCGAAACGTTGCCTATCTCCTTCGCCCCTTAGATGCTGCTGCACCCGCTGAGTTTCTCCAGCTTTTTGTGTAACCCAGGAGAAGTGATAATGGGAAATTTAAAAATGGTAAAGGAATTGAATAACATTTTTAGCAGAGTGGAAGACACCAGCAAAGTGCCTGAAATTCAAGTGTCAGGGGGTGGAAGTTAGTGGAGTGGCTGTTACTAAGGAGAAAGTGCTTGGGAAGCTGAAAGGGCTGAAGGTGGATAAGTCACCTGGACCGGATGGACTGCACCCTAGGGTTCTGAAAGAGGTGGCTTTAGAGATTGCGCGACATGTATCTTCTCCTCCTCATTTCATCTTACCTTTTACAGAATATAAAATACCTGTCCACCCAAATGTGGCCAGAAAGATTCCATATACATTTCAATGACTATAGTTGGTTGCCGCAAGGCTCAGTGCTGGGACCCCAGTTATTTACAATATATATTAATGATTTAGACAAATGAATTAAATGTAACATCTCCAAGTTTGCGGATTACACAAAGCTGGGTGGCAGTATGAGCAGTAAGGATGCTATGAGGCTCCAGGGTGACTTGGACAGGTTGGGTGAGTGGGCAGATGCATGGCAGATGCAGTTTAATGTGAATACATGTGAGGTTATCCACTTTGGTGGCAAGAAAAGGAAGGCAGATTATTATCTGAATGGTGTCAGATTAGGAAAAGGGGAGGTGCAACGAGACCTGGGTATCCTGTACATCAGTCACTGAAAGTCAGCATGCAGGTACAGCAGGAAGCGAAGAAAGCAAATGGCATGTTGGCCTTCATAGCGAGAGGATTTTAGTTTAGGAGCAAGGAGGTCCTACTGCTGTTGTACAGGACCCCGGTGAGACCACGTCTGGAGTATTGTGTACAGTCTTGGTCTCCAAATTTCAGGAAGGACATTCTTGCTATTGAGGGAGTGCAACATAGGTTCACCAGGTTGACTCCCGGGATGGCGGGACTGACATACTGCGTGATGAAAGAATGGGTTGTCTTGGCTTGCATTCACTGGAATTTAGAAGGATGAGAGGGGATCTTATCGAAACATATAAAATTCTTAAGGGATTGGACAGGCTAGATGCAGGAAAAATATTCCTGATGTTGGGGGAGTCCAGAATCAGGGGTACAGTTTATGAATAAGGGGCAGGCTATTTAGGACTGAGATGAGCAAAAACCCTTTTCACTGAGAGAATTGTGAATCTGTGGAATTCTCTGTCACAAAAGGCAGTGGAGGCCAATTCACCGGATCATTTCAAGAGATATGTAGATTTAGCTCTTAGGGCTAATGGAATCAAGGGATGTGGGAAAAAAGCAGGAATGGGGTACTGATTTTGGATGATCAGCCATGAATGGTGGTGCTGGCTCAAAGGGCCGAATGGCCTACTCCTGCACCTATTTTCTATATTTCTATGTTTACCCACAAAGCCACCCTCACCTCCCAAGTTTGACCACCTCATGCCTTTCCTATCCACTCCTCCCATCTGTTTGCTCTTTCAATGTATTATATTTACCATTAAAAAGATAACTATAATAATTAATCCAGCTGCCTGGCTATCGCTCTATTTTGTGTCCTTTTTTCTCTCCCACAAAATGTTTAAAAATAAATATTCATACAAATAAATTGGAGTTTAGCATGCATAATGGATTGCCTAATCAAATAAATAAATCTCATAAAAGATTTAGAAGATTTTGTTTCATATTTGACTCAGAAAGTGGCCTATTGTTAGGAAATAACTAGTTTAGTTTAGTTCAGAGATATAGCGTGGAAACAGGCCCTTCGACCCACCGAGTCCGCACCGGCCAGTGATCACCCCGTACACTAGTTCTATTCTACACACTAGGGACAATTTATAGAAGCCTGCAAACCTGCACCTCTTTGGAGTGTGAGGAGGAAACCAGAGCACCCGGAGAAAACCCATGCAGGTCACAGGGAGAACGTACAAACTCCATACAGACAGCACCTGTAGTCAGGATGGAACCCGGATGTCTGGCGCTGTAAGGCAGCAACTCTACCGCTGCGCCACCATGCCACCTTTATACATTTATACTTTATACATATACAGAGAAGGATTGGAATTTCCAGCCCAGCAAATGCATTCTGCAGAAGCATGGATCTAATCTTCATGAAGCTGATGTTGATTATTCATTTTCCTCACAACTCAATTACTAATGGTGAGGCAACACTGGATGGGGATGAACAACTGGCTTTACACTAAAACAATCCTCACAACAAACACTGCCAAAAACACTTATTACTCTGATCAATGGGATCTTTAATCAAGGTCCATATTTACTTTGAATCATCAGTGTTGGGTGTACATTTGTACCTAACAATCACCCATCATTAATGATTCATGACATGAAATCTTTGAAAAATATTAATTAGTTGCTTAAAATGAGGCTCGGTCTGAATATAGTACTATAATTTGAAAGCTGCATATTGATGTTATTTGAAAATTGTAAACAGTCAAATATTAAATAATTTGAGGGGAAAAAATCGACGAAAAGTCGCACTATTTGAATGTGGTGAATAAAATATTACTTTTGTTCATGATATATATTTATTCTGCTCTTCCTATTTTATAAGACATAAGGGCTGATTCTAGCTTGATTTGCTTTAGTTTAGGTTAGAGATACAGCACGGAAACAGGCCCTTCGGCCCACCGGGTCCATGCCGACCAGCGATCCCCGCACACTAATGCTATCCTACACACACTAGGGACTATTTACACATAAACCAAGCAAATTAACCTACAAACCTGTACGTCTTTGAAGTGTGGGAGGAAACCGAAGATCTCAGAGAAAACCCATGAGGTCACGGGGAGAACGTACAAACTCCGTACAGACAGCACCCGTAGTCGGGATCGAACCCGGGTCTCTGGCGCTGTAATGCAGCAACTCTACCTCTGCGCCACCGTGCCGCACCATGGTGCATCTAATGGCTTATCTCTGTGCTGTATTGTATTATGTGACTACATCTAATAGCTTTATCAGAAAGTGGCCACCATTCAATTGTGAACAAGGCTAAATGTGGTGCATCGTATTTTATGTGTTCAGGTACAGATGTTAGATTAAGCAAGATTGTACATAAAATGTGATTGGCATGGCTAGGGTAGACAGTCATAACATTCTTCCCAGGATGGATAAATCAAATACTAGAGGGCATAGCTTTAAGGTGAGAGGGACAAGGTTTAAAGAAGATGTATTGGGCAACCTCTTTACACGGCCGGTGAATGCCTGGAATGTACTGTCGGGGTTGGTGGTTGAGGCAGATATCATAGTGGTAGTTAAGAGATTGTTGGGTTGGCACATGGGTATGCAGGGAATGGGGGGATGTGGAGTATGTGCAGGTAGGATAGGATAAGGTCTTGGCATCATGTTCGGCACAGACATTGTTGGACGAAAGGCCTGATCGTGTGGTGTGCTGTTCTAAGTTCTATATTCTATTTAACAGTGCACACAAATAATCAGCAATGATTCAGGGCTGTTATCCCATTGGTTTGCCCTGGAGACAAACTCAGGTTTTTGCAATTACCAGTGGTAATATTTTGGTCCATTCTGCCACCACAGCTTTAACTGGACCTCCTGATTTATTGAAAAAGTTAGATCTCAAAATCTGGAGTAACTCAGCAGGACAGGCAGCATCTCTGGAGAGATGGAATGGGTGATGTTTCGGTTCCAGACCCTTCTTCAGACTGGTTAGGGATAAGGGAAATAAGAGATATAGACAATGGTATGGAGAGATAAAAAACAATGAATGAAAGATATGCAAAAAAAGTAACGATGATAAAGGAAACAGGCCTTTGTAGCTGTTTGTTAGATGAAAACGCAGCTAGTGTGACTTGGGTGGGGGAGGGATAGAGAGAGGGGGAATGCTGGGCTACCTGAAGTTACATGTAAAGAAGTTACATGTGTTATGGATGAAGAGGAATTTTTTGATATACTACATTTAGATTTCTAGGACACAAAATGCTGGACTAACTCAGCAGCTCAGGCAGCATCTCCTGAGATGGACAGGTGACCCTTCATTACATTTCTACAAGGTGTTTGACTAAGTTGACTACCAAAGATTATTGAAGAAAATAAAAGTTGAAGATGTTAGAGGTATAATTTTGGCATGCCTAGCAGAGTGACTGGCTCATAGAATTGTGAGACTGGGGCTGGTTGATTGGCAAGTTGTAAGGAGTGTTCTGCCATATTTACAATTTATAGAAAGAACTTGAACGAAGACACCAAAAGCATAGTTGCTGAATGTCCCAACAACATGATGAAAGGTAGGAAAGTAAGCTTGGAAGGCTCCAAAGAAATATAGATAGTTTAACTCAGTAGACAAAGATCTAGCAGAAGGAATCTAATGTAGGAACATGTGATATTATCCACTGTCAAATTATCCACTCCAAGAACGGTTTAGAGGGATATGGGCCAAACTCAGCATATGACAGTCCCGCCATCCCGGGAATTAACCTTGTAAACCTACGCTGCACTCCCTCAATAGCAAGAATGTCCTTCCTCAAATTAGGGGACCAAAACTGAACACAATACTCCAGGAGTGGTCTCACTAGGGCTCAGTACAACTGCAGAAGGACCTCTTTGCTCCTATATTCGACTCCTCTTGTTATAAAGGCTATTCGTTTTCTTCACTGCCAGCTATACCTGCATGCCAGAGGAGAGCTGTTCCAGTACCTGCCTGAACTTGGTCTTTGGCAGCTCGTTCCATATACCCACCACCCTCTGTGTGAAAAAAAAAACTTGCCTTAGTGAGAAGTGTTGTTTACTTCTTTATTAGTCATAGAGATGTATTGCACTGCTCACATCCATGCGCATCTTTTTGACCATCTATACTATGTTCCATTTGCCTGCACTATGTCTAAATACTTCTGTGCCAATCCAGTCTAAATGCTTCCTAAATATAGTGATTGCATCTTCCTTGTACACTATATCTGGTAGTGACTTCTAGATATCAACTACAAACAACTGTTTCCTCAAACCCCCTATAAAGCTCCTCTCTTTCACCTTAAATTGCTGTCTTGGACAATAGGTGCAGGAGTAGGCCATTTGGATCTTCAAGCCAGCACCCCCATTCAATGTGATCATGGCTGATCATCCCCAATCAGTACCCCGTTCCTGCCTTCTCCCCATATCCCCTGACTCCACTTTTTTTAAGAGCCCTATCTAGCTCTCTCTTGAAAGCATCCAGAGAACCTGCATCCACCGCCCTCCGAGGCAGAGAATTCCACAGACTCACCACTCTCTGTGAGAACAAGTGTTTCCTCATCTCCGTTCTAAATGGCTTACTCCTTATTCTTAAACTGTGGCCCCTGGTTCTGGACTCCCCCAACATCGGGAACATGTTTCCTGCCTCTAGTGTGTCCAAGCCCTTATCAATCTTATATGCCTCAATGAGATCCCCTCTCATCCTTCTAAACTCCAGAGTGTACAAGCCCAGCTGCTCCATTCTCTCAGCATATGACAGTCCCGCCATCCCGGGAATTAACCTTGTAAACCTACGCTGCACTCCCTCAATAGCAAGAATGTCCTTCCTCAAATTAGGGGACCAAAACTGAACACAATACTCCAGGAGTGGTCTCACTAGGGCTCAGTACAACTGCAGAAGGACCTCTTTGCTCCTATATTCGACTCCTCTTGTTATAAAGGCCATTCGTTTTCTTCACTGCCTGCTATACCTGCATGCTTACTTTCATAGACTCATGAACAAGGACCCCCCAGATCCCGTTGTACTTCCCCTTTTCCCAACTTGACGCCATTTAGATAGTAATCTGCCTTCCTGTTTTTGCTACCAAAGTGGATAACCTCACATTTATCTGCATTCAACTTCATCTGCCATGCATCTGCCCACTCCCCCAGCCTGTCCAAGTCACCCTGCATTCTCATAGCATCCTCCTCACAGTTCACACTGCCACCCAGCTTTGTGTCATCTGTAAATTTGCTAATGTTACTTTGAATCCCTTCATCCAAATCATTGATATATATTGTAAATAGCTGCGATCCCAGCACCGAGCCTTGCGGTACCCCACTAGTCACTGCCTGCCATTCTGAAATGGACCCTTTAATCCCTACTCTTTGTTTCCTGTCTGCCAACCAATTTTCTATCCATGTCAGCACTCTACCCCCAATACTATGTGCCCTGATTTTGCCCACTAATCTCCTATGTGGGACCTGATCAAATGACTTCTGAAAGTCCAGGTACACTACATAAAAACATAGAAACATAAAAGATAGGTGCAGGAGGAGGCCATTTGGCCCTTCGAGCCAGCACCGCCATTCATTGTGATCATGGCTGATCGTCCGCTATCAATAACCCGTGCCTGCCTTCTTCCCATATCCCTCGATTCCACTAGCCCCTAGAGCTCTATCCAACTCTCTCTTAAAGCCATCCAGTGATTTGGTCTCCACTGCCCTCTGTGGCAGGGAATTCCATAAATTCACAACTCTCTGGGTAAAAAAGTTTTTTCTCACCTCAGTCTTAAATGACCTCCCCTTTATTCTAATGATCAAGAACCCCTACATCTACTGGCTCTCCCTTGTCCATTTAACTAGTTACATCTTCAAAAAATTCCAGAAGATTAGTCAAGGATGATTTCCCTTTGCAAATCCGTAGGGGAAGGTGGGAGTAGTGTAGCTGGGACATGTTGGCTGGTGTGGGTACGTTGGGACGAAGGGCCTGTTTCCACGCTGTATCACTCTATGACTCTATGAGGTGGGGGGGGGGGGGGGGGGGGGAGATTATTGAATGAAATGGGTTAAGGTAGTGTAAAAGTAGGTGCTCAATAGTTTGGCATGGACATGATGGGGTCATAGGCCGGGTTTACTCTGACTCTCACTCTCTCACTCTACAAATCTACAATTAGTTTTGGGAAGAATCCTCAGTACCTCAGAGGCCTTTCTCACCTTTTTGTCTGGTTCTCTCCAGAATGTCTATTGCAATGGGGGTGGAAGAATCCTTGGCTGTTCTCAATAACGCAAATCCAACCAACAAAATAATTTAATGTTCTTATGCATAAGACACGGATATTCCTGATTCAGTTAAATAAAAACACATAATATCTGCATTTACGTTACCGTACGCCCAAGTTACGTTCTGTTATTCAAATCCTCTCAGACATTGGAGAGAAGGATTCATCTCCATCTTGTTTTTTCTTGATCATTGGATAAAGGATGAAAGGTTCTTTATGATTGTCATGAAAATTACAGTAGATCTTAAATCTCCTGTAATAATGTTTCTGATTTACAGGATCTTTATAATATAATTTCAAAATACTTCATTTTATTTGAATGAGTAAAAGTTAACTGAAGTCGACAAGAATTTCCTTCGCTAACACAGAATACAGTTTCAAGGTAACTAAAAAAAGGTAATCACAGGCAAAACCATGGATGATGAGGCCGTCACAAGTTTCTGAAAGATGATCCTCTTTAACCCTAAATTCTTTGGGATAAGAGATTCTGTAGAGCTGCCATTTTGCGGCTTCTTAGAAGAACCTCACCTTCATGCTATGATGACTCCACCAACCAGCATGGAACACAAAGAGGCTATATGTTCAATGCACAAATTGTTACACAAATTGGGGTAAACCTGCAAAAACGCCAAAAATAACATTTCTCAGCATGCCAGCTCCTAGCTGCTGTGATTTGATAATGACTGGTTTGATGTGACCAAACGATGCATAAAAATAGCTCAGGTTGAAGAACCCATCAGAAACCATACATTTTTTATGGCACCTACTTAAATTCTGAAGACTTCATATTTAATTGAATTCAATACACAACTTTCTGTCAAAGAGTGTGTTGTGGGGTGGAGTGGGATCAGTTGTGGAAATGGGAAAGAAGCCATTATCTGCTGTACCAATAGAAAGCTTCAAAGGTATTTCAGGAAACTAGTTAGTTGAAGTGAGATTCTACTTGACACACAGGGAAACATGGATATGCGTGGTATTAAGAGTCTTTGGAACTATCTGTATGCCCCTGGTTCAAGATACCAAAGCAGAAGAATGTTACAAATTTGTGTTCCAAAAATTTCCAGGACATGAACCTTGCCTAAAATAAAATATAGGAAGGTTGTCATTCAGCAGGAAAGAATGCAGAGAAGATTTACGACAATGTTTTAATCTGCAATTTGAGACGGAGTAGGTTAAATCGGAAGAGTCAGTGATGCAGTTGAACAAAGGGGACTATGAAGGCATGAGAGGGGAGCTGGCCAAGGTAGACTGGAAAGGGATCCTAGCAGGAATGACGGTGGAACAGCAATGGCTGGAATTTCTGGGCATAATCCGGAAGATGCAGGATCATTTCATTCCAAAAAGGAAGAAAGATTCTAAAGGGAGTAGGAGGCAACCGTGGCTGACAAGAGAAGTTAGGGATAGAATAAAACTAAAAGAAAAGATGTATAACACAGCAAAGAGTAGCCGGAAGCCAGAGGATTGGGAAACTTTCATAGGACAACAGAAGGAAACAAAATGGGCAATACAGGCTGAAAAGATGAAGTACGAAGGGAAGCTGGCCAGGAATATAAAGAAGGACAGTAAAAGCTTCTTTAGATATGTTATGGGAAAAAGAGTAGCAAAGTCAAATGTGGGTCCCTTGAAGGAAGACACGGGTGAAATTATTATGGGGAACAAGGAAATGGCAGAAGAGCTGAACAGGTACTTCGGATCTGTCTTCACTAAGGAATACACAAACAATCTCCCAGATGTACTGGAAGACAGAGGATCTAAGGGGGTAGAGGAACTGAAAGAAATTTTCATTAGGCGAGAAATAGTATTGGGTAAGCTAATGGGACAGAAGGATGATAAATCCCCTGGGCCTGATGGTCTGCATCCCAGGGTCCTCAGGGAGGTGGCTCTAGAAATAGTGGATGCATTGGTGATCATTTTCCAATGTTCAATAGATTCAGGATCAGTTCCTGTGGATTGGAGGATAGCTAATGTTATCCCACTTTTCAAGAAAGGAGCGAGAGAGAAAACGGGGAATTACAGATCAGTAAACCTGACTTCGGTGGTGGGAAAGATGCTGGATTCAATTATTAAAGAGGTAATAATGGGGCATTTGGATAGCAGTAAAAGGATTAGTCCAAGTCAACATGGATTTATGAAAGGGAAATCATGCTTGACTAATCTTCTGGAATTTTTTGAGGATGTGACAAGTAAAATGGATGAAGGGGTGTCAGTGGATGTAGTGTATCCAAACTTTCAGAAAGCCTATGATAAGGTCTCGCAAGGGAGACTGGTGACTAAAATTCGAGCACATGGTATTGGGTGTAGGATGTCGACATGGATGTCGACTCCGTGCTGTAATTGTTATATGGTTATATGGTTATATGGATAGAAAATTGGTTGACAGACCGGAAGCAAAGAGCAGGAGTGAACGGGTCCTTTTCAGAATGGCAGGCAGTGGCGAGTGGAGTGCCGCAAGGCTCGGTGTTGGGGCCGCAACTGTTTACCGTATCTATTAATGATTTGGAAGAGGGAATTAGGAGCAACACTAGCAAGTTTGCAGATGACACAAAGCTGGGTGGCAGTGTGAACTGTGAAGAGGATGTTAGAAGGTTGCAGGGTGACCTGGACAGGTTGAGTGAGTGGACAGATGCGTGGCAGATGCAGTATAATATAGATAAATGTAAGGTTGTCCACTTTGGCGACAAAAACAAGATTATTATCTCAATGGGGTTAGGTTAGGTAAGGGGGAAGTACAGCGAGACCTGGGCGTCCTCGTACACCGGTCACTGAAATTTGGCGTGCAGTACAGCAGGCAGTGAAGAAAGCTAATGGAATGTTGGCCTTCATAACAAGAGGATTTCAGTATAGGGCTCTGGTGAGACCACATCTCGAGTATTGGGTACAGTTTTGGTCTCCTAATTTGAGGAAGGACATCCTTGTGATTGAGGCAGTATAGCGTATGAGATTGATCCCTGGGATGGCGGGACTGTCATATGAGGAAAGATTGAAAAGACTAGGCTTGTATTCACTGGAGTTTAGAAGGATGAGGGGGTATCTTATACAAACATATAAAATTATAAAAGGACTGGACAAGCTGGATGCAGGAAAAATGTTCCCAATGTTGGGCGAGTCCAGAACCAGGGGCCACAGTCTTAGAATAAAGGGGAGGTCATTTAAGATTGAGGAGAGAAAAAAAAAATTCACCCAGAGAGTTGTGAATATATGGAATTCCCTGCCACAGAGGGCAGTGGAGGCCAAATCACTGGATGGATTTAAGAGAGAGCTAGATAGAGCTCTAGGGGCTAGTGGAGTCAAGGGATATGGGGAGAAGGCAGGCACGGGTTTTTGATTGGGGACGATCAGCCATGATTACAATGAATAGTGGTGCTGGCTCGAAGGGCTGAATGGTCTCCTCCTGCACCTATTTTCTATGTTTCTATGTCTATGTTACTATGTTGCCAGGACACAACTGCCTTAGCTATGTGGAGAGAATGAGCAAGCTCAGACTATGCCTTGGATTGCAAGCAGCTAAGGAGTGATCTTACAGAGGTGCTTAAAATCACTAGGGAATCGATAGGGTGAATGCATGGAGTATTTTACACTAAGTAGCGGAATCAAGGACAAGAGGACACAGGGGAAAGATTTAATGGGAACCTGAGGGGCAACTTTGCCACTCAGAGGGTGGTGAGTATATGGACTGAACTGCCAGAGGAGGTAGTTTAAGCAGGTGCAATAACAGCATTTAAAGGACACTTGGACAGGTGCATACATCGGAATGGTTTAGAGGGATATGGACCAAATACGGGCAAATGGGACTAGATGAGATGGGCCTCTTGGTTGGCATGGACAAGTTGGGTTCAAGGACCCGTTTCTGTGCTGTATCACTCTATGACTCCAGAGCTTCTCGTAATGTACTTCGTCATACAAAATTGAGCCAGCTGTACTAGGAAGACTTCTATGTCTAGAAAATAAAAACTTTTCCTCTATTATCCTAGTTAAGAGAGAAAATAAAAATCACCAAATCAAGTGACTCCTCTCAGTGAAACCATATGAAAATATTGACAATGGACAGGACTGGATTTGGTTGTGATTCTCAGAGCTAATATTCTCCTGGCAGAGAGCAAGCGGGTCAGGAAGGTATAGAGGGCACAACTTCCTGCCTCTGATATTGTAGAGAAGGATGCAAACTTATAGAAAATAAAATGCATTTCATTTGCTTATTAACAGATTGAAATATGTATTTGAATAACTAATTCCCGGATAAATGGCAGCATCTTGCAGGGACAACTTTGCATTAAAAACTGATTAAGAGTTTGGTTACAATTTATAATATTGCAAAATATTTTGTTTTAAATTGGTTAGAAATTGGATACACAATCATAAGAGTAAGAATGGAGATGGCAAAATCAAACTGAAATATGCATCAGGGGAGTCAAATTGTTTGTTTTGCTGAGATTTATACAACATGTAATGCCAATGTTTCCTTGCCTTTATGCAAGTTTGTCTTTAATTATCTGTGGAGGAACGTATCAAGTATGCTTCATCAACTGATTAAATATTTGACTGCTGTTCAGTAAATTGTGTTCATTTATTTTCACTGTATGCACAGTCTTATTCAGAAATTATGTATTAGATAAATTCTTGAGCTACACAGCACCGCAGGTGCTCAGCAATATTCTCGGTATGAGGTAAATTAAAACTCAGAGTTTTAAAATTACGCATTCTTGCACTTCATGATTACAATTTTTAATTGCAACAAGTTAAGGAATAATTATTTTCTAATCCCGGCATTAAACGAGTAAACAGTGGGGGAAAATACTTGCATGCCTTAGGCATGCAGATAAATAAATTATATTGCCCGGTGTTCAGTTAAATGCAGCAGACAGGGAGAAATGGAAAACTTGCAGATGTTGTCTCTTTGAACAGAAAATAAGAGCACTTTTTTCAGTACTCTGATGCTTTATTCAGAACTCATGCATTGATTAAACATATAAGACGAAGCATTTAATAACATAACAGTGTTATTTTTCTGCTATACATGTGAATACAGAATTGATTACAAAACCCAATCACTAATTCCATGGCGGTCATAGATGAATGTGCACCGATGACATCTATTGGTGTGCAATTCATTGGAGACTGTAGGATTAATGCTTGCATTTGCACCAAATAAACAGCATGGGTCAAGATTGGAAAAATATCTAATCTTGTGTGAAGATAAAGCCTGATTATGCATGAAAAGGGGCAGCTCTGTCCCCAGTTGATTTTGCAGAATCCATCTATGGAACCACGATGAAATCTTTTCCAAACTCATATTCAGAAATTATGCATTTGTTAACGTTTTGGGCATTGCAGTACAGCAGGTGACCACCAATACACTTTACATACGCTGGAATAAAAAGCTAGACTTTCCATTCAAGTTGATATTAGTTTAGTTTAATTTAGAGATACAACACGGAAACAGGCCCTTCGGTCCAACGAGTCCGCATCGACCAGTGATCCCCGCACACTAACACTAGGGACACACTCAGGCCAATTTACAATAATTCCAAGTCTTTGGTGTTTGGGAAGAAACCGGTGATCCCGGAGAAAACCAGGCAGGTCGTGGGGAAAACATACAAACTTCATACCGGCAGCACCCGTAGTCAGGATCGAACCTGGGTCTGTGGCGCTGTAATGCAGCAAACCTACCACTGCGCCACCGTGCCACCCTGCTGTAACATATAAAGTAACTTATCTCCACATGTTTTAAGAATAAGGATAAGGCTGGACATTGTGGAAAGCACTAAATTGGGGTAAGGAAGATGACAACATTATTAGTGATGAGCTAGGATTACATTGGGAACAGCTGCATTGGGTAAATCCACATCAGACATGTTTGTTTGGAGACCAGCTGATCATAGTTTAGGACTGACATGTTCCAGTAAAGAGGAGATTGGGATGGCAAGGTAATGGAACCTTTGATGACCAGGGAGGTTTGGTCAACAGAAAAAAAGGAACCACATGTAGAGTTTAGGAACATGAAGTTGAGGGATATAAAGGAAACTGGAAAGGACTCATGCAAGCAATTAGAAGGACTGAAAAGGGCCATGTAATGTCATTGGCAAATTAAATTATATTAGTACATTGTATCTGTACTCATTAAAGGGATGGACACGGATGACAGTAAGATTAGTGTGGGGGAGACTAAATGTGCTGGGGCAGTTTGAGATCAAGATGGAGATGGTGTGGGCTCGCTGAAAAGCATTAAGGTGGGAATCCCCCAGATGCGGCCTGATGCGATCTAACCAAGGTTGCTCAGACTCACAAGACATGGCCTTAATGAGGATATTTACATCTCTAGCCACAGGTGAGGTCCTGCATGGTGGCCAATGGTGTTCTTTTGTTTCAGAATGGAAGTAGAGAAAAAGCAGGAAATTATTGATCTGCGTGCCTCACATCAGTTGGTGGGAAGCTATTGGAGGGGTTTCTTTGGAACAGGATTTGGAAGAGAATGGGATAAATAGGAACAGTCTGCAAGGCTTTGTCCATGGCAGGTCATGACTTACTAACTTGATTGAGTTTTTTGAGGAGTTTATTTTAGTTTAGATTAGTGAATTGAACAGCAAATAAAAGCGGGACTTGCTCTAGAGGGAACAACCTTGTAGAGGTGAAATGCCCTGGTGAGTAAAGTGTGAGTCTTTGGCTCAAGAGTCTTCAGCGAAGAGGCTGAGGCAAGGAGGCTACACTTGATTCAACATTTGTTTTCCACTGAAGAAGTGGCAGGCAAGTTGGTGAAGTGTGTTTCCTGCAGGATGTGGGAAGTCAGGGACGCGGCTGGTGCTTCTGACAACTACACCTGCAGACATTGTGTCCAGGTGCAGCTCCTGAATAAACGTGTTGGGGAACTATAGGCCGGTGAGCTTAATTAACATCTATAGTTGGGAAGTTACTGGAGAGTATTCTGAGTGATACGGGCATTTGGATAGGCAAGGGTTGATTAGGTTTTGGTTTTGGTTTTTCAGCATGGTTTTGCACGTGGAAGGTCGTGTCTCACAAATCTGATTGATTTATTAGAATACGTGATCAAAAATGTTGATGAGGGCAGAGCTGTAGATGTTGTATACATGGACCTCGGTAAGGCATTCGACAAGGTTCCAATTGGTAGGCTGCTCTGGAAGGTTAGATCGCATGGGATCCAAGGAGACATAGCTGAATGGATAGCAAATTGGCTCCATGGAAGGAAGCAGAGGGTGATGGTGGAAGTTTGCTTCTCTGAATGGAGGCCTGTGACTAGTGGTGTGGCTTAGGGTTCGTTGCTGGGCCCGTTACTGTTTGCCATTTATATCAATGATTTGGATGAGAACATACAGGGCAAGATGAGCAAGTTTGCTGATGATACAAAAGTTAGTGGTTTTGCAGACAGTGAAGATGGTTGTGAAAGATTGCAGCAGGATCTGGATCGGTTGGCCAGGTGGCGGGGGAATGGTTGATGGAATTTAATAAAGAAGTGTGAGGTGTTGCATTTTGGGACGTCGAACAAGGGCAGGACCTACACAGTAAATGGTAGGCCTCTGGGTAGTGTTGTAAAGCAGAGGAATAGATCAGGTAGATGCACAGAGTCTCTTGCCCCAAGTAGGGGAATTGAGGACCGGAGGACATAGGTTCAAGGTGAAGGGGAAAAAATTTAATAGGAATCCGAGGGGTAACGTTTTCACACATAGGGTGGTGGGTGTGTGGAACAAGCTGCCAGATGAGGTAGTTGAGGCTGGGAGTATCCCATCATTTAAGGAACAGTTAGACAGGTACATGGATAGGACAGAGGTGGAGGGATATGGACCAAGCACAGGCAAGTGGGACTAGTGTAGTTGGGACATTATTGGCCGGTGTGGGCGAGTTGGGCCGAGGGGCCTGTTTCCACTCTATGACTATTAGAGGTATAGGATAGAAACAGACCCTTTGGTCCACAGAGTCCTCACCCACCTTCGATGACCCATTCACACTCGTTCTACATTATTGCAATTTCTCATCTACTCCCTACACATTGGAACCAATTTTATAGATGTCAATTAAGATACAAACCCGCACGTCTTTGGGATGTGAGGGAAAATTGGGGTAAAGAAACATGGTTTGGTTTAGTTTAGTTTAGCTGAAAGTATGGAAACAGGCCCTTGGTCCCACCGTGGGCCCACCGAGATCACGGCAACCATCGATCACTCGCACACAGGTTCGATATTATCCCACTTTTGCATCCTACACACTAGGGCAATTTACAGAAGCCAATTAACCTATAAACCTGCACGTGTTTAGAATGTGGGAGGAGATTGGAGCACCCAGAGAAAACCTACTTGGTCACAGGGAGAGCCTACAAACTCCACACAGAGAGCACCTGTGGTCAGGATTGAACCCAAGTCTCTGGCGCAGTGAGGCAGCAGCTCTACCAGCTACACCACTGTGCTGCCCATTGATGTGGATAGAACAGTGGATCTTGTCCACATGGATGTTTGTGAGACATTTTATAAAGTCCCTTATGGTTTGCGGATCCAGAAGGTTAAGATGCGTTGGGTTCAGAAGAGGCTGACCCATAGAAAACACAAGATTGGAGGAAGGGTGTTTATCTTTCTGGAGATCTGTGACCAGTGAAGTTAGAACAAAGAACATAGAACAGTATAGCACAGGAACAAGCCCTTCGGCCCACAATGTTTGTACTCATCATGATGCCTAGTTATACTGATCTCAGCTGCCTGTACATGATCCATATCCTTCTATTCGCTGGTCAACCATGTGCCTATCTAAACACCTCTTAAACTCCACTATCCCATCTGCCTCCACCGCCACTCCTGGCAATTCATTCCAGGCTCCCAGCACACTCTGTGTAAAAGAAAACTTGCTCCGCACATCTCCATTAAACGTTCCCACTCTCACCTTATTGATATGCTCTCTATTGTTGGACATTTCCATCCTGGGGAAAAGGTTCCGACTGTCTACCCTATCTCTGCCTCATAATTTGATACACTTAGAAACATAGAAACATAGAAAATAGGTGCAGGAGTAGGCCATTCGGCCCTTCGAGCCTGCACCGCCATTCAATGTGATCATGGCTGATCATCCAACTCAGTATCCTGTACCTGCCTTCTCTCCATACCCCCTGATCCCTTTAGCCACAAGTGCCACATCTAACGCCCTCTTAAATATAGCCAATGAACTGGCCTCAACTACCTTCTGTGGCAGAGAATTCCAGAGACTCACGACTCTCTGTGTAAAGATACGTTTCTTCTGTCGTGTCTCCCCTCAACCTCCGATATTCCAGAGAAAACAATTCAAGTCTATCCACCCTCTCCCTGTAGCTGAAGCCCACTAATCCAGGCAGCATTCTGGTAAACCCCCTCTGCACCCCCTCCAAAGCCTCCACATCTTTCCTGTAATGGGGTGACCAGAATGGCACACAATACTCCAAACCCAGACTAACCAAAGTCCTATAGAGCTACATAATAACCTCCTGATTCTTATATTCAATGCCTCTGGCAATGAAGGTAAGCTCACCTTCTGTCCCACCCTGTCTAACTATGTTACCACATTTAATGAGCTATGCAAGATCCCTCTGCATATCAGTGTTTTTAAGGGTGTTGCCATTATCTGTACACTCTCCTTACAAAGTGCAACACCTCACCCTTGCTCAGGTTAAATTCCATCTGCTTTACTCTGCCCATTTCTACAGCTGATCTATATCTAGCTGTATCTTCTGACAGCATTCCTCATTGTATTTTCCTCAATTTTTAGATCCCTGCGGAGCGCTACTGGAGGGACATCTACAGACCCCCAGCTAGAATATCTTCCTTCAAGCACAACCCTCCGTAGTCTATGAATAAGCCAGTTCTGAATCCATACGACCAAATCATCATACATCTTAATCTTTTGGATCAGCCTACTGTGAGGGACATTGTCTTTAGCCTTACCTTGTATTCATGCATACAACATCCACTGCCTTACCTTCATCTATCTCCTTTGTCACTTCCTCAAAAAACCCAATCAACAGTGAAACACGACATATGACATACAAAGCCGTATATCATGTACACAGCCGCGTATCGTGTGCACAGTCGCGTATCGTGTACACAGCCGTGTATCGTGTACAGAGTCATGTACACTATCCCAAATGAGTCCATTCTCTTCCCAATGGGAGTAAGTGCTATCTCATTCTCCAATACTTTCCCTACCACTGACTCGAGGCTCATTGGCCTACAGTTTCCGGGATTCTCTCTGCTTTAACAAAGGAACAACATTGGCCACCCTCCAGTTCTCCAGGACCTTGACTGTGACTAGAGAAGAAACAAAGATCACCGTCAATGCCACCGCAATCTTCTCCCTCAATAACCTGGGATAGATCCCATCAGCCCTGGGGCCAAATCCACCTAAATGTTCTTCAAGAGCCTGAGCACCACCCCCTTCTCGATCTCAGTCTGCCCTGGCATATTTGTATTCTCCGCACTGATCTTGCTGTCCTTCTCAGTTAAAACAAATACAAAGTCCTCATTTAATAGCTCACCTATATCCTCTGACTCCAAGCATTGATTCCCTCCTATATCTTGGAGTGGTCCTGCCTTCTCCCTGGTCACCCACAATGACATTTATTTCCTCCTCACTTTATATTCCTCATAAGCCTGTATGGTGCCACCTTCTTAAACCCATCTTTTTTCTTCCTGACCAAGTTTACAAACTCCTTGGTTTTCCACAGTTCCCTTATCTTGTCATTCTTACCCCGTACCTCCTTACTGGTACATACTGATCCTGCACTTTAAGAAGCTGGCCTTTAAACAATTCTCACGTCATCTGTGGTCTTACCCAATAACAAGTGCTTCCAGTCTAGCCCCCTTAGCTCATGCCTAATTACATTGTAATCATCTTTGCCCCAATTAAGTATCTTCCCCAACTCCAGACCTGTCCCTCTTAAAACCTTTGGAGTAGTTATCCCCAAATTCTTCTTCCACCACAACACCTGTCCAGGCTGGTTTCCCAACACAAGGTTCAGTATTCTGGTCCCTCCTCGAGTTGGAATATCCAAGGAAACCTTCTTTGATGTGTCCAGTAAATTCTGCCCCATTTAATCCTCTTGTTCTTCGTAAATCCCAGTCAATATTGGGGAAGTTAAAGTCACCCACAACAACAAGCCTACGGTTCATGCATCCTTCCATAGTGTCTATATATATGATCCTCTATCTCCCATTGGCTATTAGGGGGCTTATAAAGGAATCCCGTTAGAAGAATTGTGCCTTTCTTATTTGTGAGCTCAACCCATAATGCCTCAGTAGATGTCCCACCAGTGTGTCCTCTCTGAGTAATATTGCGACATTCTCCCTAATTAACAAAGCAACTCGTCCACCTCCCCCCCACCACCGTGTGTGTGTGTATGCGTGTGTGTGCGTGTGTGTGTGTGTGTGTTAGCTAGTTAGTTAGGTTAGGTTAGGTTAGGTTAGGTTAGGTTAGGTTAGGTTAGGTTAGGTTAGGTTAGGTTAGGTTAGGTTATTAACCGTAAGGCGAGGTTAGACAGACGTGGGGAATAGTCAAGGGGAGTGTGTTGGAGGTTGACAGAAGAATATATAATTATGAGGGCATAGGTATGGTGGACAGTTAGAACTCTTTATCCTGCAGTGAAAATGTGAAAGACCAGGGGGTTTCAACCAAAGACAGACACAAAAGGCTGGAGTAACTCAGCGGGTCAGGCAGCATCTCTGGAGAAAAGGAATAGGTGACATTTTGGGTCGAGACCCTTCTTCAGACCTTTGCTGTATTGCTCTATGTTCTATATTGTGTGTCATGGATCAGATGTCTCCACCTCTTCCCTGTGCTCTATTTCCACAATACCTTGGAGGCACCTTTCAGGGCACAACAGCTGACCACCAACTAGAGACGGCAGGCGCACACTGCTATGTCCATCCAACACACCTGGTTAGGTCAACAGGTTCAGAAGCTGCAATTCCCATTGCCATCTGCCACTGTAAGATGTCCCATTGTCAAGTCAAGTCACATTTATTTATATAGCACATTTAAAAAACAACTCTTGTTTGACCAAAGTGCTTTACATTTGTTATAAGAGTAGTATACACAAGCAGGCTACATACATATATACAAATAGCCCTCGCTCAGAGGACATCAGGAAAGGCTTGGGAGAACAGATACGTTTTTAGACTAGACTTAAAGGAGTCGATGGAGGGGGCAGTTCTAATGGGGAGGGGGACGCTGTTCCACAGTCTAGGAGCTGCGACCGCAAAGGTGCGGTCGCCCCTGAGCTTATGCCTAGACTGCGGGACATTCAGCAACCCCAAGTCGGCCGATCTGAGGGACCTGGAGGTGGTGTAGTGGGTGAGAAGACTTTTAATGTAGGTGGGGGCAAGCCCATTGAGGGCTTTGTGGACAAAGAGGGGGGTCTTGAAATTTATTCGGAACTGGACAGGGAGCCAGTAGAGAGAGGCCAGTATCGGGGTGATGAGGTCCCTTTTTCGGGTGCCCATCAGGAGTCTCACTGCGGCGTTTTGGACCAGTTGCAGGCGGGACAGGGAAGATTGGCTGATGCCAGTGTAGAGGGGGTTGCAGTAATCTAGGCAGGAGGAGATAAGAAGGGTCTCGACCCGAAACGTCGCCTATCTCCTTCGCTCCTTAGATGCTGCTGCACCCGCTGAGTTTCTCCAGCTTTTTGTGTACCCAGGAGGAGATAAATGTATGGATGATCTTTTCTAGGTCATTGTAGAAATTGTGGTGGGGAATCATACAGCTGGGTCTGGACTTCCTGTTCAATCCTTGCAGTTACTTTGCATAAGTGGGTCTATGAGTTCTGCTGCTTGCACACCTACCTCTTGGCCTCTCCTGCGTTTAAGCAAACTCCATCCACAGCAGTCACAGAAGGAGCTGACACAATACAGTTTTCTCCCATATTTCCCGGCATGTTACAATTTCTGCTGTTTGCAGCTATTGAAAGACCGCTTCTTAAATGTATCTAATAAAGAGAGCAGGCCACAGCTGGCACTGAAGTGAAAATCTTCAGAACCCACTTGCATTTTTTACACACATGAAGTGCATAATCATTTTCATATTTCTGTACTTTTAATCACATTCAACTACACCTGTCCAAAAACCACCATTCTTCATACTGAGACACCGGCACAATTGCTGAAATCTGTAATGCAGTACTGTTAATACATCAAAAGATCACACGAGAGGGATGGTTTAAAACCTCATTGTCCATCACAGGGAGGAGGAAGGTGAAAAAGCAGTAAAAATGCAGGAGCTAGGCTCAAACCACGGCGTCAATGGCTATAATATAAACATATGTTTGTATAGTTAGCGAATACAAGATTCTGCAAATCAAAGGCAACCAATGTTTCTGCATTCAATAACTTTTCAAAACTGTTCAAAAATATTATATCTATTCCAAAAAATTAGAATAGTTAAGATAAAGAATACTCAAATATATATTTAAAAAGTTAGACAATTAATAAACTAAAATAAATAAAAGTCACTATAGTCTCTCTGAGCATTTTCTCCGTTCAGATGAATGAGTTGCCATTTTGTTGCTGACATCCACGGGTCGTTTTGTTCTAGGCCGCTTGACTCCATGAGTTGGCAAATAATGGAGTTCAGTGAGAAACCCCTGGCAATAGTTGGTCGCAAGGTTGGCATGCACCCACCATTCTTTGCACTACCCACTGGACATCTCGTGTGTGGTCCAACAATGGATAATGGAGGACCTGGCGAGGGGGAGACCACCGTGAGCAGGGAGGGGGGGAGGATGAAGGAGGAGCCGGCCGGGTACACACGTGGTGACTATTTACATACCTTGTGTATGCAAGCAAATAATTTCACTGTGTCTTGTCACATGTGATAATAAAATATTCCATTCCATCTGCTTTAAACTTCCACCACAAACCCAAAACAATACCCTCTGTATAATAGTGCAAACATGGTGCCACATTTGGGGATTTAGGAATCCCAAACATGGTGGCACTTTTCATCTGGCCATTATTAAACATCTGACCATTAACTCAGTAGAATACTTTACTATGGGACTTTCACAGGCATTTAAAATCTCGGCCTAAAGATTAAAATGCCCTGCAAGCTTGCAAGTGTTGAATTAAGGACAGAAGGAAAACACCCTTCATATTATTTAAATCATCCATTGAATGTAGACAAACCGGTGTTTTGTGTCAAGTGGCATTATTGTGAAGGGCACCACATTACCCTTAACTGAGCCGACAAATTTGTCCATTGTTGAATTGGTCACAATAACTAAAACAACATATAATCATGCAAACGCCAATTTAATCAGCCCTTATTTCTACAATGCCTAACTATAATTAAAGTACTTAAGAGCAGAGAACCAAAACCATCCTTTCACACCACAACCATTGTCAGCAGATGTATCCCTCAGACAAGTTTCTTTCTCAAATGGCAGGAGTTGATTGAGGACTAAAAAAATGCTCTGACAGGATCTAGTTTGAGTGGTGAGCATGTCCAACCCCTTTGATTGATCTATGTGATTCCATTGAGAGAGAAGGTGTGTGGTGGTTCTTGTGTCCAATTAAAAGTTATCACACCATCTACTAATCTATTTCTTTTCCCCAGGATTCAAAACTGTAGAATTCTTTACCTCCTTCATCTTTTTCTCTCCAGCCAAAAGGCTTTCAAAACCCAAAATGGCTGTCAACTGGCCAGTGCTTTGATTTACACCATTGTCCCTCAACTCTTTTCAACTCGTTTTTTTAAGAGAATACTGTCATTCATCTAATTTTCTTGAGAATAAAAAATAATCAATGAGTTTCTTTTGCGTACCAGTGGTCGTGAGAATCGGCGTGTATTGTTTAATCTTGGATCTTATGAGTGAATGAGAAACCTGTTGTCACTTTGATTGCTACCCCCACAGCTGAATCTATACACTTCCACCAGCGAATGCTTGATGCTGGTGATACTACAAATTAATATAGGAAGGAAACAAATGCTACAATTTGTTCAGTTATATTTAGTGATTCTGAATGTAGTTTTTGATTTACATCTACTGTTTAGATTTATAATGAATGTTCAGTGAATCCTGTGAATTTCTTTAAAAAATCAGCGAGTAGGAATTGGAGACCATAACAGCAATAGATTGTAACATTATTTTGTTTGCAGTGTTTCAGAGTTATTTTGTGAGTTGATGGAAGTGAGTGAAAGAATACGTTTGACAAATTCTGTGTACCTTTAGCCACAATTTCAATTTGTACAATTCAATTTTGAGAACTACGGTGTCCTATAATGTGTAATTTTACAAACAAAAATTAATTTGCTTTAAAGAAGAATATTGAAAATATGTGATTTGAAATAAAGACATTTCACTCTTGAGCAGTCCAGCTAGTTTTGTTGTTGATTGCAACAGTGCTCTTTTGGAAGATCACAAGATGGCGGAATTGAGACCTAGAATGTGCTTAAGTTGTTTATGGACCTAGCCACCTAATTTAACAAAAAAAGGCAGATTACCATTGTCTTTGATAATCCCATGGAGTCATACAGCGGTCAAACAGACCCTTCAGTCCAACTTGCCCACACCAGCCAACATGCCCCAGCTACACTAGTCCCACCTGCCTGCCTGGCCCATACCCCTCTAAACCTGTCCTATCCATGAACCTGTCTAATTGTTTCTTAAACGTAATGATAGTTCCTACCTCAACTACCTTCTCTGGTAGCTCGTTCCATACACCCACCCTTTGTGTGAAAAAGCTACCCCTCAGAAACCTATTAAATTTTTTCCCCTTCACCTTAACCATGTCCTCTGGTCCTCGATTCCCCCACTGTGGACAAGAGACTCACTGCATCTACCTGCATCTATTCCTCTCATGATTTTATGTACCTCCACAAGCTCACCCCTCATCCTCCTGCGCTCCAAGGAATAGTGTCCCAGCCAGCTCAACCTCTCTCAGTAGCTCAGACTCTCGAGTCCTAGCAACATCCTCGTAAATCCTCCCTGTACCCTTTCCATCTTGGTGGATAATGCACCTTTTCTGTGGAGCTGATTTGTTTCAAAATCGAAAATTCCATTGAAAATATCAAATAATTTATGGGCTAAGGAATGAAATGATGGCTATGAAATTAGTGGGGACCCAGATGACACTGTCAGTAACAGAACACATGTGAAAAGGGTGGGAGTGTTATGATATTGTCAAACATTCCTGGAACCAAAAAGACATGCAGGATGAGAAGCAGCTTTGCAAACCAGGGCAATGCTGCCCTGAGTAATGATACAAGGAATACTTGTAACTTAGGGGCATTAAAAATGAACACACACATTTTCCCCATGAGATTAAGGATGCACTCCTGGATCCTTATCCCACACATACTGGCCGTCAGCCTGAAAGACCTGGAGTAACTGGTCAGACAACATCTCTGGAGAGACGGAATAGGTGACGTTACTTCAGCTGAGTTACTCCAGCTTTTGTTAAAGAAGGAACTGCAGATGCTGGAGAATCGAGGGTTACACAAAAAGCTGGAGAAACTCAGCGGGTGCAGCAGCATCTAAGGAGCGAAGGAGATAGGCGACGTTTCGGGTCGAGACCCTTCTTCAGACTCCAGCTTTTTGTGTCTATCTTCGGTTTAAACCAACATCTGCAGTTGCTTCTTACACATTTGTCCTGTAACCTGCATGGATACGTCACATCAAATTGCATCTGTAACATTATCACAAATTAAACTTGGTTGTGATGTACAAATTACGTGCATGACAATAATAAGTCATGTGATCTAGAGAGCAGAAGCCTGCAGAAACCATTTTACCAGTCAAAACGATTGAAATAGAACTATGATACAAAGTGCTGTCTCCGTTCGTTATCTTGAAGACAGGTTTGAAGACAAGACAAAACATAACAGTACCATTCACTGCTCTTTATTTCAAAATAAAAGATAGAGCTGCTGCCTCACGGAGCCAGAGACCCGGGTTCCATCCTGACCTCGCCTGCTGTCCGTGTGCAGTTTCCAATTCTACCTGTAACTGCGTGGGTTTCCTCCTGATCATCCAGTTTCCTCCCACATCCCAAAGACAAGCAAGTTTTCAGGTTAATTGGCCCCTGTAAATTGCCCCTAGTGTGTAGATAATGGATGGGAAAGTGAAATAAAATAGAAGTAGTGAGAATGGGTTATCGGTGGTTAGTCTATACATGTTGGGCCGAAGGGCCAGTTTCCATGCAGCATCATTCAATCACTCCAATCAAGGATCTGTGAAAATAACCTGTCTCATTCCTGTTTCAACTGAGGGGTGTTCATTTGGTGTGGTTTTAAAGTAGCATCCAAAAGAGCACAGATATGGTCAAGTGGTCTCGATCCGAAACGTCACCCATTCCTTCGCTCCAGAGATGCTGCCTGTCTCGCTGAGTTACGCCAGCATTTTGTGTCTATCTATAGTAAAGTGTACTTGCAGGCAGCTGCTATAGCTGGGTAGATCTGAGATATTGTGGGGGTGTGTCAAACTCTCACTGAGTTATCTAGTAAGTTTAGGTTAGAAAAGGGAGAAAGATATCTAGAGAGGGCCTCAAATTGGCTGGCAAAAGGCTGGGCATTTTAGTGATTTGGTAAGTAGCTTTGAGCAGTTCTGTGCAGCACTGATAATTATGTGGTAAAAATAGATGAGTGTCTGTCCTACGCACGGGACAGGTAACCAGTATCTTGTCGTTAGTATTGATGAGTGCAGCTTCAACAAATCTAACTGGACATGCATGCATTCTGCTGTGATCGCACTGGGTGACCATAGTTAGGCATGGAATCTTAGTGCAATGAAACGGGCCCTTCATCCCAACTCATCCAAAACTGACCAAATTACCCCAGAGAAGCTGCTCCCATTCGCCCGCATTGGCCCCATATCCCTTTAAACATTTCCTACCCATGTACTGGTCCAAGTGTCTTTTAAATGCTGTTAAAGTAATGTAGATTAACCATATTAGCATATCCTGCTTGTGAAAATCCTGCTGCTCCATTCTCCTGCTCCTGTTCTACCACCGATCTCATCTCCGGTGAAGGGAAGAATACAAGACTGTACCGTACACATACAGGTCACACCTGCAAGCCCAAGCTAAAGTACCAGGATTATGGTGGAACTGCCTTTGGTGTTAGTCCCCTTCAGCTTACCACATGTAATCAGTGCCACATATATTTTGCATTTGATTATGATATCTATTTCACTATGGGTTAATTTCTTAAGAGGAAGGATGTAGATTAACAATATTAGCCTACCTTTGCCATATTATGCATGCTGTACATTCCATCTGTGGTCTGGTCCGGATCTTTATCCCTACCCCGGACTATCGAGCGGTTCTTCACCGTCTCACTGCCAGACTTGATGCTGACCACGGAGACGATGGCATGGAATGTTTCCTCCACTTGTGTTACAATAAAGGACAATGAGTTGTTCCTCCTGTGTATGGGTCTCTTTATGCAACACGTACTCACTGCAGCTACCTCCTCTGGCAGCTCATTCCATTGACCCACTCCCCGCTCAGTTTCTGCCCCTGTCTATCGAAAGCATTCAATTATTGATCCTCTAGAAGTTCCAGAAATGATTTCCACATATTCACAGGGGGACTTTAGGTCTGGGACCTCACTGGTCATGATTCTATTTTTTCAGGAAGGAAGCAATGGCCAGAACAGAACTTCAGGTACAGTAGTTTAGTTTATTGTCACGTGTACCGAGGTACAGTGAAAAGCTTTTATTGCCTGCTCTCCAGTCCGCTGAAAGACAATATATGATTACAATTTGTTGTAGATTTTCAGAACCTACTGTATAGTCCGGGTTGGGTCCGAACTGGGATGTCTGCAACTGGAATCCATGAGGTAAAAGATGGAGGCACAGGCAAGTCCCGAGAAGACATTGACTTCTCTAACTTCAGATAGCCTTTGCTTTCTCTCTCCATCCCCTTCCCTTTCCCAGTTCTTCCACTAGTCTCACTGTCTCCAACTACACTCTATCTTTGTCCCGCCCCCTCCCCTGACATCAGTCTGAAGAAGGGTCACCCATTCCTTTACACAGAGATACTGCCTCACCCGCTGAGTTACTCCAGCATTTTGCGTCTCCCATATGATTGCAATTGAGCCATTTACAGTGTATAGATCCATAACTGAATCCTATCACTGAGAACTTGATGGAAGTCAAATAAGGGGGAGGAACTAATCCTCCAGCCACGTAAAAAAGAAAGCAACATGCACTTAGTTTTGATCCCATCGGTTTTCTCATATAGACCTACAGTTATAATCCAGATATAATCTGCTCCCGATGACATCAGAACATTTCCTTTCATGAAAACACTCCTTTCTCTTGCTCAGAAATTTACAGGAAGACAGCAGGATCAGTTTGGCAAAGTTGTGCAGTCTCTGTTAACTGTTACATTTCCTGCCAATCTCTGCCAGATGGGCAAGGTTCAATATAACCTTGTTGCATTGCAACATGAATCATTTTCCAGATGCAGAATTTCCAGATGTTGTTGCTCAATCTTCGTCACTCAAATGTTCTCATTTACTGGAAATTTGGGATCATTGAAAACACACTTTGTGCAGTGCTGCTCTTTCAGGTTTTTAAGCTTTGCAGTATTTTGCATATGTTCCCGGTTGACAGTTTGATCCAACAAAGGCATAAGGTTTGTTTCAAAACTTGGCTAAATAAAATGTGTTTGTGGAGAGGCTGTTATATCATTTAACTCTTATGCAAATAGAACTTGTTATCTAAATGTCCACACTTGTGACTTTAAAACTTGAAGCGACATATTGAAGATGATACCAAGAAAGCACAGTGGCACAGTGGTAGAGTTGCCCATAATGCCCGAATACCTCACGGTCATGATGGTGCAGCAGTAGAGTTGCTGCCTTACAACGCCGGAGACCCGGGTTCGATCCCGGCTACGGGTGCTGTCTGTATGGAGTTTGTAAGAGGGAGTTAGATGTGGCCCTTGTGGCTAAGGGGGTCAGAGGATATGGAGAGAAGGCAGGTACGGGATATTGAATGGCGGTGCAGGCTCAAAGGGCCGAATGGCCTACTTCTGCATCTAATTTCATTGTTTCTATGTACATTCTCCCCATGACCGCGTGGGTTTTCTCCTAGATCCTCGGTTTCCTCCCACATTCCAATGACGAACAGGTTAGTAGGTTAATTAGCTTGGTACAAACGTAAAATTGTCCTGGTGTGTGTAGGATAGTGTTAGTGTGCGGGGATCGCTGGTCGGTGTGGACTCGATGGGTGGAAGGGGCTGTTTCCATGCTGTATTTCTAAACTAAACTAAGCTAAACTAAGGTTAAATTTTATTGGAGGATAAATTGTTTGTGCAATCCTCAGCCTGACTTGGATATCACAAACAGAATCTTAAATGGCATTATAGTTTAGTTTTATTAAGGACAATTCTTACTTTTTTACAAGGAGATTTCTACATCAATTTGGTGATGATGCTGGCAAGCTGCTGCTCATTGTAAATACAATCATGGACATGTCTACTAACATTAGATCTGTCATTAGATCTCCCGTGGGGCTATGGGAGGAAAGGATGGGAAAGGGGCATCTGTACATAGCTGACAAGTGCACTATGTGACCATGGATGGTAATTGGTTTCCAGTTAACAAGCTTGAATACTCTCCCACTATAGCAAGAACTCATGAAGTGGAGATTCCATATAGGCAATGTTTGGATGGATTCAGATCAACACTTGCTTAGAGATAAGATAGAATACCAGATACCTCAAGTGGACAATTGTGTATTGTAACATTGAATGTGGGCAAGAATCAGAACGGTAGCCCTTTCCTTTCCCCATCAATATTGTGGCTAAACTCAAATACCCAACCATAAACAAGCATCAGTTCAAGGCCATGTTAAGTGGGCAGGACTTATGTAAGAACAGGATATTTAAGGTGAAGGGGAAAAGATTGAATAGGAATCTCAGGGGGAACAGGTGGAGGATGATGGCTGACCTTAATGCAGCGTCACAACGGCTGGGAAGGTGGATGGATGAAGGCTGCAGCAGAAAAGGGTCTCCAGTCGTTTTGGACTCCATGCCACTGGATCCTGACCCAGATCTGTCAAGGACCAGACCACATGAAATAGCTGTGCATCGACATTCCCCATCCAACCTGAGAGAGCTTGAGAGGATCTGCAGAGAAGAATGGGAGAAATTACCCAAATACAGGTGTGCCAAGCTTGTATTGTCATACCCAAGAAGACTTGAGTGTAATCGCTGCCAAAGGTGCCTCAACAAAGTACTGAGTAAAGGGTCTGATTACTTAAGTAAATGTGATATTTCAGTTATTTCTTTTGATTTACTTTTAAAAATGTTCTAAACACCTGTGTTTGCTTTTTTATTATGGGGTATTGTGTGTAGATTGATGATTTAAAAAAATAATAATTTAATCCATTTTAGAATAAGGCTGTAACATAACAAAATGTGGAAAAAAGTGAAGGGGTCTGAATACTGTCTGAATGAACTGTATGTGCTTCTACTTTTAGATCCAATAATTCTACAACATTCCTCAGGGCCTTACTGTTCGCAGTGAATGTCCTGCCCGGCCTGACTTCCCAAAATCCAAACACCCCATATTTATCTAAATTGACCTCCAGTTGTCATTCCTCTAACCATTGGCCCAGCTGATGATGATTCTGCTATATTTCTTATAATCATCTTTACAGTCCACAGTTTACAGTCTTTACTGTGTCATGTGCAAACCTACTGATTATCTGTTGTAAATTATCATCTAAATCGTTGATATAAATGACAAACAGCAATGGGCCCAGCACCAATCCCTGCAGCACGTCACCAGTTCCAGTCTGAAAAAACCCTGACCTCTGCCCTCTATTTTCTATCATTAAACCAATTCTTTATCCTGTGTGTAGGAAGGAAGTACAGAGCTGGTTTACACTGAAGATAGATACAAAATGCTGGAGTAACTCAGTGGGTCAGGCAGCACCTTTGGAGAGAAGGAATGGGTGAAGGTTTGGGTCGAGACCCTTCTTCAGACGGAGAGTCAGGAGAAAGGGAAACTGGAGATATGGAAGGGTAAGGTGCAGGAGGAATCACAGAGGAGGGAGCAGTGAGAAAGGGTGTTGCAAAACTCTCATTGGAGAGAGGAGGAGACCTTCTTCAAAGTAGACGTATCTTGAGTAGATTTTGCAGTGGAGCAGCTAAAATGTGTGGGAAAGAACTGCCGATCCAGTTAGATATCTCACACTAATCACACCCTATATTTCCATATGCATGTATATGTTATCCCTCAATGCTCTACAGTAGATTTCCTGCCACCAAGGTTAGCTTATCGGTCTATAGATCACTGGCTTTTCTTTGCAGCCCTTCTTGAACTGAAGCACAACATTACCCACCCTTCAGTCTTCCAGCACCTCGCCTATGTCTAACGATGATCCATATATCTCAGCTAGGAATATTGCTGTTTCTTCTCTTGCTTCCCACAGCATCCTTGGATATGTCTGATCAAGCCCAGGAGATTTATCTTTTAGGACATTCAACACCTCCTTGACTGTCATGTATCTTCAAGACATGTCCATTCACTTTCCCTGGCCCATCACCTGCAGCTCAACACATGGATTTTCTCCGCTATCCTTTCCCACTCAATATATTAACAATTGCCAAACTCTTTGCACCCTTCTCAATCACATCTGCCAGAGGTTTCTCATGTCTCCTTTTTGCCCTCCTGCATTTCTTTTTACGTAAGCTCCTCAATCCTTTACACTCCTCCAGGGAAACTCTTGATCCCAGCTGCCTATACTTGAGTCATGCCTCCTTCATTTTCCTGACCTGGGCCTCAATTCCTCTCCTTGCTCCTGCATGCCTTGCCCTTCGCTGTAACAGGAACATGCATAGCTTGAACTCTCAGTATAACACTTTTAAAAGCATCCCACTTTCAAGACATTCCTTTGCCTGCAAACAAGCTGCTCCAATCAACTTTTGTGAGATCCTATCTAATATCATCAATGGTGGGTAGACAAAAATGCTGGAGAAACTCAGCGTTTCGGGCCGAAACCCTCCTTCAGACTGATGTAGAGTGGGGGGGGGGGGGGGAGAAGAATGGAAGAGGAGGAGCCAGAGGGCTGAGGGAGAGTTGAGAAGGGGAGGAGACAATAAGTGCTACCGGAAATTGATGAAGTTAATGTTCATGCCGTTGAGGTGTAAACTGCCCAAGCGGAATATAAGGTGCTGCTCCTCCAATGGTGGCCCTGCCCTAATTTGTATCATTAAGTTGTGGATCAGCCCTGTCCTTATCTAGAACTATTTTAAACAGGCTCGCCTTGCGACACACCAATCCCTTGCCCTGCCCAATTCCCTAAGAGTGTGTCAGGTTTTGCCACCTCCCTTGTAAAGATCTCCTCATGTTGCATAAGGAAACTTTCCTGAACACACTTGACAAATTCCATCCCATCGAATCTCTTGGTTCTATCACAGCCTCAATCTGTATTGGAAAAATTAAATCCCCCACTAAGATAACCATGTTGGTTTTGTAGCTTGCTGCTTCTCCCGGCATATTTGTTCCTCCAATCCCCATTGCTTCTCCACTGCGTCACTACTACATTAGACTTTGTCCCCCTGACAATCTAATATAAACCCTCCTGAGTAGCATGAGCAAACCTGCCCGCCAGAATATTGACCCCCCTTCATTTCAGGTGTAACCCGCCCCTCTTGTACATGTGCACTCTGCCGCAGACAAGATCCCGTTGTCGTGTAGCACCGATTCATCAATAACCCACATTGTTTAGTTTAGAGATACAGTGCGGAAACAGGCCCCTCGGCCCACAGAGTCCGTGCCGACCAGCGATCCCCGCATATTAACACTGTCCTACACGCACTAGGGACAATTTTTACATTTACCAAGCCAATTAGCATACAAACCTGTACGTCTTTGGAGTGTGGGAGGAAACCAAAGATCTAGGACAAAGCCCACGCAGGTCACGGGGAGAACGTACAAACTCCGTACGGACAGCACCTGCAGTCGGGATCGAACCTGGGTCTCCGGCGCTGCAGGTGCTATAAGGCAGTAACTCTACCACTCAGCCACTGTGCCGCCATTTTGTCAGGATCTGTCAGTCCCAGAGCTCACTATTGCATTGATCTCAAGATAAACAAAAGAGCTGAATTCCACAAGCTAGTTATGGGTGATATCTTAGCAACATTTGCTGAGTTGCCCTAAGACCAAAAATCTCTTACTGCTTCCTCAATTTCCTTCCTCCCTTTTTAAGGTTGAAAGTTGCCATTCACATTGATTTAAGAAATAAGGTACAGTGACCAGTAATTCCGTCAAAGTGTAGGACGGAACTGCAGATGCTGGTTTACACAACATAGACACAAAATGCTGGAGTAACTCAGCGAGACAGGCAGCATCTCTGGAGAGAAGGGATGGGTGAGGTTTCGGGTCGAGGCCCTTGTTCAGACTGGGAGTCAGGGAGAGGGAGATACAGGTATATGGAAGGGTAAGGTGTGACAACGAGAGATCACAGGGGACGAAGATCACGGAAAATGTAGAAGAGGTCATTGTTAGCGAGGGGAACCTGACAACGAGGTATAACATTTAAATCAGGAGGGCTGTCAAGCTGGTCAGAGAACTAGGTTGGGGGGGGATGGAGAGAGGGAAAACAAGGCTTACTTTAGGGTTAGTTAGAGATGTCAATATTCATATCATGATGGAATATTCATTCCAACAATCTCACTGGAAGGAGACATATGTAGAAAGTCTCTAATCCTGTAAATTGATCAGCAGAAAGGGAAATGCGTGCTTTATTGCGATTGAGCCTGCAGCCACTTAATCCAAACCTTGTCAGTTCAGGCAGACCAGAGCCACGTCTCTACCTGCTGAGCAATTTGCAGAGGTTGAGAAGGCAGTGAAAAATTAGAACTTGCTGTGTGGAGTCAACTTCACCTCACCTTTCTACATGATCCAAAGGTACCCTGACTTCACCACTCTTTGACGAATGACATTATCACCCCTCTGATGATTTACTAGCAAGATGTTTCTAAAGTGTAAGCTATCTAACGTGACATGGTTGCCATCTGTACATTTATAAATG
Organism: Raja brachyura; assembly: GCA_963514005.1. The sequence goes on from OY740800.1 coordinate 2,861,277, forward strand.
TAGCTATTTGAAAACATGTGGATGACAACTGCTTAACTTCACCTGTTATGCAAACCTAATTCACAAACGAAAAGTCACTTCATGCTTGTAAAGCTGAATGATCAGACTGCTGATTGCAGTTCTAAAGTAACCCATAACTAGCACTGGGTTTCAAAATAATTTAGTCACAAACTATGTCAAAACAATGTGCGGCACGGTGGCGCAGCGGTAGAGTTGCTGCTTTACGGCCAGAGACACGGGTTCGATCCACATCGATGTGGGTGCTGTCTATACGGACTTTGTACATTCTCCCCTGACAAACGTGGGTTTTCTCCGAGATCTTCGGTTTCCTCCCACACTGTAAAGACGTACAGGTTTGTAGTTTACTTGGCTTGGTATAAATGTAAATTATCCCGAGTGTGTGTAGGATAATGTTAATGTGCGGGGATCGCTGGTCGGTGCGGACACGCTGGGCAAAATGACCTATTTCCACGTTGTATCTCTAAACTGCCAGTTCTGTGAGAGCTACAATATCTTATCATACACTGGCCATCGAAAATCATTTAGGCCTCCAAACAGCAAGAAAGTTCCCAATTTGACACTGCCTGGCCCAATCTCTGTCCACGGTGCACCTCCACTATTTGCTCAAATCCTTGTTTCTTTAGTTTCCACATCAGCAATCAGAAGCACAGAACATGAGGAAATAAAAGATTTCAAACCTAAGCAGCTTTCCTTGGTTTTTCCCAATGTCTTAATCATTGTGCTGCAGGCGTATTTGGATCAAGTAAATGGCGTTTTACTGGTCTACCTTATAATAATATCTTCAAGGTTGAAAATTCAATCAACTTGGCATAATGCCAAAGCAGCCACACAAACAGCATGCAGGATTTGTTTAGTGCTATTATGTTGCTAGTTTCTTCAAAGAACAGATTGGCTGTTTGCAAAATATTGATTGAAAGACAAATACTTGCCAGAGTAAATGTGATTCCTCACCAGTCTTGTTCAAAATGGTGTCATGGGATCTTTTACATTTGGAAGAGCAGACATATCTCAATTGGATTTTGATCTCTGGCAATAAACACTCTCTCAGTATTCTACTGGAAACCCTGAGGCTCAAGTTTTTAAGAGTGTGGGTTTTAGCTGGATTCTTCTGAATTTGTCTTCTGAAGCTGTCTAAGCCACAGCTTATGGGTTATGAGGAGAAGGCAGGAGAATGGGGTTAGGAGGGAGAGATAGACAGCATGATTGAATGGCGGAGTAGACTTGATGGGCCGAATGGCGTAATTCTGCTACTGTCACATGACCGTATGAGCTGACGATATATTTAATAATTGATTTGTTCACTGTACTGTCCCACACTAAAGTTCAACATGAGCCGTTTATGGTGTGGAGAAAGCACGCCTGGATATGGATCAGATCAAAGGTCAGTGAAGCTGCATTTCTACACTATGAGTTCAACAAATCGCCATGGTTGCCTGGCAGGAAATCTTTCAGGCATATTCTTCGTAATGCCTTCTGTCAGAATAACTCTCATTTCATTACTGCTTCTGCCTAACTCTTAAGCAAGCTTCAATCCCGCCAGAATGACATGGAATCTCGTGCAAGACAGAGGCACGCGAGAGGCTAGAAGTTGGCATGGAGGGTGGTGTGGGAAAGGTTAGTGGACAGAATAGGCGGGTGACACACGGAGAGCGAGGAAGGAGGGTTGGTTTAAACTGCATGTATTTTAATGCAAGGGGCCTGACGGGTAAGGCAGATGAGCTCAGGGTGTGGATAGGTACGAGTGACTGGGACATTGTAGCCGTGACTGGAACCTGATTAAGGGAGGGGCAGGACTGGCAGCTCAATGTTCCAGGGTACAGGAGCTTCAGGAGAGACAGGGGTGAGGGGAAAAGAGGAGGGGGAGTTGCATTGTTGGTTAAGGAGGATGTCACGGCTGTGTCATAGGTGACATAACGGATGGTCTGTCTAGTGAAGCTATATGGGTGGAGCTGAGGAACAAGAAAGGGATGATCACCTTGTTGGGGGTGTACTACAGACCCCCAAATAGTCAATGGGAATTAGAAGAACAAATGTGCCGGGAGATTGCAGACAGCTGCCGGTCAAATAAGGTTGTTGTAGTTGGGGATTTTAACTTTCCCAATATGCGCTGGGAAAATCATAGTGGGAAGGGTTTAGAGGGGGCGCAATTCCTCAAAAGTGTTCAGGAGAGTTTTCTTAAGCCGTATGTGGAGCCCCCCCCCCCCCACACGTGAGAGGGCAACGCTGGATCTAGTATTGGGAAATTGGGAGGGGCAAGTTAATGACATGTGTGTGGAGGAGCCTTTTGGGACCAGTGACCACAGTTCGATTAGGTTTAAGATAGTTATGGATAGGGACAGAGAGGGTCCACGTGTTAAAATGCTCAACTGGAGTAAGGCCAACTTTGAGGGTGTGAGAGAGGGTCTCGCTCATGTTGACTGGAGCAGGTTATTTGAGGGGAAAGGAACATTGGCCAAGTGGGATGGTTTTAAAAGTGTACTGAAGAGAGCTCAGGATGTGTACGCCCGCGTTAGAGTGAAGGGCAAAGCAGGCAAATGTAAGGAAGCTTGGCTGATGAGACGTTAGTCAAAAATATGAAGGATGCAAGGGACAGGGATAGGCAGCTGGGATCGTGCATCCCTGGAGGAGTTTCGGGAACTAATGAGTAAACTAAAAAAGGAAATCAGAAGGACAAAAAGGGGGCCAGGAGATAGCTCTGGCGGGTAGCATTAAGGGCAATCCCAAAAGATTTTACAAATACATAAGGGGGAAAAGGGTAACTAGAGAGAAATTGACCTCTCAGGAATCAAAGCGGTCACCTTTGTGCGGAGCCACAGGGGATGGGCAAGGTCCTCAATTACTATTTCTCCTCTGTATTTACCGTCAGTGTTACCGTCGAAGAAGTACTGAAGGCACTGTCATGTTTGAAAGTAGACAAATCTCCAGGGCCTGATCAGATATATCCGAGGACATTGCGGGAAACTAGAGAGGAAATAGTGGGAGCCCTGTTTGAAATTTACGAGTCGTCCTTAAATACAGGAGAGATGCCAGAAGACTGGAGGGTGGTAAATGTTGTGCCTCTTTTCAAGAAGGGCTGCAGGGAAAATACTGGGAACTATAGGCTGGTGTGCATAACATCTGTAGTTGGTAAGTTCTTGGAGAGTATTCTGAGTGATAGGTTATACAGGCATTTGGATAGGGATAGTCTGCATGGTTTTGTACGTGGGAGGTCGTGTCTCACAAATCTGATTGATTTTTTTGAAGACGTGACCAAAAAGGTTGATGAGGGCAGAGCTGTAGATGTTGTCTACATGGACCGCAGTAAGGCATTCGATAAGGTTCAACATGGCAGGCTGCTCTGGAAGGTTAGATCGCATGGGATCCAAGAAGAGATAGCTGAATGGATAGCAAATTATCTCCATGGACAGAAACAGAGGGTAATGGGGCAAGGTTGCTTCTCGGACTGGAGGCCTGTGACTAGTGGTGTGACTCAGGGTTCGGTGCTGGGCCCGTTACTGTTTGTCATCTACATCAATGATTTGGATGAGAACATACAGAGCAATATTAGCAAGTTTGTTGATGATATCCTTCCATCGAGGGGATTTATCTCAGTCGCTGCCTCAAAAAGGCTGGCAGTATCATCAAGGACCCACACCATGCTGGCCACACACTCATCTCTCTGCTACCTTCAGGTAGAAGGTACAAGAGCCTGAAGACTGCAATGACCAGGTTCAGGAACAGCTACTTCCCCACAGCCATCAGGCTATTAAACCTGGCTCGGACAAAACTATGATCACTAATAACCCGTTATCTGTTATCTGTTATTTGCACTTTATCAGTTTATTTATTCATGTGTGTATGTATTTATATAATGATATATGGACACACTGATCTGTTTTGTAGTAAATGCCTACTATGTTCTGTGTGCTGAAGCAAAGCAAGAATTTCATTGTCCTATCAGGGACACATGACAATAAATTCACTTGAACTTGAACTTGAGTTAGTGGTTTTGCAGATAGTGAAGATGGCTGTGAAAGATTGCAGCAGGATCTGGATTGATTGGCCAGGTGGGCGGAGGAATGGTTGATGGAATTTAATACAGAAAAGTGTGAGATATTGCATTTTGGGATGTCGGACAAGGGCAGGGCCTACACAGTAAATGGTAGGCCTCTGGGTAGTGTTGTAGAACAGAGGGATCTAGGAGTACAGGTGCATGGTTCCTTGAAGGTTGAGTCGCAGGTAGATAAGGTGGTCAAAAAGGCTTTTGGCACTTTGGCCTTCATCAGTCAGAGTATTGAGTAGAGAAGTTGGGAGGTCATGTTGCAGTTGTATAAGACGTTGGTGAGACCACAGAATATTGTGTTCAATTCTGGGCACCATGTTATTGGAAAGATATTGTCAAGGTTGAAAGGGTTCAGAAAAGATTTACGAGGATGTTGCCAGGACTAGAGGGTGTGAGCTACAGGGAGAGGTTGAGTAGACTGGGTCTCTATTCCATGGAGCACAGGAGGATGAGGGAGTTCTTATAGAGGTATATAAAATCATGAGAGGAATAGGTTGGGTGCGGCATGGAGTCTTTTGCCCAAAGTAGGGGAATCCAGGAACAGAGGACATACAATGGCTTGCAAAAGTTTTCATACCCCTTGAACTTTTCCACATTTTGTCACATTACAACCACAAATGTAAATGTATTTTATTGGGATTTTATGTGATAGACCAACACAAAGTGGCACATAATTGGAAGTGGAAGGAAAATGATACATGGTTTGTAAATTTTTTTACAAATAAAAAACTGAAAAGTGTGGTGTGCAAATGTATTCAGCCCCCTTTACTCTGATACCCCTAAATAAAATACAGTGCAACCAATTGCCTTCAGAAGTCACCTAATTCGTAAATAGAGTCCACTTGTGTGTAATCTAATCTCAGTATAAATACAGCTGTTCTGTGAAGGCCTCAGAGGTTTGTTAGAGAACATTAGTGAACAAACAGCATCATGAAGCCCAAGGAACACACCAGACAGGTCAGGGATAAAGTTGTGGAGAAGTTTAAAGCAGGGTTAGGTTATAAAAACATATCCCAAGCTTTGAACATCTCACGGAGCACTGTTCAATCCATCATCTGAAAATGGAAAGAGTATGGCACAACTGCAAACCTACCAAGACATGGCCGTTCACCTAAACTGACAGGCCGGGCAAGGAGAGCATTGATCAGAGAAGCAGCCAAGAGGCCCATGGTAACTCTGGAGGAACTGCAGAGATCCACAGCTCAGGTGGGAGAATCTGTCCACGGGACAACTATTAGTCATGCACTCCACAAATCGGGCCTTTATGGAAGAGTGGCAAGAAGAAAGCCATTGTTGAAACAAAGCCATAAGAAGTCCCATTTGCAGTTTGCCACAAGCCATGTGGGGGAAACATCAAACATGTGGAGGAAGGTGCTCTGGTCTGATGAGACCCAAATTGAAGTTTTTGGCCTAAATGCAAAACGCTATGTGTGGCGGAAAACTAACACTGCACATCACCCTGAACACACCATCCTCACTGTGAAACATGGCGGTGGCAGCATCATGCTGTGGGGATGCTTTTCTTCAGCAGGGACAGGGAAGCTGGTCAGAGTTGATGGGAAGATGGATGGAGCCAAATACAGGGCAATCTTGGAAGAAAACCTGTTAGAGTCTGCAAAAGACTTGAGACTGGAGCGGAGGTTCACCTTCCAGCAGGACAATGACCCTAAACATACAGCCAGAGCTACAATGGAATGGTTTAGATCAAAGCATATTCATGTGTTAGAATGGCCCAGTCAAAGTCCAGACCTAAATCCAATTGAGAATGTCTGGCAAGACTTGAAAATTGCTGTTCACAGACGCTCTCTATCCAATCTGACTGAGTTTGAGCTATTTTGCAAAGAAGAATGGGCAAAAATTTCAGTCTCTAGATGTGCAAAGCTGGAAGAGACATAACCCAAAAGACTTGCAGCTGTAATTGCAGCGAAAGGTGGTTCTACAATGTATTGACTCAGGGGGGCTGAATACTTTTGCATGCCACACTTTTCAGTTTTTCATTTGTAATAAAATTTGGAAACCAGGTATCATTCTCCTTCCACTTCACAATTATGCACCACTTTGTGTTGGTCTATCACGTCTAATCCCAATAAAATACATTTACGTTTGTGGTTGTAACATGACAAAATGTGGAAAAGTTCAAGGGGTATGAAAACTTTGGCAAGCCACTGTAGGTTCAAGGTGAAAGGGAAAAGATTTAATAGGAATCTGAGGGGTAACGTTTTCACACAAATGGTGGTGAGTGTATGGACCAAGCAGCCAGAGGAGGTAGTTGAGGCTGGGACTATCCCATTGTTTAAGAGATAGTTGGACAGGTGCATGGATAGGACAGGTTTGGAGGGATGTGGACTAAACGCAGGGAAGTGGGACTGGTGTAGCTGGGACATTGTTAGCTGGTGTGGGCGAGTTGGGCCAACGGGCCTATTCCCACACTGTATCACTATGACTCTATGACTAATGAAACATCTGTGTTTGTGTCTCATTAAGCAGCCATGTCAGTTCGCCTCATTCAGGCCCTATAAAACTGTGAGCTCATAGAGAACCAGAGCCAAATTTAAACTACAGATGCCTGTTATATATAAACAGTTTTCACATATTTTAATGGTGCTTTTCTATTGCCTGTGCTAGTGCCACCCAGAAGGCCAATTCCCAGAGGTGATTTTGGTGTTGTTCATTAACATTAACTGCTGGCCGATCGCATGTCACCAGGATCTAGGAAAGGACAGTTGTCAACTCTTTCTTCATAGAGCCATAGAATCACACAGCGAGGGAACACAACCTGTCCCAACTACACTAGACCCACCTGCCTGCATCTGGCCCCTAACCCTCCAAACCTGTCCTATCCATGTACGCCTTCTGGAGGTGCCGCGGTGGCAGACGACTTCCGGACGTGCCGGTGAGAAACCGAGGCCAGAGCCTGATGGCCCGGAGGTAGAACCTTGCTGGTCGGAGCCCAAGCCTCGCAGGCAGGAACCTCGTGAGCTGGAGGTGGAGCTTCGCGGGTCGACGGAGCCCACAGCAGTCGGGGCCTGGGTCGGTGGAGCCCGGGGCTGGGGCCTGGGTCGGTGGAGCCCGGGGCTGGGGCCTGGATCGGTGGAGCCTGGGGCTGGGGCCTGGGTCGGTGGAGCCCGGGGCTGGGGGCTGGGGGCTGGGGCCTGGGTCGGTGGAGCCCGGGGCTGGGGCCTGGGTCGGTGGAGCCCAGGGTTGGGGCCTGAGTCGGTGCAACGGAGGCATCCGGAGAGGACCCGGCAGCGATAGTGGAGAGGTCGGTGCGGCGGCTGGTGGCGCTGACCGATGGACGAGGACGGACACGTGGAAGTGAGAACGCCGCTGCCGGGGGTAGGAACGAAGGAGGACCCCGCTTGGAGGGACTGCCCTGAGGGAGGGTAGAACAATGGATAATGAAGTACCCGGCGGGGGGGGGGGGAGGGTGGGGGGGAGTTTGTAACTTTGTTAGCGCCCTTTATGGGTAACTATTGGCATACCTTGGGTAAGTAAGCAAAGAATTTCACTGTGACTTGTCACATGTGACAATAAAGTGTTCCATTCAAGTCAATACTTGGTCAGATTGCTGCTTGCAACATTTGCTGCCTCTCAACATGCAGCTGACAAATTTGGCAATATCATGTGCCTTTTCCTCGAGAAAAGGTGAGGTAACACTTCACAATTATGCAGGACCAATAATTTGGGAATATAATTTGAGAATATTTTGTCAATCAAAAATAAACAGTGAATCACTGAACGATAAATTAGGAACAATGACACAAAGTGGCACAGATGTTGTGTGTTGCTGCACTCAGTCAAATGCTTTGATGTGTCGAATGGACATTCTGAATGTACTGTACCGCTCTTATGGCCATGGCTAGACCAAAGCTGGAGTAAAGTTCAATAATCATAACATCATCTACTTTAATATTTCTCTGTATACCGGGACTATAAAATATGGTTATTAGTAAACAATAGGAGAGAAGGAATTGGCAATGTTTCGGGTCGAGACCCTTCTTCAGAGTGATGTCAAGGGGAGGGGGCAGGACAGAGATAGAATGTAGGCGGATACAGTAAGAATAATGGGAGAACTGGGAAGGAGGAGGGGATAGAGAGAGAAAGCAAGGGCTACCTGACATCTAACTCCAACATCTCCCCACCATTTTTAGATCTCACCGTCCCCATCATAGGAAACAGAATATTGACTGACATCTACTACAAACCTCCTGACTCCCATAGTTATCTTGACCACTTCTTCCCACCCTGCATCTTGTCAGGACCCTATCCCCGACTCCCAATTCCTGCATCTACGGAGCATCTGCGCCCAGGATGAGGTGTTCCATACCAGGGCATCGGAGAAGTCCTCATTCTTTAGGGAACAGGGGTTTCCCTCTTCCATTATAGATGAGGCTCTCACTAGGGTCTTCTCGATATCCCACAGCTCCACTCTTGCTCCCCCACCCCCACTTGTAACAAGGATATAGTCCTCCTTGTCCTCACATTCCACCCAATCAGCCGCCGCATATAATCCTCCAACATTTTCGCCACCTCCAACGGGATCCCACTACTGGCTACATCTTCCCATCTCCACCTCTTTCTGCTTTCCACAGAGACCGTTCCTTCTATAACTCCCTGGTCAACTCGTCCCTTCCCACCCAGACCACCCTCTCCCCAGGTACCTTTCCCTGCAAACCGCAGGAGGTGCAACACCTGTCCCTTTACCTCCCACCTCGACTCCATCCAAGGACCCAAACAATCTTTCCAGATGAGGCAGAGGTTCACTTGCACCTCCTCCAACCTCATCTACTGTATCCGCTGTTCCAGGTGTCAACTTCTCTACATCGCTGAGACCAAGCCCAGGCTCGGTGATTGTTTCGCTGAATACCTCTGCTCAGTCCTTCTTAACCTACCTGATCTCCCGGTGGCTCAGCACGTCAACTCCCACTCCCATTCCCAATCTGACCTTTCTGTCCTGGGCCTCCTCCATTGTCAGAGTGAGGCCCAGCACAAATTGGAGGAGCAGCACCTCATATTTCGCTTGGACAGTTTGCACCCCAGTGGTATGAACATTGACTTCTCTAACTGCAGGTAGCCCTTGCTTTCTCTCTCCATCACCTCCCCCTTACCAGTTCTTCCACTAGTCTTCCTGTCCCTGCCTACATTCTATCTCTGTCCTGCCCCCTCCACCAAGATCATTCTGAAGAAGGGTCTCGACCCGAAACATCACCAATTCCTTCTCTCCATAGATGCTGCCTGTCCCGCTGAGTAATTCCAGCATTTTGTGCCTCCCATAACTCTGGTAAACCTGTTCTGCACACTCTCCAAAACCTCCACATCTTTCCTGTAATGGAGCGACACAATGCCCCAAATGCAGCTTAACCAGCATCCTATAAGGCTGCATCGTGACTTTGGCTATTGGCATAAGCATACCATAATAGAGAGAGTACAGAGGAGGTTTACTAGAATGTCGCCTGGGTTCCAGCAACAAGGTTACAGAGAAAGGTTGAACAAGTTGGGTCTTTATTCTTTGGAGCGCAGAGGGTTAAGGGGGGACTTGATTGAGGTGTTTAAAATGATGAAAGGGATAGACAGAGTTGACGTGGATAAGCTTTTCCCATTGAGGGTAGGGAAGATTCAAACAAGAGGGCATGACATGAGAATTAAGGAACAGAAGTTTAGGGGTAACATGAGGGGGAACTTCTTTACTCAGAGAGTGGTGGCTGTGTGGAATGATCTTCCAGCAGAAGTGGTGGAGGCAGGATCGATTTAACATTTAAAAGTAAAGTGGATAGGTATGTGGACGGGAAGGGAATGGAGGGGTATGGTCTGAGTGCAGGTAGATGGGACTAGGGGAAAATAAATGGTCGGCACGGACTGGAAGGGCCGAGAAGGCCTGTTTCCGTGCTGTAATTGTTATATGGTTATAATACCTTCTTTACCACACTCCCCAATATGTTGCCACTTTCAGGGAGTTATTGCTGAACTCTAAGATCCCTCTGTACGAGAATGCTGTCAAAGCTCATGCCATTAATTTAATATTTTTATCTTATTTTCGACCTCACAAAATGCAACACCTCCCACTTGCTCAGACTAAACTCAATCTGCCATTTCTCCACCCGTTTCTGTAGCTGATCAATATCCCACTATATACAGTGAAAACCTTCCTCACTGACCACAGTGATCTTGATGTCATCTGCAAACGTATTAACCAACCCATCTACGTTTATGCCCAAGTCATTTATATATATCACAAACAACAAGATTGCAGCATAACTCCACTGGTCTCAGACGTCCAGCCTGAATAACATCCTTCCACCGCAGTCCTCTGTCTTCTATGAGTAAGCTAGTTTTGAATCCATATGACAAAGTCACTGTTAATTACATGCATCTTAATCTTCTGGATCAGCCTACCATTCACCACCATACCCTCATCAATCAGCCTCGACATCTCCTCACAAAACTTGATCAAGTTCGGAAGGCATCAGCTGCATGTACAAAGCCACGCTGACTGCCCCTAATTAACCCATTCTCTTCCAAATGACAGCAAATCCTATCCCGACAAAACCTCTCGAGTAGCTTCCTTGCCAGTAACGTGAGGCTCATCAGCTTATAATTCCCTGGATTCTCTCTACTTCCTTTCTTAAACACAGGAACAACATTAACTGCTCACCAGTGCTCCAGCAGTGCTAAGAATTAGCTCAGGATGCTTCCAGTTTCCAGCCCTGCGACATGGAGGCTTCTGCTATGGGGCCTTTAATGCTTGTAGACTTTAATTGATTGTAGACTATACGAGAGCTCCCCCTCCCCACACCCCACTCACCATCAACAACACCACAGTCACATTTGGGGAGTATTTTAAGTTCCTTGGAACCATCATCTCCAAGGACCTTAAATGGGGGCCCACCATCGACTTCACAGCCAAAAAGGCACAACAGAGGATGTACTTCCTGCGGCAGCTGAGGAAGCACAATCTGCCACAGGCAATGATGGTCCAATTCTCTACAGCCATCATAGAGTCTATCCTCACCTTCACCATCATGGTCTGGTTTGGCTCAGCCACCAAGCACGACACCTGGAGGCTGCAGCGAATCGTCCGATCAGGTGAGAAGATTATTGGCTGCAATCTTCCCTCGACTGACGAACTGCACAAGGCCCAGGAAGCGAGTGGGTAAGATCATCCTGGCCACAAACTCTTTGAATCACTTCCCTCTGGAAGGGAACTCCAGAATGTCAAAACTGCCACAGCCAGACATAAAAACAACTTTTTTCTACAAGTAGTAGCTCTACTCAATAACCAAAAATCTGTAGCCTCCTTTTACTCTGTTATTTTATTTAATTCACATGTTTAATCGATAATGTGCTATGATTAATGTTTAATGTGTTATGTGTCATTCCTAACCATCACTGTATGTCATGTTGTCACTTGCGGGTGGAGCACCAAGGCAAATTCCTTGTATGTGAATATACTTGGCCAATAAACGTATTCATTCATTCAAAATACCTGTTCACACTTTTCTTACGTTAGAATTGGATGACCTAACTCCTCCAGAAACCTACAATTGATCAAGACTGGGGTTTTGAGCACCACAGAGTGACTCACAGTGATTCAACTCTGCTGTTTGAATTATCTACCCATATTCCTCTGTCTTCTGCCTCTTAACTCAAAGACCTACTGCACATTCATCTTTCAAAACAAAACGCGAGTCACTTCTCTATTTCCGGTATCCATGGCTCAGTATTTGTATCTACCTGAGGTACAGGCCTGACAGGTAAGGCAGCTGAATCATGGCATGGATAGGTACATGGGATTGCGATGTTATAGCCATTACACAAACATGGCTAAAGAAGGTATGGAGCTGGAAGTTTAATGTTATGGGTTACAGGTGCTACATGTTGGGTAGAGGTGAAGGAAAGACTGGAAAGGGAGTTGTGTAGGAAGGAACTGCAGATGCTGGTTTAAACCAAAGATAGGCACAAAATGCCAGAGTAACTCAGTGAGACAGGCAGCATCACTGGAGCGTAGGAATGGGTGATGTTTTGTGTCAGTCTGAAGAAGGGTCTCATCCTGAAACGTCACCCATTCCTTCTCTCCAGAGATGCTGCCTATCGTGCTGAGTTACTCCAGCTTTTTGTGTCTCTTTGGAGAGGGAGTTGTTTTATTGATTAAGGAGAACATCATGGGAGTAGATCACAATTAAGTTATTGAGATATCATTCAGTGAGACTTTATGGATGAAGCAGAGGAATAAGAAGGGATGTCACTTTGTGGTATTGTACTTTAAGCCCCAAATAGTCAACAGGAATTGGAGAAAATAATATGCAGGGAGATTGCACACAGTTGCAAGAAAAAAACAGTTTTCACAGTCAACAGTCAATAATCAATGCAGATTTATTTGTCACATATGCAGCTGCATGGTGACATTCATTTCACATATATTCCACATGCAGTTGCCGCCATTATTGGTGCCATTATTCAAAGTCTAAAGTCCGGTCGGCCTGCGTACTTGCGGGAGGAGGAGGGGTCAGACTGGCGAGCGTGCGGGTGGTGGGTAGGAAAGTAGGGCGGCGGAGCGGGGGGGGGGGGGCGTGTGCAGTGGTGGGGTGAGATCCAGCGGCTGGTGGGCAGGGAGGGAGGGAGGGAAGGGGCAGTGCGGGTGGTGTGGTGGACATGGAAGGAGGGGGGAGCAGAGCAGGGGGGGGTGGTGGGCAGTGGTGGGGTGAGAGGCAGCGGCTGATGGGCAGGGAGGGAGCCCAGCAGTGCCCGCTGCATCTTGTCATTCGCGGTGAGCTGTGGGGGACTGCGGCAGTGGCCACATCAGCCGGACGGGGGGTAGCGGATGGGGAGGTTGTTGGTGTAGACCAGCGGCATTGGCACCTAGAGTTAAGGTGAAATGACATGGGAGGCTGCAGTAACGCAGAAGACTGAATCAGTCTGAAGAATGGTCATCTATCCATGTTCTCCAGAGATGCTGCCTGTTCTGCTGAGTTACTCCAGCACTTTATGTCCTTTTGTGTATTAATCATTGTAATGAGTCGAGTCAGACACACGTCAAGATACAACATGTTTACTAAAGGCCACTTACAGCGTTGGTCTGCAGGACATTACAATAACTAGCAGCTACTCAGACTGAATTACGTAAGCACGATCTTTGTAACATGAATCACATATTAGGCGGAGCAACTACTAACAAGCACTACAATTGGTTAGTAGGAAATAACCAATCTACACGTTTCCTTGTAGAAACAAAATGAAGCATCGATACGTGGGAACATGGTGGCTAAACAATATGGGAGCTGGAACGTTAATAACGCATATGGGGAAGTATAGATAGTTACACAAATCACCGTATCAAATGGGTGACCTGCTGACCCGCCAGTCCGCATCTCCTCCTTTTACCCGAGACGTTACCGGGGAGGGAACCGGGGATGTGACCAGGGACCCGCCGGGTGGTGTGGTGAAATAGGCAAGCTAGGCGCCGAATGTCGCGGGATGGCCGCGGGGGACATGGTCTCTGATAATGGAGTAGCCGGCCCGGTAGTGGGAGGGTATATAAAACGCGAAACCTCTCGATGCGGAATCGCAGGACGCGGTTCCTTCACAGGAAGGAGATGTTGACGGTTGCGTCTGTAAATGGCCCCGTCCGTGTTAACCAGGTAGGAGCACGGTTGTTTGGCAGGGCTGTGGATGTGACCCAGACGGCTGTAGTCCTTATTGGTCCTGAGGCAAACCACTTGTCCACTCGTGAGAGGTGTAAGTGGCTTTACTGGATTTGTCAAAAAAATGTTTTTGTGCATCACGCTGGAATTGGAGTTGTTGCTGGACAGCGGGCGGAGAATGAACTTGTGGCAGCAAGAGCTGCTGGGACACGGGCAGGGGAGCACGGGTCAGTCGTTGGGCTGGGGAACCCAGTATGGGATCCCTGGCAATGTTCCTTAAATTGAGCAGGTCCAGGTAGACGTCAGATTTAGCACCGTAGGAACGCTTCATTAGTTGTTTTGAGCTTCGTTCGGCGAGTCCATTGGACTGCGGAAACTCAGGGCTGCTAGTGATCTGTCGAAAGTCCGAAAGCAACCGGGTGCGGCAGTAAGGGCTGCTGCTGCTGGTGTGGTGTCAAGCTTTTACAGATGGCACAGACTACAGTTTCGTCACGTATCTACTTGCTCAGACCAGGCAAGTAAAACATGCTTTGTGCCCACTGTAAGGTTGCCTCCACGCTGGGGAGAACCCTGTGGATGCCGTCGAAGTACTTGTCCTGGAGCACAGCTGGGACAACTGCCTTGTATCCCTTGACTATAATCCTGTCCTGTAACGCCAGTTCATCGCGAAGCAGGAAGTATGGGTGGATCGTGAGTGGCGTGCTGTGTTGTTTATCCGGCCAGCCACGCCGGATGACTGTGGACAGCTATTGTAAAGTCTCGTCAGCAGCCGTGTGCTCTGCCTGGCTGCTTAGGCAATCAGTAGGAACATATGATACCTTCATTACTGAGAACTGGTCCTGTACGGAGAGTGGATGTTTGCTGGTTTTGTGTGGAGCCCTTGATAGCGTGTCAGCTATGTGCATGTCCTTGCCTTTTGTATAGACAATGTTGAAATCAAAATGCTGCAGCTACATCATCATCCGTTGCAGGCGAGCCGGAGCGGCGTGAATGGATTTATTCAAAATAGTGACCTGCGGCTGGTGGTCTGTTTCTATAATCACAGACTTCCCAAAAATAAAGTCTTTGAATTTTGTGCAGGCGAAAACCACTGCAAGTAATTATTTTCCAATCTGGGCGTAACTTTGTGCAGTATCACTTAGTGTGCGAGAGGCGTATGAAACACGCTTGCAGTCGCCATCGGCAGCGGTCTGCAGGCAAGCGGCACCAAGTCCGTACTGGGACGAATCACATGTGAGTGTTACTGGTAACTCCAAAGCGAAATAGGCGAGGGTTGGTGCGCTGGCCAGCTGCAACTTGAGGATATCAAAAGCTCTTTGGTGCTGCGGATACCAGAACCATGCAGTGTCTTTGTGTGTCAGTTCCCACATGGGGGGCGGTGGATATGTTGCTGAGGTTGGGAATACATTTCCCCAGGTAGTTGACCATTCCAAGGAACCTTTGTGGGCTCGCAATGTCAGTAGGAACAGGCATCTCGTTGATAGTTGCAGTTTTTGATGGGTCTGGCCGGAGACCATCACTTGTGAAAACATGTCCAACGTAGGTAACTTATGGGACCCGAAAATTGCACTTCAGGGGATTGAGTTTGAGCTGGATGTCTTTGGCACAGTCCAATACTTTCTTCAGATTAGCATCATGCTCAGCCAAGACGCACCCATAGACGAGAATGTCATTAAAAATGATGGCGCATGGATATCCCGCAAACAGTTCTTCCATTGTGCGCTGGAAAACCTCGCTGGCAGTGTTTATGCCAAAGGGCATTCTCAGGAATTTGTAACCGCCGAAGGAGGTGGGAACGTAGTAAGGTTGGACGAGTCTGGGTCCAACGGAATCTGCCAAAATGACCTTTTGGCATCCAGAATGGAGAACAATGATGCATTGCCTATTTGAGCAACAGCTTCTTCTACCGTTTGCATAGGGTAGTGCGGGCATTGTGTTGTGACCCCTGTGGTTTATGCAAATACGGATTGCCTCTTTCTTTTTTTCGTTGCAACCACCATGGTGGAAACCCAGTCAGATGGGTCAGTAACTTCAGCAATGACGCCCAGGGAGACAATCCGCTTTAGTTCATTGCGAACTCTGTCTCACATGGCATGTGGAACACGAACCTCGAACCACAGGAGTGACGTTGGGATCAACGGCAATGTGGTCCTTGAGGGTCGGCTTGCCAAGCTCTTCGTTAAACTGAGAGAGTATTGAGAGAGTATTTGCTGAGTTGTGCCCTCAGTGAGGAAGAGTTGATGGACAGCGTGGCCAAAGAATATTAGGCCTAGATCGTGGCATGCATTGTTACCAAGCAGAGTTTCAGAATCCCCCTTGATGATATAAAACTTTAGGGTATGAGACCACGAATCTACGATGCAGTTTAAATTAGTCTGTCCAAGCGGGTGTAGAACATCTCCCCCTTAGGCCCAAAGTATGGCCGAGGCCTTTTCAACATGTTCAGTATCACGCAATACAACTCAGATAACCATATAACCATCTAACAATTACAGCATGGAAACAGGTCCTCTTGGCCCTTCCAGTCCGTGCCAACCATTTATTTTACCCATGTCCCATCTACCTGCACTCAGACTATACCCCTCCATTCCCTTCCCGTCCATATACCTATCCACCTTACTTTTAAATGTTAAAATCGATCCTGCCTCCACCACTTCTGCTGGAAGCTCATTCCACACAGCCACCACTCTCTGAGTAAAGAAGTTCCCCCTCATGTTACCCCTAAACTTCTGTCCCTTAATTCTCATGTCATCTCAGATAACGAGATGACATTGCATTTCGCGCCCGTATCAATCTTTGCGATCACAGGCTTGTTATTCACAAACATGGTTACCTCAGGGTCAAGATGCTCGTTAGAGGAACGGAGGAGAGAGTGGATGGCTGAACTGTTATCTTCACTTTCAGAGAGCTAAGCGGAAGATGTCACCTCAGGCTCTCGGCTTTTGTTATCAGCAAGCTCATGTTGTAACAGGTCTTGAGATGGACTGAGTCGCACGGGAAATAACCAATCGACAACCATCATCTGTAGTTCTTTGTTTCAGCTACATCCAATGATAATATCTTACTTGGGTATAGCAGACAGTGTGCGGACGTGGCGTCGAAAGACGAGAAGCCGAAGCAAAGAAGTGGAAGCCAAATAACTGAATGGAAACTAAGCCAAAACGCCAACTAACCGAAAGGGCAGGACATTTTCTGCAACCAAAAATTAGTCGCCATGGAGAAAATAGATACTTTTGTAGTCGTAGGTACAGTTGTAGTGGGGTCGCCATGTAGTTATGGGCAGTCGAGGTAGTCGTAGGTAATTTTAGTTAATCACCTTTGCTGACCGGACATTTTCATTGGCTCATTGGGGAAAAAAAACATAAGCACAAGTTTTCAGAACGAAGGAAAAACGACCCGTAATGTTAAATGTTCGCTGAAATTCACAGCTGTGTATCTCTGGCTTGTGAAAAGTTGTCTGGCTTCTTGAAAGTGTCTCTACTCCATCTCCCCCCTTCTCACCCCCCATCTCCCCCCTTCCCCCTCCCTTTTTTAAAGGACTTACCATACGCTGTGCTAGCTGTCTTAACCTTCCTGTTCATCGTGCTGTGTGTCTGTAACACCTTGGCTTTGCACCGTGTGAATTTCAGACAGTGCTCCCCCGCTTTCCCTGGCCCCTGCCTTTGCGCCTTTGCGATGTGTGTGTGTGTGTGTGTGTGTGTGTGTGTGTGTGTGTGTGTGTGTGTGTGTGTGTGTGTGTGTGTGTGTGTGTGTGTGTGTGTGCACGTGTGTGCGTGTGTGTGCGTGTGTGTGCGTGTGTGTGCGTGTGTGTGTGTGCGTGTGTGTGTGCGTGTGTGTGTGTGTGTGTGTGCGTGTGCGTGTGTGTTCCACACTGACAGTCGCCTTTGCGCCTTTGCGATGTGTGTGTGTGTGTGTGTGTGTGTGTGTGCGTGTGTGCGTGTGTGCGTGTGTGCGTGTGTGCGTGTGCGCGTGTGTGTGTGTGTGCGTGTGTTCCACACTGACAGTTGCCGTTCCAGTTCTCGGTTTTTCAACGAGTGCCGCAAACTTGTCGCCTGCAGTCCGCTGAAAAATCGCCCAAGTGGGACAGGCCCATAAGGGCAACAACCTGCTTCAAAGATGATGTCAATAACTTTTGGGAAATTACTGTGCTTACCACCAAAGTGGTGTTCGGAGGCAAGTAAAAATCTTTTTTTAAATACTGTACATCATAACAATCACATTTTAGTCATGGTCCTCAAATCCTGAGTCACACTGAACCTAACACTTCTACATTCCAGCTCTTAATTGTCTGTCTATTTATCCAGAGTGATATACTTCCTGACATTGTATTTTTTAGTTTAGTTTAGTTTAATTTAGAGATACAGCGCAGAAACAGGCCCATTGGCCCACCGCGTTCGCACTAACCAGCGATCCCCACACACCAACACTTCCCGACACGCACTAGGAACAATTTTACTTTTTTTAGAATACATTTATACCAAGCAAATTAACCTACAGATCTGAACGTCTTTGGAGTGTGGGAGGAAAGCAGTTCTTGGATAAAAACCCAGGCCATGGGGAGAACGTACAAACTCTGCACAGACAAGCACCTGTAGTCAGGATGGAACCCGAGCCTCTGGCACTGTAAGTCAGCAACACTACCGCTGCACCACCCTGCTGCCCTGTGTCTGATAAAAAAATTAATGGGAGTCCGAATGTATCACAACTACATATATTATATATGTTATATATCCAAGTACCTACTGAACATTATGAAAGTTCTACTGATTCACTATTACCAAGTTATTGATTAACCCATGTATTGTAATCTCAAGCCATGGATTGTCATCCACCTTTATACCTCTCTACATCTCAACAGTATTGTACAGTGAGGATCAAAGTACCAAGAGATGGTGTATTGAGATATTTGTGGCGTGTGCCCACCCTCCACAGTTTGAACACTTAGGCATCCAGTCACATGTTTTGCAGGCAGGTAAGCAGGGGCTTTTTGTACATGAGTGAAGTTGGGATCTGAACTCAATGCTGTACTCTATCATGCCCATCCTGCTGTAGAAACCTGGCCACAGGTAGGTGCAACCAAGTCCACAGTCATGTTGAATTTGTAACATGTTAAGGTTCTCATTGGGTTTGGAGAAGTTGGAAATTTTTCTCAGGTCCTGCCGGGAAATTGCAATCTTGCCTGTTCTAGATTTTAGTCCAATTTCCCCAACCACAAAGGCCTCTCAATCACCCTCTTCAACAATATTAGTCACATAAAATAGTAAGATTAAACGAGAACTTACCAGTTTGAAGTTTGATCTTTATTTTATGAGGAGTTGCGATGAGGGATTTCGTGAAGAACCCGCCAGGCACGCATGCGCGACATTTCTTCAAAGCAGTGGTGTGGAATCACAGAACCAACAACAGAGAAATGACTTGTTATAGTAAGATTGAAGGGACTCTATATACCAGTTGATCTTATGGTAGAGGGTTGGGAGCGGAGGGCACGAAATCCCTCATCGCAACTCCTCATAAAATAAAGATCAAACTTCAAACTGGTAAGTTCTCGTTTAATCTTACTATTTCATTTCGGAGTCACGTGAGTGACTTCGTGAAGACTTCAAAGCTCTGTGATTACACGCCCTGGACCACGTCCATGCTCACACACTGCCGTAATACTGATGGAGGAAGTATGTTAACGTATTTCAGACTTGAACAAGCTGAAAAATAATAACATTATAGTTAGTACAACAATAAACCCCTGAACTCGGGGACAAACGTTTAGGGACAGCACTTAACGTGCGTAACATTGCGGGAAAAAAACGGCCACAGGTTTGTTATGAAACCATTGAAATGTAGTTTCATTGGCCCAGCCCGCTATCATGAGGACATGCTCCAGTAACACCTCCATGGTCCTCGTTCCTGATGTGGATGCGGCCTTGGTAGAATGACATTTCATATGTTTAGTATCTTACCTGCTGCATCAAATACCACCTTAAGCCATCTGGAGATAGTCTGCACCGTTACCCTGTGACGTGGGTTTCCATGGCTGACAACAGATCCGCCTCCATATTCCTGATGGCCATTTCCAGACCTGTAGTCGCAGGTCTGTATAGTTTAAGTAACTCTTTCATAAAGAAGTTACTTTTTTATGGGTCGATCATTCTATCCAGGTTTAATTCCTGTAGAGTCTGGACCCGTTGTGCTGTATTCAGTGCTATTGCCATCACCACTTTTAAAGGTGAGTAAGTCCAGTGGTACCTCCGTCATAAGCGACCACCTCCTGAGTAGGGTCAACACCCCCTAATCTCTCAGATATTATATCGTGGTCGGGAAGGGATGGATAGAACATATCCCTCGTAATTTGGATACCAGCTGGTGAGATCCCACTCCAATGTTGAGCTAGGATGACAGTGCACTATAGGCACTGTAAGCAGCACTGTAACTGAGGCTCATCATAATGAAGACCAGTGAGCATGCCAGCACATTGGAGATCGTAGCAGATATGTAGGTCGTCTTGGTCCGACTACAAAAACCTCTCATATCCTGTGTAGGTGAGGTAGTGCTTCCCAGTGGACTTTCTCTGCACGATCTATATGACGTCCATGGTCCTGTATGTTCCAGACCTGGGTATGTTTTCTGCAACACCTGTCCGATGAGGCAGAATGGGGAAAGCATCGAAATCCATTTCCCCCAATGTAGCGAGAACTCGTCCATCGCCACACTTGGAGACCACATTCTGCAGTTTCTCCTGGGTTCCTCAGGTACTACAAGTTCCTCCAGAACTGGAGGACATCTGGTCCAGCTGCAGAGATTGTGCTCTAGGATACGCTCCATCATGCGCTCCATCCGAGCCATGCGACCACTGCCGCATATGCGGACAATAAGTCGACTTCCTCAGGTTCTGGAGAATCTCTGAGGCTTCTGTCATTGCCCCACACCTCGTCGAGGTGATGACAAGGGTGCAAGACAGGATATCGCTGCCTGCCGCTCCTGCGTGGCTAAGCGACTCCCGCGCGGACCTGCCGCTTACTCCGCCGTCTTCCGGACGGAGGCGGCCCGCTGGTCTAAAAGACATGACAGCGGTGATGAGTCGGTCCCGGCCACTGAAGCGTGGTACCCCGACGTCCGCGCGGGCTTGCCGCCTATCCTCCAAAGGCGACGTTCGGTCACGTCCTCCACTACAAGGGGGTGTGGTGACCGAGATGAGACTACACCGACCTGCAACCAGGCATGCTCCCTCGGTGCTGAGTCTGTGTCCTCCCTTGGGACAAAGCGTCGTTCGGTCACGTCCTGCCGCTAAAGGGGGTGCGTGACCGCGATGAGACTACACCGACCTGCAACCAGGCAGGCTCCCTCGGTGCTGAGTCGGTGTCCTCCTTTGGGACAAAGCGTCGTTCGGTCACGTCCTGCCGCTAAAGGGGGTGCGGTGACCAAAATGAGACTACTCCGACCTGCAACCAGGTAGGCTCCCTCGGTGCTGAGTCTGTGCCGGCCGCACATGTGGTCCTCCAGACCCAGGCCTCAATCCTTCACCGGTCCACGATCTGGTGGCCTGCTCCAGTGGAAGTCGACCCCGGCTCTATGGCGGGTTTACCGACTGCTGTGCGATACTTCCCCTGGTCCTCTCTCTGGTGACCTGCATATTTGGGGAGAGAGAACGTGCCAAGAATATAACACGTTACGCACCTTTGCTCCACTGTCGCTATGGTTAAGTGACAGAGGTAGGGAGTCAGGGTCTTACCTACCCTGCTTCTGTGCGGTTACCACTTATGGCACCATGATCAGTCGTAGTGGAGAATCGGGTCCTGACTGCGCAGGGCTCCCCTGATTTCTGCGTTTTTATCCCGACCCGCAGAGCGGGTGCTGCCGACGTGACGGGCAGCTCCAGGAATGGTGGGCGTTGACTCACATCTGGAGGCGCCGGTATGTAGGTCCTTGCTGGCCTTCCGGTTTGACCCCGTGGCCTGGAATATGGAATTTTCCTGGCCGTTTGTCTGGTCAAGGTGTGCGACCTCATAATACCCACTGTCTTGGCATGGTCGTCTAAATCCTTGACCTGCTTCAGAAGGTCTTCCCTGAATAGTTGTCTGGGTGGTGGTGTTGCAGGTGCTCTGCATAGCCCCGCAAATTTGGGATTTAGCGTGAGCTTGATGGCACTTTTTTCGAAGTGCATTATTTCGTATAGCGTGTTACATAATAATTCAAGAGCATCCTCCTGTACGGTGTTTCAAGTCCATCCCGTCCACCGACCTCGCAAAAGCGGTAATCCCAGATGTGAGCAGTTTTAGGATTTTCTGTAATTTTTACTTCCTGTGCTCTTATGCCCGGACTTATATTGCTCCTAATAGGCATGTTTACAATAGGTACATTGAGTGAGTTCCAATTACTCGATGCCTTGTATCCATTCATGGCCTCCGCAAGGACCTGATCCTGTATGGTGGTTGGTGAGGAAATCAATGGTAGTGGCCAGTTTAGTTTTGAGAGGTTGTCCCGATGATTCGGGTAACGCAAACTTGGCTGCCATGTCCAAAAGTTCTTCCTGAGGAACCTCAGGTGCCACTGGTTCGTGTACCAAGATATCCTCTTCTCCTGGCTGCCTCATGCTACCAATTGATGATGGGGATATATCCAAAAGTCCCCGGAACTGGACATTTCCTGCCGTTGATTTTGCTGCAGGATCCGTTCCATCATCCTCTCCATCCGTTCAATGCGCCCTTTATGGTGCGTAAATAGGAGGTCAGAGCCCTCATGCCCGAAGGAACTCCTGAGGCTCCTATCATCGGCCCGTACCTCATCGAGGTAATCTCGGTGCCGTGACGAAAAGTCGCTGCCAGCCGCCTCAGCGAAGCTGTACGACTCCCGCGCGGATCTGCTCATTCGCCTCCTTGGATGAGCTAGGCCCGACTGCCTCAAAGGGCATATGCGGTGTGAAGTCGGCACCTGACGCCTGCGGCGTGGTGACCCGACATCCGCGCGGGCTTGCCACCTGTCCTACTCCTGGACTCAGGCGGCGTACGGTCCCGTCCTGCCGCATTTGGGGGATGCAGTGACCGTGGCGAGACTCCACCTGTATGACTCCACCTGGTCCAACTAGGTGGTGAGTATACACTGGCCCTCCCTGGTCTGCCAGTGGACTCGGGTCTCGGTAAACCACCAGTCCGCAATCTAGCGGTCTCTGGTGAAATTCCTGCCCTAAAAGGGCTTTGTTATTGAGCTCTATCCCTGGCTCTTTCACGAGGGCACGGGGAGAAGGGTCGTGCAACAGCATGTGAAACCCGTTTGCTCATATCAGCCAACGATTCTCTCCCTGTTGGAGATAGTGAAAAATGGAGTCAGGGTCTACCTGCTCCGGCGCCGTACCGACTTCCTGTTCTGCGGGTACCCCGCTTGTACACAGCTGTGTCGGTAGGTCGGGTCCTGTAATCACAGGGCTCCCCGACTTTTGTGCCTTTTTCCCGGCCCGTCTAGCGGGTGCTGTCGTTGTAGAGAGCTCCGGGAATAATGGCCGACGTGTCCTTTCAGAAGTCCTGCGGCCTGTACTCCTCATTATCCATGTCCCTGTTGGAGAAACACATTCAAAACAGAAGGGACAACCAGCTCAAGGTTGCCTGTACTTACCTGAGTGGCCCTTATGAAGGGCTGGCGGTGAGCTGTCGTTCTGCCATTGCTGCGCAATGGTGAGCGTTGAGCCCGGACCCCGCAGGGTCAACGAGCTGCCCCATTGTAAAAATAAGTTGGGCTAAGAACAACATGATAATGGCTGCAACTCCATTACCTCTTAATTACAGTACTGGGATAATACAGGCTGTGTAGAGTTGAGTTGGGGCTAACCCCTACTCTGAGTAAATGCCGACAGCCCACAGTATCGTGTGGGCTGCGGTGTAAGTCGGGCTGCATTTCATCCTGCAAGCCCCTAGTTCAATATACATGCCGACAGCCCGCAGTATCCTTGCGGGCTGCGGTGTAAAATCGGGCTGTGCTCTGCCGTTGCTTGCTGCATACGGCGAGTCTGCAAGCCCATATTACAATATAAATGCTGACAGCCCGCAGTATCCTTGCGGGCTGTGGTGTAAAATCGGGCTTATGCTCTGCCGTTGCTTATTGCACACGGCGAGTCTGCAAGCCCATACTTACTTGTAAATGCCGCCAGCCCGCGGCCTGCGGGCTGCGGCGTAGGGTCGGCTGCCTCTGCCGTCCTTCGCCGGCGAGTGTGAACCCGGACCCACCTGGGTCAACGGGCTCTCCCGACTCCATGAGTTAGAGCCGCCGCTGACTGCCCGCATTCCGCGGTCCGCAGTTGGCGTTGAAGCGGCCTGGAGCACTCTGGAAACAGAGTCTCTGTAAGAAAAAACGGACTGCGGGTTAGTTTTCCACTTACCTGCAGGTCCCAGCAGTGGAGGAGCAGCGCTCCTCCCTGCCCGTCGCTCGCACGCGCGTCGACGATATGTCGCGCATGCGTGCCTGGCGGGTTCTTCACGAAGTCACTCACGTGACTCCGAAATGAAATACTGGAGTAACTCTGCGGGACAGGCAGCATCTCTGGAGAGAAGGAATGGGTGACGTTTCGGGTCAAGACCCTTATTCAGACTGAGAGTCAGGGGAGAGGGAGATACAGAGATATGGAAGGGAAAGGTGTGAAAATGAGACATCAAAGGGGACAAAGATACAAGGAAAAAGTAGAATGTTGGTATCTGGGGGAAGGTGGCAATGATGGCGACCTCCATTGTCAGAGTGAGGCCCAGCGCAAATTGAAGGAACGGCACCTCATATTTAGCTTGGGCAGCTCATACTCAGCGGTATGAACATTGACTTCTCTAACTTCAAGTAACCCATTCTTTCCCTCTCTTCATCCCTCCCCATCCTAGCTTGACTGTCTTCCTGATTAAATGTTATCTTTGTATGCTTCATTGTCAACTTCCCCCAGCTAACAATGACCTATTCTACATATTCCTTGAACTTTGATCATGAAGTTGTCTTGTTCTTACACCTTACCCTTCTATATCTCTGTGTCTCCCTCTCCCCCGACTTTCCGTCTGATGAAGGGTCTCGACCTGAAATGTTACACATTCCTTATCTCCAGAGATGGTGCCTGTCGCATGCCTGAGTTACTCTAACACTTTGTGTCTATCTTCATTGTAAACCAGCATCTGCAGTTCCTTCCTACACATTATTATTCACATGGCTCTGTAGTGCCCCATTTCCACTGATGCTATCTTAGTACTCCCACATTTTGGGGAGCAATACTCCCTTCTATATACTTTCTACAATTAATCGGCCCATGCAAAGACTAGGCCTTGTATTTCATTTGCTCATATTGCATGGCACCCTGAGTTAATATCGAGTTTTAAAAGTTTGCTCATTACTGACGTGGGTACCCAGTTCATTCTTCTCCACCCTTATTAATCAAGAGCGAGCTTTTCTCTACTTCTAAAGGACAATTTGCAATTTAAGGAGGATTGAAAAATTGTGATCAAAGTCATTCCTATCTCCTTTCAACAGCATGAGCGTGCGTGCCATAATGGCCAAATGACTCAAACGTATTGAATTCTGTTAATGTTTTCAGAACCAATTCCTTTTTGACAGTTATCTATTGTTCTATTTCCACTTTGTACACCTATATTGTAACTTCCATCGTCATTTGCAAAACTGATACTTATCTCTGCAATATCTTAATCCTGCATAACTAGATTTCCTGAATACCCTATTCTCTCTTTAACTATTCTTTGACTTTATATAGGCTGATATAAGGCCTTCCTATTCCCTTTTATATTATCTTCTGTTCCCTTTAGCTCTTTAATCTCCCCACTCTATTTTCCATATTCCTCAATGTTGTCTTTAATATTTCTAGCTTTCATTTTACCATAATGCTTTCTTTAAGGTTTTCAGGTTAATTTTAATCCTTCTATTTACAAATGAACCTTTACACTTTGATGTAAGTGGAAGGTAAATGGAAAATATTTTGTACTCGATCCATTTCATTTTGATAATTTCCCATTACAGCTTTGTTAAAACTGCTTCCAAAGTTTGTCTCATTAATACGAGTCAAATCCTTTCCTATTTCAGCTATTTTTAATAATTTTTTGCAATCCCAAATCTTTGCCGCTGAGCAGTTACTTTCTACCTTCATTGGTCACGTTTGTGTTTGTTCTTTTACTCACTCAGCTAGTTGTCCCATTTAACTTCTTAGAATAATGTGTTTTATCCTTTGATAAACAGTTCTGGAAGAACTCAGAGGGTCAGGCAGTATCTGTGGAGGGAATGGACAGATGATGTTCTGAAGATGACAGTCTGAAGAAGGATCTCCACCTGAAAAATCATCAATTCCTTTTCTCCACGCTGACCCACTGAGTTCCTGCGGCTTTTTGTGTCATTCTTCATTTTAAACCAGCATCTGCCGTTTCTCCCCATACGGATGATGGTTCAGGTTCGGACCCTTCTCCAGACTTTTTGCGGCAGATTTCAGCATCTCTATTGGCATTTTCCTCTGCCTTGTGCTGTATTCCTTATTGCATTAGAAATGTGCTGATCCTAAATGCAGCTTCATATGCATTGCAAATAGCAAGCTTAACTTCTAGCCCATGTGCTACCATCATTCCTCATGAGAGGAAAAGATTGGGTAAATGCACCTGGTCTTTGACTCGGAGTAGGGGAATCAAGATCCAGAGCACTGAGGTTAAAGGTGAGTAGGGAAAGATTTAATTGGAACCTGAGGGGCACCTTCTTAACACCAAGGGTAGTAGGTATATGGAACGAGCTGCTGGAGAAGGTAGTTGAGGCAGGTACAATCGCAATGTTTAAAATACATTTGGACAGGTCCATGGATAGGACAGGTTTAGATGGATAGGGGCTAAATGCAGGCAGTTGGGACTAGTGTAGATGGGGCATGTTGGTCAGTGTGGGCAGGTTGGGCCGTAGGGCTTGTTTCCTCGCTGTATGACTCCACAACTTTACTTCAGCCTAATAGATTAGAATCGCCTATTGTTATTGGCGTTTCTGCATCTCTGCAGGCAGCTGTCCATCCTTCAGCTTTTGTGTCAAAATTTGCACACCGACACTATAGCATTTCTCGTCCAAGTTCTGAATCTATGCATTTACTGGCCCAGATTCAAATGTACCAGTTCCGACACTCCAGAGAATAGTGGGCTGAAATGTACTTTCCTCCAGCTGGCGGCTTCAGAGAGAATTGTTCCTCTGTTTCCTTGTTTCCAGAGAGCCTCTGACCTCCAAACCTGTGCCCTGGAACTCAGTTATGAGCTGGAGGTGACCTGCTTACACGCCAGCCTTATCAAACCCCTCTAACCTTACTCCCAGACGACTGGTATAAATCATGCAACCACATGCATTTCAACAAGAAAACCAACCTCCATCTTAAAGGTAAGTCGTGTAGGTGGTTTATTTATTTCAGAGCTAATCTATATATTTTTAGAAATTTAACAGAGTCAGCGTGGAAACAGGCCTTTCAGCCCAACTTGCCCACACCGACCAACATGTCCTTGCTATACTAGTCCCACCAGCCTGCGTTTGGCCCATATCTCTCCAAACCTGTCCAATCCATGTGCCTGTCTAATTGTTTCTTAAACGTTGGGATAGTCCCAGCCTCAACTGCCTCCTCTGGCAACTCGTTCGATACACCCACAACCCTTTGTGTTAATGTTACTCCTCAGATTCTTATTAAATCTTTTCCCCTTCACCTGAAACCCACTGGTTCTCAATTCCCCTACTCTGGGCAAGAGACTCTGTGCATCAACCCAATGTATTCATCTCATGATTTTATACACCTTTATACGATCACCCCTCATCCCCCTGCACTCCAAGGAATACAGTCCCAGCCTACCTCTCCCTATAGCTCAGGCCCTTGAATCCTGGCAACATCATCGTAAATTTACTCTGCACCCTTTCCACCTTGGCACCATCTTTCCCGCAACATGGTGCCAGAGCTGAACACAATACTGTGCATACAGCCTCACCAACGTTTTATATAACTGCAACATGACCTCACAACTTCTATGCTCAATACTCTGAGTCTTTAAAGTAAATTTATTATTTCTCTACTTTGATGTTTTATATTGTGCAAATCTATTTCAACTTTTATTTTTAAATATCTGATCATCAGAAACATAAACAGCTAACAAGGCCAATGAACAATGGCTCATCACAACATACTGGAATAGAGGCTCATAATCTCCCACCTTGTGCTGCCAGCACCACACTCGGCCTTGTGATACGACTATGTTATCTGCACTGTGTAGGAAGGAACTGCAGATGCTGCTTTAAACCGAAGAAAGACACAAAAAGCTGGAGTAACTCAGCGGGCCAGGCAGCATCTCTGGAGAGAAGGAATGGGTGATGTTTCGGGTTGAGACCCTTCTTCAGTCTAGTTAGGGAAAGGGGAAATGAGAGATGTACTGTAGATGATGACGTAGAGAGATAATCAGCAATGAATAAAAGATATGCAAAAAAGTAATGATAATATAGGAAACTGGCCATTGTTAGCTGTTTGTTGGGTGAAATCGAGAAGCTAGTGTGACTTGGGTGGGGGAGGGAGAGGGAGAGGGGGAATGCCAGGGTTACCTGAAGTTAGAGAAATTAATATTCATACCACTGGTTTGTAAGCTGCACAAGCATAATATGAGATAATGTTCTTCCAATTAGCATTTAGCCTTACCCTGACAATGGAGGAAACTGAGGACAGTAAGGTCAGTGTGGGAATGGGAAGGAGAATTAAAGTGTTTAAACTCATCTTTACTCTCAAGCCTTTCTTGATGTTCTCTGAGGGAGGGCTACATGTATGTATTTATGTATGTACTTAATGTATGAACCACTGTTGTGTAACGTTAGTACCTCCACCAATGTAAAGCACTTTGGTCAACGAGAGTTGTTTTTTAAATGTGCTATAGAAATAAAAATGACTTGACTTGACTAGGAACCGGTAGATCAGGTAGGTCCATGCAGACTGAGAACCTCACTGCCTGCACTGTCAGCTCGATTGTATCCCTGGTTCTACTTATCTCTGTCAGGACATGAACAATATTCATTCAGACAGAGAAATGCCCTTCAGAAAAAAGTTCCATTGTTTCACAAAATGGCTCCAAAGAATGTAATCGCTACCTACCTTCTCCAGCAGTGCCACCTCCTCTAATCTTCTTGACTTTCCTCACCTTACCTATTTAATGCAAGCACTAAAAACCAATCCAGATATTAAACTGTCTCAGTTGTTATTTTTAAATCAAAACGTCAGATCCTTCAGCTGCCCCTGTGAGAATACAAAATTACTTATTTCTATCTCATTGCCTGAATATCAACCACAAATGTTGACCATTCTCATTCCTTTACCATTATCTTCATGCATGTGTCAGCATAGCCATTAAGTTACTTGTCTCTTAATCTGGATGACTAGGCTGATGATCTCGAGAGAAGAAATGCAGTGGCGAGTGGAGTGCCGCAAGGCTCGGTGTTGGGGCCGCAACTGTTTACCATATATATTAATGATTTGGAAGAGGGAATTAGGAGCAACACTAGCAGGTTTGCGGATGACACAAAGCTGGGTGGCAGTGTGAACTGTGAAGAGGATGTTAGGAGGTTGCAGGGTGACCTGGGCAGGTTGAGTGAGTGGGCAGATGAGTGGCAGATGCAGTATAATATAGATAAATGAGCGGTTATCCACTTTGGCAGCAAAAACAAGGGGGCAGATTATTATCTCAATGGGGTTAGATTAGGTAAGGGAGAGGTACAGTGAAACCTGGGTGTCCTTGTACACCAGTCACTGAAAGTTGGCGTGCAGGTACAGCAGGTAGTGAAGTAAGCTAATGGAATGTTGGCCTTCATAACAAGAGGATTTCAGTATAGGAGTAAAGAGGTTCTTCTGCAGTTGTATAGGGCTCTGGTGAGACCACACCTGGAGTATTGTGTACAGTTTTGGTCTCCTAATTTGAGGAAGGACATCCTTGTGATTGAGGCAGTGCAGCGTAGGTTCATGAGATTGATCCCTGGGATGGCGGGACTGTCATATGAGGAAAGATTGAAAAGACTAGGCTTGTATTCACTGGAGTTTAGAAGGATGAGGGGGATCTTATAGAAACATATAAAATTATAAAAGGACTGGACAAGCTAGATGCAGGAAAATTGTTCCCAATGTTGGGCGAGTCCAGAACCAGGGGTCACAGTGTTAGAATAAAGGGGAGGCCACTTAAGACTGAGGTAAGAAAAAACGTTTTCATCCAGACATTGTGAATTTGTGGAATTCCCTGCCACAGAGGGCAGTGGAGGCCAAATCACTGGATGGATTTAAGAGAGAGTTACATGGTGCTCTAGGGCCTAGTGGAATCAGGGAATATGGGGAGAAGGCAGGCACAGGGTATTGATTGGGGACGATCAGCCTTGATCACAATGAATGGTGGTGCTGGTTCGAAGGGCCAAATGGACTCCTCCTGCACCTATTTTCTATGTTTTTTATGTTTCTACGTATGTCCATGGGAGTTGGATAAATTGGTTGGTTGCCATCCCCGAATCTAACAAGATGATGGATACGTACCTTTCAAACTCTGGAGAGACTAAACCATTCCTGACTAAATTATCCGCATCTTGACAGACACACCTGGCCACCCATGCTCCAACTGAAAGTGCCACTGGCGCACAAAGCAGGGTTGTTTTTACTGTAGTTCCATGTCCTTGATTACAGTGGTGGGATCTTCAAGCTATTGAAATCACTGATTATGATAATATTGCATCTAAATGCACAACCAAAATCATCATTTGCTCTGTCACAAGCTATGGTTTCCAACTTACCACAATTAATATTGAAGGAATCATATATTTTCTATCAACAGCTTTAAAACACAACATTGAGCCCCCCTCCTGGTCTTTTGGCTCGGATTACCTCTCCACATTATATTTCCTCAGGGATGCAATCAATCTAAGCGTACACCTGAAGCTATGGGCCATATTAGCCCAGAATTCTTGGTTGGAAATTCTTAGAATTTTTGCTTCAGACAGAACTATCATGTTGAAACCTTTTTCCTTTAAGAAATGCCAGAAATACATCACAGACACTGAAGAAGTTAAGCTTTTTTTGGTATCTGTATGTCATCCAAATTGCATTGAATTGAATCAAATACATTTTATTAGCCAAGAATGTATACCAGGGCTGCCAACATTGGGTCAGAGTGGGAGTGAGAAATTGCGAGAGACCAAGCCCGAGGGAGCGCAGCGTCCGAGGTTGTGGGGAGAGGATGTGGGATTGGGATGACCCCCTCCCATTGGTACAGAGCTTTTGCATGTTTCAGCTAAAAATTGTGCAATCTGGTGCATAATGTAGCGAGTCTTTTAACTTACACTTAAATGCAATATTTATGCTTTAAATTGGATTAGCTATGAATAAGGTTAGGCTAAATTACATTTCTAATTACATTCCACAATAGAGCCAGGCTCTGAACAACAGGTGCAGCACATGAATGATCTTAGTATATTCATGTATGGCAATCAGATTATAATCACTTTGCCCATGTTGACCAACTGGTTCTCACTGCACACCTGGTACTAATCCTGACCCTGACTCCACTTGCATACCTTCTCTTAATCCTGACCCTGAGTCCAGCCTCACACCTGGCACCCTATTCTACCCTGATCATAGCTGCTTACCTGCTTAGGTTCCCAGTGTTGAACACTCCCATTGTCCCAGCTTTGACAGCACAACTAATACTATTCCAGACCTTGACTCTGGATGCACACTTGGCCTTGCTCCTAGCCCCTCTGCACTGACAATTTATCTGGCCCACACATAAAGCCCTATATCTGACCCCCTGGACTTAAACTATTACGTTCAAGTCCACAGGTGCTTATCTAATGCGGTAATCTTTTATGGGGCACTTCACGTACCAAATTTTGTATGACAACATTTGCTATATCCATTGGCTTCCTTGTTATATAACATGCTAGTTACTTTGTCAAAGAAATCATCAATTGGTTGAACACAATTACTCATCCATAAAATTATACTCACTCAGCTGTATACATATTCAGTTACCATTTCCTTCAATTTCCTAACAATCTGGCCTGAAGTCATTTTCACCCCAAATATTTTCAGTATTTTGCTGTCTTCCTCTCAGCTGTAACTTTTCCAAAATGCAAAGTCCAATCACTATATGTTTAAGCAATATTATTCTATTAAATGTGATCTTGAGATTAAATAATATTTTCTGTGGTATTCATAACACAACAATGATAAAAAGATCTTTGTTTTGATTGCATCTACCAACATGCATACGTTAATATATTACAGTGAATATGTACTGAGGGCAAATTCTTGTTCCAATGCTCCCCATTCCCAATTACTTTTACATTGAAGTGATTGAAATCCAAGTGAAGTTTAAATGGCATCAGAAAAATAATACCTCCGGAATGGATGATATTCATTATGTAGTTGGTTGGAGTCAGTATCAGCACAATTACTATATTAAACTTTGAATCTTCAGATGTCCTGGTTCAATCTAAAACTAAAGACAAATAATAACCTCCTCACACATTTCCCTGCAAGTATTTCTGTCACTCCTTTAAAATATGACCCTTCTTTGAAAAGCTCTTAAACATTGCACCTGAATCCGTTTCCATCTGATTACACTCCTTGAGGATGTTCATCTACGTGTTCAATTAATAAAACAATGAGATTGGGGACATTTCTATTCAACCTGTCAAAGAAATTTGGGGGGAGAGGGTTAGAAATAGTCAGTGAGGTAAACAAACATAATAGTTGAGTGGAAAATGACAATAGTGCTACCTTCCCAGTATTTAACTGAAGGAAATAATGGATTATCAGGGCTGTATGGCGTGACAGACAGCCTGACACCTTGCATGTCATTTTAATGTTACACTTATCCCATCCCCCTGGATATTCCAGATTAATAAATTAAGGTTTTGTCAACTAATTACAAATCAGGCTAATTACAAATCAATAACATTAGCCAACTTCGAAACACAAAGCGCTGAGCATAGGGATCCAGGCATCACGGACAACTGGCCTCAGTTCCCCGCTCACATCTGACAGTGCTCTCTGTCTGAACCATGGGCCACGGAGCATTTTTGAAAGTGTGGGGTCTGAGCGATCACTGATCACTGGCCTTGGGAGTACCCAGCAAGGGAGTGGAGCAACTGAGTGGGGGGAGGGCCATGGTAGGGACTTTTTTTAATTTGATGTATTTAAAAATTATGTTTTAGTGCATTGTAGAAGTATGATTTCAATGTTTCCTCGGAGAATAAAAGGGTTTGCAATTTATACAGCATGGCTGTATAATAGTAAGACTAAACAAGAACTTACCAGTCGAAGTTTGATCCTTATTTTATGAGGAGTTACGATGAGGGATTACGTGAAGAAGCCTCGCCAGGCTCATGCGCATCATACTTCAAAGCAGCGGTGTGAAAACACAGAAACCGATAGCCGAAGTAACATAGTAAGGCTTTAGAAGACTAGAACTACCAGATGATCCTTTCGATTATGAGGGCTGGGAGTGGAGGGCACGTAATCCCTCATCGTAACTCCTCATAAAATAAGGATCAAACTTCGAACTGGTAAGTACTTGTTTAATCTTACTATTTTACCTTGGAGTCACATGAGTGACTACGTGAAGATTTCAAAGCTCTGTGATTTCATGCCGTAGATGCACTCCATCTGACACACTGTTTCAGTTGACACAGTAATGAATAAATAATGTATTGAACATTGCTTCGAATTATCCAATAATCATTTTTTAAATAATAATGGTGAATGGCTGTTTGTCAGGTTGGAAGCCGGTGACCAGTGGGGTGCCTTAGGGATCTGTGTTGGGTCCACTGTTGTTTGTCATGTACATCAATGATCTGGATGATGGGGTGGAAAATTGGATAAGTAAGTATGCAGATGATACTAAGATAGGTGGTGTTGTGGATAATGAAGTAGATTTTCAAAGTCTACAGAGAGCTTTGGGCCATTTGGAAAAGTGGGCTGAAAGTTGGCAGATGGAGTTTAATGCTGATAAGTGTGAAGTGCTACATCTTGGCAAGACAAATCAAAATAGGACGCACATGGTAAATGGTAGAGAATTGAGGAATGCTGTGGAACAGAGAGATTTAGGAACAACTGTGCATAGTTCCCTGAAGGTGGAATCGCATGTAGATAGGGTGGTAAAGAAAGCTTTTGGTGTGCTGGCCTTTATAAATAAGAGCATTGAATATAGGAGTAGGGAAGTAATGTTAAAATTGTACAAAGCATTGGTAAGACGAATTCTGGAGTATGGTGTACAATTTTGGTCGCCTAATTATAGGAAGGATGTCAACAAAATAGAGTACAGAGGAGATTTACTAGAATGTTGCCTGGGTTCCAGCAACTAAGTTACAGAGAAAGGTTGAACAAGTTAGGTCTTTATTCTTTGGAGCACAGAAGGTTAAGGGGGGACTTGATTGAGGTCTTTAAAATGATGAAAGGCATAGACAGAGTTGACGTGGATAAGCTTTTCTCATTGAGGGTAGGGAAGATTCAAACAAGAGGGCATGACATGAGAATTAAGGGACAGAGGTTTAGGGGTAACATGAGGGGAAACTTCTTTACTCAGAGAGTGGTGGCTGTGTGGAATGATCTTCCTGCAGAAGTGGTGGAGGCAGGATCGATTTTAACTTTTAAAGGTAAAGTGGATAGGTATATGGACGGGAAGGGAATGGAGGGGTATGGTCTGAGTGCAGGTAGATGGGACAAGGGGAAAATAAATGGTCGGCACGGACTGGAAGGGCCCTGATCAGACCCTGTTTATCCAGATGCTTATATATATTATCTCTAAGTATCCTTTCCATTAATTCGCCCACCACTGACGTCAAACTAACAGGTCTATAATTGCTAGGTTTATTCTTTGAACCCTTTTTAAACATAGGAAAAACATGCGCAGTACGCCAATCCTCCGGCACTATTCCTGTTTCTAATGACATTTGAAATATTTCTGTCATAGCTCCTGCTATTTCTACACTAACTTCCCTCAATGTCCTAGGTAATATTCTGTCAGGACCTGGAGACTTATCCACTTCTATATTTTTCAAAAGTGTCAGTACTTCCTCCTCTTTGAATTTCATAGTTTCCATAGCTACTCTACGTTTTTCCCTTACCTCACATAGTTCAATATCCTTCTCCTTGGTGAATACCGAAGAAAAGAAATTGTTCAATATCCCCCCCATCTCTTTTGGCTCTGCAGATAGCTGTCCATTCTGGCTCTCTAATGGTGCAATTTTATCCCTCGTTATCCTTTTGCTATTAATATAGCTGTAGAAACCCTTTGGATTTACTTTCACCTTTCTTGCCAAAGCAACCTCATATCTTCTTTTAGCCTTTCTAATTGGAAAATTGAAATCTCCCACAATCACTACCTTGTGCTTACAACTAATATCTGCTATCTCTTTACATATTTGCTCTTCCAATTCTCGCTCCCCATTTGGCGGTCTATAATACACCCTAAAAGTGTTGCTACACCGTTCCCACTTCTCAGTTCCACCCAAATAGCCCCCCTAAACGAGCCCTCTAATCTATCCTGCCAAAGCACTGCTGTAATATCTTCTCGGACAAGCAATGCAACACCTCCACCTCTGGTCCCTCCAATTCTATCACACCTGAAGAAACGAAATCCTGGAATATTTAGTTTCTAATCACAGCCCTCCTGCAACCATGTTTCACTGATTGCCACAACATCATTTTTCCAGGTGTCAATCCAGGCTCTACCTTTCTTACAATGCTCCTAGCATTAAAATATACACATTTTAGAAACCCACCATCCCTTATTCTCTGTTTATTATCTTTTTCCTCTTTCTCGCCTACATTTTGGGTCCGAGTGCTTCCCTTCTCTGCTTCTTGCCCCACACCCTGTCCCCTAGCCCCCTCTACCCGAGTCCTTCCCCCCAGCTTTTCCAGTTTAAAGTCTCCCCAGTAGCCTTTGCAAATCTCCCTGCCAGGATATTGGTCCCCCTCGGGTTCAAGTGCAACCCGTCCTTTTTATACAGATCATGCCTTCCCCAAAAGAGGTCCCAGTGATCAAGAAACTTGAATCCCTGCCCACTGCACCAGTCCCTCAGCCACGCATTTATCCTCCACCTCATTCCATTCCTACTCTCACTGTCACGTGGCACAGGCAGTAATCCTGAAATTGTTACTCTTTTGGTCCTTCTCCTTAACTTTCCCCCACAACTCCCTAAATTCCCCTTTCAGGACCTCTTCTCTTTTTCTGCCTATATCATTGGTACCAATGTGTACCACAACATCAGGCTCCTCTCCCTCCCTTTTCAGAATCTTTTGGACACGTTCCGACACATCGGAGACCCTGGCACCAGGGAGGCTAACTACCATCCGGGTCTCCCGACTGCTTCCACAGAATCGCCCATCCGACCCCCTAACTATGGAGTCCCCTATTACAATTGCCCTCCTCTTTTTGCTACCCTTCTGAGCATCAGGGCCGTTCTCTGTGCCAGAGGCCCGGCCACTGTTGCTGCCCCCAGGTAGGCTGTCCCCTCCAATCGTACTCAAACACGAGTACCTATTTTCCAGGTGTACAGTCACAGGGGTACTCTCTAGTCCCTGCCTCTGCCCCTTGCCCTTCCTAACTGTGACCCACTTGTCTGCCTCCTGTTGTCTGGGAGTGACCACCTCCCTGTAACTCCTCTCTATGACCTCCTCACTCTCCCTGACCAGACGGAGGTCCTCGAGCTGTTGCTCCAGGTTCCAAATCTGAGGAAAGACATCCTTGCCATAGAGGGGGTACAGAGAAGATTCACCAGACTGATTCCTGGGATGTCAGGACTTTCATATGAGGAAAGATTGGATAGACTCGGTTTGTACTCGATGGAATTTAGAAGATTGAGGGGGGATCTTATAGAAACCTACAAAATTCTTAAGGGGTTGGACAAGCTAGATGCTGGAAGATTGTTCCCGATGTTGGGGGAGTCCAGAACAAGGGGTCACAGTCTAAGGATAAGGGGGAATTCCTTTAGGACCGAAATGAGGAAAACATTCTTTACACAGAGAGTGGTGAGTCTCTGGAATTCTCTGCCACAGAAGGTAGTTGAGGCCAGTTCATTGGCTATATTTAAGAGGGCGTTAGATGTGGCACTTGTGGCTAAAGGGATCAGGGGGTATGGAGAGAAGGCAGGTACGGGATACTGAGTTGGATGATCAGCCATGATCACATTGAATGGCGGTGCAGGCTCGAAGGGCCGAATGGCCTACTCCTGCACCTATTTTCTATGTTTCTATGTTTCTATGTCTAACACAGTCCCTTAGGTGCCCCATCTCGACACACTTGGCGCAGATGTGGACGTCTGGAGGGCTATCAGATTCCCTGACCTCCCACATCTGACATCCCCAACAGTACACTGCCCTGGCCTTCATACTCGCCCCTTACACTGGATACAATCTCAACACAATATAAAAATACACTACAAACTGCTGGAATCTGACGGCCAATCAGCTGCTTACCCTAGTCCACTTCCCACCAATTAGCGGTTTCCTTAAAAAATCCACTTCTCCGAATGGAACGTTATGGACACGGTAAACAAGCCCCGCGCTGGATTTTTATCCTTACCGGCCGGGTGTCCATCCTCCCCCTCCTTCTCTTCCAACGGCTCCTGTGGGCCTCTGAACCTTTTGAACCTATCTTGAAGGCAACCCTGGGCAAAGTACTGCGCTTACCTAAACACAATTCTGGCCCAATTTCAGCCTGTTTAGAATACTAGTATTGTCCAATTTTATTGTTCAACCAAGTGTAAATCTTATCCACTTGTAAATGGTCCCTTGCTGTAGAACTTCAGTGTAAGAATAAACTGCCCCGGGAAGCTCACCTCCCCATGAGGGAAACATTATGCAGCCCTTCTACAGATGTTGCTGCCTACATTAAGCAGCCCTGCTACAAGGTGCTGCTAGCGTGGCTTTCCCATATGCCGGTGCTGCCACAGCCTCGGCCTCAATATAAAGCAGCCCTGGTACAAGGTGTTGCTGCTGTGGCCTCTCCCATAGGCCGGCGCTGCCATCTCTCGGTATCTCATAAAGCAGCCCTGTGCAAAAGGTGCTGCTGGCTCGGGCTCACCCATATGCCTGGCATCGCCATAGATTCAGCATCCCATAAAGCAGCCCTGTGGAATAGGTGCTGCTGGCTCAGGCTTACCCATATGCCTGGCACTGTCACAACTCATGTAGTTGGGATGTATCTAGATGGAGCCTCCTTTCCACAAGGGCTCCAACCTGGTCAACCTAAAATGTTTTCCATACCCGGTGGGGAACCGTCCCGGCATCAGGGCTGACCATATTGGTCGGTTCCCCCCCCTGTCCTATAACTACTGCGGTCTGGATACCACATTGCTGCTGGGTTTCCCCTCCCCGGGAAACTTAGCGTCTGTGTGCCTTACCAAGCGGAACCCCCCATGGCACCCGGGCTGACCGTTCTGGTCAGTTTCAGCCCCATATTGTGGGCCACTGCAGTCTAACACCGCACTGCTGCTGCAGTTCCCCTCCCCAGTAACCCAGCATTCCGAAGTCACTGACCGTTTTGTCAGTGACTGAACTCAACGCGAGCCCGACATTTTCCAGCTGCCTGCTTCCGCGGTAGGACCGGTGTCTCCCACAGCCCGCAGTTGGTTCCCTGGTCGGCACCCGCAAAGCACCCGGCAGGAACCTCTGTGGAAGAAAAGGTTCCTGCAGAACATCAAAAAACAGCTAAGAAATAACTTACCTGGAGTTTAAACTTACCTCTGGCAGGAGCGACGTGCCTGCCAGTCCAGTGCTTCGCAATGCGTGCGTCATAATGACGCGCTCTGTGGGCAGTCCCTCATTCAAACCATCTATTATAGATAAAACGTTTATGCATTGGGAAAGAATAGGAATTAAAATGATGGGAGATATGTATGAAATGGGAAAAGTTTTATCATTCCAACAATTATAACTAAAATATAACCTGAAAAGTAACGAATATTTCAAATACCTTCAAATTCAAGATTATTTGAAAAAATATATACAAGGATATCAAACTCTAACCCCAGATTTATTAGAGGAAGGAATGAATAGAAAGGCTGAATCAAGCAATTTAATATCATATTTGTATAATAGAATTTTAAATATAGATACATCAATGACAGAGGCAATTAGAAGGGACTGGGAACAAGAGTTATTGATAAAAATTCCGAAAGACTGATGGGAAAAAAACTTACTATATGTACATAAATGTTCGATTAATATAAGACATAACCTAATTCAATTAAAAATTTTACACAGATTATATTACTCAAAAACCAGATTGAATAAAATATTTCCAAATGTTTCCCCCATTTGTGATAAATGCCTAACGCAAAATGCCACTACAGCACATTCCTTTGTCTCTTATACAAAACTTCATAAATTTTGGAATGAAATCTTTGGAACTTTTACAAAACTATTCAACACAAAATTGAGCCCCAATACAGAACTGATTATTTTCGGATCAATGGAAGAGGGACGTACATTAACTACATTCCAAGAAGATCTCTTTAATTATGGTTTAATAACAGCAAAAAAAAAACTTAAATTCTGGAAAAACGCAACCACGCCAACATTCAAAATGTCAATTTCAAATATGTCGGAAACGCTACATCTTGAAGAAATGAGATTCCTCCTACTAGGCAAAGTAGACCAATTCTTAAAGATTTGGTCTCCTTTTATCGACTTCTTACAAGCATATGGTGCAACAGAACATAACCTTAGAAATTAAATGGTTCAGAAGTGGGTGACGGATGGGTAAAGATCCTAAATAGGTAGATCTCTCCTAATTTATTTTCTTTTCACTTTCTCTTTTTCTTTCAATCTCCCTAGCTTCGTATCTCTGCTCTCTGTCTGTCTCTCTCGCTATCTGTTTCTGCTCGCTTGTCTATCTATCTCGACACCCTTTATTTCCCTTTTTCTTTCACTGCTCTTTTATTATTAAATTAAAAATAAGAAGTCGTACAAGAATGGTAATGTATATGTATGTATTAGGTACTTAGGTACCACACCACTGTACTTACTTCTAACAAAAATAAATTTAAAACCAAAAAAAAATAAAAGATTCTAACAGGATGTGGAAGAACTGGGCTTGGGAACAGAAGATGGAATTTAACTTGGACAAGTGTGTTGTAATTTTGTAAGTTTAGTCAGAGCAGGATTTACACAGTAAATTAATGTGACCATTGGCTGTGATCTCTGTGGCCCCGGGAAGTGTTGTAGAACAGAGGGTCTTAGGAATACAGGACATAATTCACTGAAAGTGGTGACACAGATCGTGACACTAACATGATAAAGAAAGCATGTGGGGCACTTGCCTTTATCAGTTAGGACTATGAGTACAGGGATTGCCATGACATGTTGCACTGTGCAAATCATTTGAATATTGAGCATAGTTCTGGTACCCGGCTTCATGTCATTAAACTAGAACGGGTGCAGAAAATATTCACAAGGATGTTACTAGAACTGGAGAGATTGAGTTACACGGAGAGGCTTACAAGCTGAGGCTTTTCCCCATAAGGTTGAGGGGTGTTTTTACAGAGGTACATAAACACGAGGGGCATAGATGAGACGGATGGTCATAGACCTTGTTCAAGGATGGGGTGTCTCAAAGTAGAAGGCATAGATTTAAGGTGAGAGGGGATAGATTTAAAAGGGACCTGAGGGGCAACCGTTTCATATGGAGGGTGGTGCATATATTGAATGAGTTAACAGAAGAAGCTACAGTGGTGTGTCCAATTACAGTGTTTAAAATACATTTGTGCAGGTACATGGATAGAATAGTTTAAATGTGAGGTTATCATGTGGATAAATTTGTGGTTATCCACTTTGCTGGCAAGAACGTGAGGCAGATTATTATCTGAATGGTGTCAGATTAGGAAAAGGGGAAGTACAATGAAACCTGGGTGTCCTTGTATATCAGTCACTGAAAGTAAGCATGCAGGTACAGCAGGCAGTGAAGAAAGCTAATGGCATGTTGGCCTTCATAATGAGAGGAGCTGAGTATAGGAGCAAAGAGGTCCTTCTGCAGTTGTACAGGGCCCTACTGAGACCACACCTGGAGTATTGTGTGCAGTTTTGGTCTCCTAATTTGAGGAAAGGCATTCTTGCTATTGAGGTGGTGCAGAGTAGGTTCACAAGGTTAATTCCCGGGGTGGCGGGACTGTCATGTGATGAAAGAATGGAGCAACTAGGCTTGTATTCACTGGAATTTAGCAGGATGAGAGGGGATCTTATAGAAATATAAAATTATTAAGGGATTGGGCACATTAGATGCAGGAAACATGTTCCTGATATTGGGGGAGTCCAAAACCAGGGGCCACAGTTTAAGAATCAGGGGTAGGCCATTTAGAACTGAGATGAGGAAAACCTTTTTCACCCAGAGAGTTGTGAATTTGATAGAGCTCTTAGGGCTTGTGGAATCAAGGGATAGGCTTGAGGAGAAGGCAGGAACGGGGTACTGATCGTGGATGATCAGCCGTGATCACATTGAATGGTGGTGCTAGTTCCAAGGGCCGAATGGCCTATTCCTGCACCTATTGCCTATGCATCTATGTATCTATGTATCTAAGAGGTTTGCATGGATAGAGGCTAAATACAGACAAGTGGGACTAGCCTGGGTCGACATCTTGGATGAGTTGTACTGAAAAGCTTGTTTCCATGCTGTGTAACTCCATGACTCTGTTTATAATTAGTTCTTAATTTGTATGACAACTAAACTCTGCCCTTTGCTTCAATGAACAGTGCCTAATCTGCTAAGTGGGCCACAAACCAAGGTGGGATGAAACCCTTCAAAATGAACGCTGGTACAATTGGGGCATAAATGACGTTTGTTGTATCCGGGAGACAAGCCTAATGTCACCATTTTGCCATGTTCCTATCCACATTAATGGAAGATCTGTCCATTTTAATTTGCATTGTTTTTATTTAGCTAAGACTGAGAATAATCTTTAATTTCTAAAAGGCTTTGTGACACTTCCAAAATCTGATTTGAATGCCAAGAAGTAAGCGAAATAAAGATGGGGTAAGAAGCAGCCAGGTATTGTCTCACCATAAATGCTGTTTGCAGTCTGAATTACTTTTGTAAGATTTCAATATTGATTCCACAGAAATTATAGCGTAGGTCGCTATCAGTCGTAATGGTTTTCACCAAAAGTATGAGTTATATTCAAAGAAGTTTTCTGAATGAATGTGGACCCTTGACACATCCCTTGGTGCCTAAGTGCCCTGAAAACGATCAGTTAAGGGCAAGATAAGAAAATGTAAAGGATGATTCTGTGGGAAAATTGGTCAATTTCCATTGCTACTTTAAAAGTGGTCAATTTGCTACTGCTGAATGTCACACACACACAGTATGATTTAGTAAAGAAAAATGGTTTATGTCCTCATTTGTTATTTTCTCATGTATGTTCAACAAAGAACATTTGAGTTCAAGGTAAGCAAGATTGATATCTGACAAAGATTTAGATTTAGTTGGAAATATTATCCGGATGTATGAAAAGCATTATATCGTTTTACTCTTTGGTGTGCATTATCCTTATTTTTGATATTTTCTGCAGGGTTGCCACCAGAATCATTTAGGGTCAATTGAGGGGAAAATCAAGTGAACTGTAAGGTACATTTCTCTAATATTAAAGCTTTCCTGGCGTGAAAGTGAATAGGAGTTCTGCAAGTAGAACAAGGAATTTTCAACAATATTTTTCTGATTTGATCCTAACAGAAAGAATCGAAGTAGAAAAATAACGTTTCAGGAGTATTTTAAAAATAATAAAGGGAAGTTTTTTTAATGTTCCAGAATGTAGAATATCTAAAACTAGCAAACCTTCCGAAGTGAATCTAGTGTTATAGCTCTGTTCCATGGTGCGAGTTCATTCCAAGAGCTCTCTCGAGTTTGCCCTGATTCGAACTTGGAGATTTACAGTAATGGCCACTTGTCGGTACTCGGGGCTCTCGTGGACATTTTTCAACGTGTTGAAAAATCTTCACGAGTCTTCCCGAGCTTACCTGCCGTTGGCGACTCTTCCCGAGTACCTGCTGTTAGCGTTACGAGCCGCTAGGAGACATCCCCGAGCTCCGACGTAATCGCTACGTTCATTCTCCGTGCTTATCACAAGCTTGATTTTTTTTTAACTCGGGAGAGCTCTTGGAATGAACTCGCACCGTGGGACAGGGCTATGAGTATAATAAAAGCGATCAAAAGTAGATTTGCTTTGTGACACAGGCACAGTCAAAATAGTAAAGCACAAGCTAATTATGGTGATTTCAGTCTGAAGAAGGGTCTCGACCCGAAACGTCGCCTACTCCTTTTCTCCATAGATGCTGTCTCACCCGCTGAGTTTCTCCAGCATTTTTTTGTCTACTTGTGATTTTTTGCAGGTTGTTCCAGGGAATTGCAGTCTAGATGCAGCGCATACATATGCACTTACTCTTTGTAATCTGGAAATATGGAATACCCCAGAGGTCAGATGATTGTACACGGTGGCGCAGCGGTACAGTTGTTGCCTTACAGCGAATGCAGCGCTGGAGAACCGGGTTCGATCCCGACTACGGGTGCTGTCTGTATGGAGTTTGTACGTTCTCCACGTGACCTGCATGGGTTTTCTCCGAGATCTTCCTCCCACGCTCCAAAGACGTACAGGTTTGTAGGTTAATGGGCTTGGTAAATGGAAAATTTGTCCCTAGTGGGTGTAGGATAGTGTTAATGTGTGGAGATCACCGGTTGGCGCGGACCCGGTGGGCCGAAGGCCCTGTTTACACGCTGTATCTCTAAACTAAATCTCCCATTCACCACAAATACAATGTTTTTATCCTTACATTTTGACCAACCCTTCGTCAAAAAAAATGGAAGTGCAAAAGACAATGCTGGATTACATGGGAGTGTTGCTAATGCAGCTAGCAGTTAATGCCCAGTTGATGTCAGATAAAATAGAATTAAATAGAGCTAGCATTTAATGGCAAGTTGGTGAGACCACACTTGAAGTATTGTGTTCAGAATGATTTTGTTACAGCGCAGAGAAGATTTACAAGAATGGTGCCAAGACTTGAGGGCTTGAGCTATAGGGAGATGTTAATTCCTTGGAACACAGAAGGATGAGGGGTGATCTTATGGACAAGATCACGAGGGGAATATATACGGTGAGTGCACAGATTATTTTACCCAGAATAAAGTAATTAAGAACCAGAGGTTAAAAGTTTAAGGTGAGAGGGGAAGATTTAATAGGAACCTGAGGTGTAGCCTTTTCACACAGGTACATGGGTAGGGAAGATTTAGAGCGATCTGCACCAAACTCAGGTTGGTGGGAGCAGTGTAGATGGGGCATCATGGGCAAGTTGGGCCGAATAGTGTTGCTGTATGACTGTGACTCGATGCCGCGGTAAGTTTCAGTCCTTCTGCTGAACATAACCAAGCAATACTATGTCTTGACATGTCAACTAATACAATTTTGTGACTCCCCAGGCTTTCTTAGGGGGGTATATAAGAGGTATAAAGAGG
This sequence comes from Raja brachyura, assembly GCA_963514005.1. The sequence goes on from OY740800.1 coordinate 2,905,454, forward strand.
GCAGGGGGATGGGGACTTACAACTGACAGATGAAAAAAATGTGATGAATTAAAATAGTTCAGAAAGTAGAAAACAATACATAAAAAAAAAAAAAGATGCCTTATCAGTTGTTAAAAAGAGGTGCACGGTGAATTGTGAGCCTTTGCAGACTGCTGGACAATTTGCACCACTTCTACTGTTCTTTGTAACACCAGCGAAAATGCAACTTCATGGTGAGACTTTCTATTGAAATTAATTGCATGTCATGAAATTGCTGGATTTGGTCCATGATGCACATTAATCGTGATTTAGAGCTTGTGATTCAAGTCTGAAGCCCTGTTAACAGAGAACTTATCATCTTGACATGAAACACATCCTTGGAAACCCAGAGTATGAAGCTGTGGAGCTTCACTTCAGACTGGAGGATTGTTCCTCAAGGCTTTTATTTTCTGTCAACTATTTTTGTGCTCGTTGTGCCAAAGTAAAACGGTGCAGAAATAATCTCCCACTTCCTCGCTGGATACAATAGGTAGTCTGTCTGTAGCAGCAGGTGGACCTGTGAGTTCATTGAAGTCGTGCACAGGCGAAAACTGAAATGCAAAGGACAACGGCACCTTCTTTGCTATTTGGAAAGGAGTCTAAAGGTAGAGAAAGTGCAAAAGCAGTGCGATTTTCAATCAGTATTGAGAGCAGGAGCAAGCGCAGAGGGCCAAGCAGAGACGTTGAACTGGGGTAACCCTTATTCTACCGACAATAATCATCTAAAAAGTGCATCATATGAGGTTATGATTATCCCCTAATATTAATGGCATATGCGCATGCTCTTCAAAAAGCAGAACATTAAGCTTGTGCACTGGTGTCCTTATCAATAGGAATTTATTGGCTCCTCTTCACAATGCAAAATAATTAGTGCATTGTTGACCAGACTTAACTTCAATAGAACCCATCTTAAGTACAGGTATCATGTAGGGGACTCTATTCTGGTGGCATGTCATGAGAAATGTATGGAATGAGCCTCCTAATGAAACCAAACTCTGCAAAGAGAGGATAAACTGTCATTGCAGAACATGGCTTCAGACGTGTAAAATACGTACATGAGTAAACGTGTGCAGGGAGGAACTACAGATGCTGGTTTACACCAACGATAGACACAAAATGCTGGTGTAACTCAGCGGGCCAGGCAGCATCTCTGGGGAGAAGGAATGGGTGATGTTTCGGGTCGAGACCCTTCTTCAGACTATGATTGGTGATAGGGCTTCAGCTAACCCTGCGCCTTGCAATGCACCCACTATCAACCAACGTCCCACTCCAACACGGCCTCATGTTAACTATCAAAGGTCACATTCAAAGATGTGTACTATTGTTGAGTGAATTAAACAAAATGGATGTTGCTTTCAGCATGAGGTCACGATACACCGGGCCCCGGTGCTCATTTAATGCAGGTGATGTTGGCCCTCAGTGTGAGCATTGCAGAATTCATGGGAATGCCAAAATAAGTTGTGTCTTTCCTAGAATGGGTCAGCATAAATTATTCATCAAGATGATCATGTCTTATTTTAGAATCTGCACTTGGCATCCAGATCAGTGGCAAAACCTTTATACTACTGTTATCAAATGTGTATTACTTATTATAGTTCTTTCCCTCTCTCCGTCCCTCGTTCGTCACAGTTCACTGTCCTCCTGATTAAATTTCACTAATTGTATGCCTCGTTGTCACCTTCCCCTCATCCATTCTACATTTTCTTTGATCATTGTTCTCATTGATCTGTCATTTTCACACCTGACCCTTCTATATCTCTGTGTCTCCCTCTCCCCTGACTCTCAGTCTGAACAAGGGTCTCGACCTGAAATGTCACCCATTCCTTCTCTCCAGAGATGCTGCCTGTCCCGCTGAGTTACTCCAGCCTTCCAAGATGGTGCCCAGCCCAGGCGACTATTAGGTGTGGCCACAGAAGCACATCTACAAACTCACATTACAATCGCCCCACACTCTTACATCTCCACTCCTACAGCAACATTTCTTACTTTATCTATTCCCTTATCATGTATCTATTCACTGTAAATGGATCGATTGTAAACATATATTGTCTTTCTGCTGACTGGTTAGCACGCAACAAAAGCTTTTCACGGTACCTCGGCACACGTGACAATAAACTAAATTGAAACATTTTAGGTTGAGCAAGTTAGGTCTTTATTCTTTGGTGCGCAGATGGTTAAGGGGGGACTTGATTGAGGTCTTTAAAATGATGAAAGGGATAGACAGAGTTGACGTGGATAAGCTTTTTCCATTGAGGGTAGGGAAGATTCAAACAAGAGGGCATGACATGAGAATTAAGGGACAGAAGTTTAGGGGTAACATGAGGGGGAACTTCTTTACTCTGAGAGTGGTGGCTGTGTGGAATGATCTTCCAGCAGAAGTGGTGGAGGCAGGATTGATTTTAACATTTAAAAGTAAAGTGAATAGGTATATGGACGGGAAGGGAATGGAGGGGTATGGTCTGAGTGCAGGTAGATGGGACTAGGGGAAAATAAATGGTCGGCACGGACTGGAAGGGCCGAGAAGGCCTGTTTCCGTGCTGTACTTGTTATATGGTTATATGGTTATATGGTCTATCTCCAAGCCAATGTGTGTGCTTTAAATCGTGTGTGTGTGTCCACTAATCCAACCATAGCTATCTGCTATCCTGCAGATGGAATCCACATGAAAACACCAACTAGTGTCACTATGATCAATATTACACACCTGTATTAACACACTGAGTAAATAAAATGGATTTCACTTCCAGCACTGTTCTGGTTGAAAGATACAAATTGTTTCTGTCTCCCTCATTCAGCCTAAACCAACATGCTTCTTTCTATATATAAATTGATTTCCGATCCATCTCACGCTTTGTACTCATTAGATGTCATTTCTGGGACGGTGCCAAGGTTACAAACTCCGTACAATTAAACCATTTAATGTTCCTTGGCAGTAGAATGTTAATAGCATATTAAGTGTTAAGAAGGTTGTGAGGAGTTTTACTACTTCATTTTCTTATGGCTCCACTCAAATATTGGCTTTGATTTAGTCTGAAGAAGGGTTTTGGCCCAAAACATTGCCTATCTCCTTCGCTCCTTAGATGCTGCTGCACCCGCTGAGTTTCTCCAGCTTTTTGTGTACCCTTTGCTTTGATTTAGTTGTTTCTATTTTAACATGCTTTCAATCTTTCAAACGATATCCATCTCTGGCCAAAGGAACTGTTCAATGGGGAAGGGGCTCGACTCGAAACATCACCTATTCCTTTTCTCCAAAGATACTGTCTGCCCTGCTGAGTTACTCCAGCTTTTTGTGTCTATCAACGTTCAATGGGATGGAGGAGAAAACATCTATCATTGAGGCTCCAAGACAGTGGACCAGTTTTAAAGTCAGTTCATTATTATTTCACTCATGAAAAGTTTTCAGTGACAGTTAATAACCTCCTCACTTGCGGAGTGCTTTATTGTTGGACTGCCCCAGAGTTTGGTGAAAAATCAGTCAATAACAATCTGTTACAGTATTTCTCTACAAACGCAGACCAGGCTAAGAATCGGTCATTGAATCACCTGGAGGATTTTTGACAAACGTGGGATTTGCTTGCAATTTCTGGTTTTATATCTGATTGCTAGTATTAGTAATATTCTGCCTTTTCAGTTTTCATTTGCATATTGCTATACATGGGTTTGGAGAAAGAAGCAGCTAATGGGAGAATCTAGGACCGGGGTTCATAGCTTCAGAATAAAAGGATGTGTCTTTAGAAAGGAGATGAGGAAGAATTAATTTTTTTATAGGGTGGTGAATCTGTGGAATTCATTTTGACAGAAGGCAGTGGAGGTAAAGACAACGCATATTTTAAAGGCAGAGATTGACGAATCTTGATTAGTATGGGTTTCAGGGGTTATGGGGAGAAGGCAGGGGAATGGGATTAAAAGGGAAAGATAGATCAGCCATGATTGAATTGTGCAGTCGGTTTCATGGGCCAAATGACCCAATTCTACTCCCATAACCTATGAAGTTATGTTTAACAAATTTGGTAACATTTATTGAACACTCCAAACGTTTTTCTATTCTAATGTTCTCTATGTTTCTCTGGGTTCACCCTTTGTGATTCTTCTCCGTCTGTTTCTCTTTGTTGGCTCCCATCTCTATCTGTTTCTCACTTCTCACTTTACTTTCAATAGTGTGGCTGCTGAACTTGTTCAACCTCACACGCTCTTCGTCGACTCCAGGACTTCCATTCTCTAGGCCCCCATTCTCTCATCTTCACCATGGATGTCCAGTCACACTACACCTCCATCCCCCACCAAGAGGGTCTCAAAGCTCTTCGTTTCTCCCTTGACTTGAGAAGCAACCAATCCCTGTCTACTGATACTCTGTTCCGCCTAGCGGAGCTGGTCCTTATCTTTAAAAACTTTTTGTTTGATTCCTCACATTTCCTCCAAATACAAGGCGTAGCTATGGGCACCCGCATGGGCCCCAGCTATGCCAGCCTCTTTGTAGGGTACTTCGAACAATCCTTGTTCAAGACGTACCAAGGCCCCATCCCCGACCTCTACCTCCGCTACATCAACGACTCCATTGGTGCTACCTCCTGAACCCTCACACAACTCACTGACTTCATCAAATACACCTGGACCATTTCCGACATGTCCCTACCGTTTCTAGAACTCACTATCTCTATCGCAGGTGACAAACTCCTGACCGACATCCACTATAAACCCACTGACTCCCATGGCAATCTGGATTACACTTCTTCCCACCCTGCTTCCTGTAAGGTCTCCATCCCCTACTCCCAATTCCTCCATCTACGCCGCATCTGCTCCCAGGATGAGGTGTTCCACACCAGGGCATCGGGGATGTGCTCTTACTTCAGGGAACAGCGGTTCTCCTCTACTACTATAGATGAGGCTCTCACCAGGCTTTTCTCTATACCGCGTGACTCTGCTCTCACTCCCCATCCCCCCACTCATAACAAGGGCAGAGTCCCCCCTGTCCTCATCTTCCACCCTACCAGCCATCACGTACAACAAATAATCCTCCAACATTTTCGCCACCTCCAACGGGATCCCACCACTTGCCACATCTTCCCATCTCCTCCCCTGTCTGCTTTCGCAGAGACCGCTCCCTCCGTCAACTCCCTGGTTAATTCGTCCCTTCCCACCCGAACCACCCCCTCTCCAGGCACTTCCCCTTGCAACTGCAAGAAATGCTACACTTGTCGCTTTACCTCCCCCCTTGACTCCATTCAAGGACCCAAGCAGTCGTTCCAGGTGCGGCAGAGGTTCACCTGTACCTCTTCCAACCTCATCTATTGCATCCGCTGCTCTAGGTGTCAGCTGCTCTACATCGGTGAGACCAAGCGTAGGCTTGGCGATCGCTTCGCCGATCACCTCCGCTGGGTTCGCTATATTCGACCTGATCTCCCGGTGGCTCAGCACTTCAACTCCCCTTCCCATTCCGAATCAGGCCTTTCTGTCCTCGGCCTCCCCCATGGCCAGAGTGAGGACCACCGTAATTTGGAAGAGCAGCACCTCATATTTCTCTTGGGCAGCTTGCACCCCAGCGGTATGAACATTGACTTCTCTGATTTCAGGCAGTCCTTACTTTCTCCTCCCCTTCTCAGCTCTCCCTCAGCCCACTTGCTCCTCCTCTTCCTTTCTTCTTCCTGCCCCCTCCCCCCCACCCTCCCATCAGTCTGAAGAAGTGTATCGGCCCAAAACGTTGCCTATTTCCTTCGCTCCATAAATGCTGCCTCACCCGCTGAGTTTCTCCAGCACTTTTGTCTACCTTGTTCAACTTTACACCAGGTTCCTAACCAAGTAGTTTGTAAATGAGTTTTAGTTACAAAAATCTGTAATGGATGGATATCTGTTGTAGAAAAAAAGCTGCTTGAATCTGATAGATCTGCAAATATCGAAAGGCTGGAATTTTAGATTATGGGGCGGCACGGTGGAGTAACGGTAGAGTTGTTGCCTTACAGCGCTTGCAGCGGCAGAGATCCAGGTTGGATTCTGGCTACGGCTATTGTCTGTACGAGTTTGTACGTTCTCTCCGTGACTGTATTTTTTTTCTCCGAGATATTCCGTTTCCTCCCACTTTCCAGAGACGTACAGGTTTTTCGGGTAATTGGCTTGGTGTAACTCTAAAGAAAATATTGTTTCTAGTGTGTATAGGGTTGCGATAATGTGCGGGGATCTCTGATCAGTGTGGACTCGGTGGGCCGAAGGGCCTGTTTCCGTGCTGTATCTCTCAACTAAACTAAAAATTAAACAGGAATTTTAATATAAACTGAGTAATTGCACTGCAGTAGTTGTGCATTGTCAGAGGTGTTTATTCGTTGCTTATAAAACTATAGTCTTGAAAGGTTTTATGGCATTAAGAAGAATTGTAGCTTTATTCCTGATACCTTGGTTAATCTATATTACTAAAACTAAGATCTTGACCACTTTCCGAGAGAACGCCGCCACTTACGGCCTTCATTTTGGGCCACCTCGCTCAGAGTTGCCATCTGCCAGATTGGACTGAAGGATTTTTCCCATCTATGAAAAATGAGAGAATTATTAATGTTTTTTAAAAAAATTGTCATTCAAGTTCAAGTGAGTTTATTGTCATGTGTCCCTGATAGGACAATGAAATGATTGCTTTGCATTCTCACTGCTGCCCCCACTGAAGGCAGAGGGGAGGGACTATAAAACCCGGAAGTGTCGTGCCTCTGCGAGATGGAGGAAGCGAGAGGGTCACGGCTCTCTGAGCTGCGAATAACACTGAACGCATGTCTACTCCAAGGTGAGTCCCCTCGAATGGTTTTCAGAATATGTGTTTGTTGCTTGCAAAGTCATTCCCCAATTGGCTTGGCTTTTAAAGGACTTTCAGAAAATGTGTTTTGTTGGCTTGCAAAGTGTTTTCCCAATTGGCTTGGCTTTTAAAGGGCTTTCAGAAAATGTGTTTTGTTGGCTTGTAAAGTGTTTGCCGAATTGCCTTGGCTTTTAAAGGGCTTTCAGAAAATATGTTTTGTTGGCTTGCAAAGTGTTTGCCCAATTGGCTTGGCTTTTAAAGGACTTTCAGAAAATGTGTTTTGTTGGCTTGCAAAGTGTTTGCCCAATTGGCTTGGCTTTTAAAGGGCTTTCAGAAGTTTTCGGATGGATAAAGCGTGAATAAACATTTTATTAGATTGCAATGGACTTCCGCTTAGTGACAAGATGGCGGCAATTACGTCATTTCCGGTTGGCGGCAAGATGGCGCAGCGTGCATCATTTCTGATTCATGGCAAGATGTCGCTGACTGCAATAGACAGAGTGAAGACGTCGTTGAATAATTCAAGAGAACTTACTGCTCTGTCTATGGTGAGTGTGTTTGTTGGACGTTATTTAAAGCATGTTTTTGCTTCAGCACCAGCCTTGACAGGAGGCTTGAAACGTTTGAATCATTCGGTTTACACACTATGCTCACCACGTTCTGAAGTTACTTGGCATTTTAGTACTGGTTGTGTATGCATGTGTGTGGGTGAGCCTGTGTGTGTGAGTCTGTGTGTGTGTGTGTGTGTGTGTGTGTGTGTGTGTGTGTGTGTGTGTGTGTGTGTGTGTGTGTGTGTGTGTGTGTGTGTGTGTCTGTGTGTGTGTGTGTGTGTGTGTCTGTGTCTGTGTGTCTGTGTGTCTGTGTGTGTGTGTCTGTGTGTGTGAGTCTGTGTGTGTCTGTGTGTGCGTGCGTGTGTGTGTGTGAGCGTGCGTGCGTGCATGCGTGCGTGCGTGCGTGCGTGTGTGTGTGTGTGTGTGTGTGTGTGTGTGTGTGTGTGTGTATAGGGGGTTGCACGCAAGGTCTCCGGGTGAAAGGGCTTGACGAACGCAACCGCTCAATCCATCTGGAGGACATCGCAGCTTCCGGTATATGTTGTTAATACATGAAGTGCATACTTTCCTACCTGTTAAAAACCGCCAAAATCGTGAATTTCTGCGCTGTAAATAATTGTGGAAGTCAGGGTAACCATGAAAGACATCAATCCTACTTCAGAATTCCAAAAGTGAAGAGAAATGAAGGTAAAGAGAAGCGTGAGCTGAAGGGACAATAACAGCTAAGGTGTTTGGCGAACATTAGCCTTGCAGATATGGAGATTGAAAATTATCAATTGGGAATTATCATGTTTGCTCACTGCATTTCATCAACAGTAAGGCATTGTTTGTGTATTTTCTTGATTCCTTTGGCATTTAAAAAATATCAGAAGAGATAAATCTGGCTGTAAAATTTTAAAATCACCCATGGTTCTGAAGTGGGTTTTTACATTCAAAAAGAAAACACTTCTAAAGCTAAAGAGGTCTGTGGAAAAATAAGTTTTCTATCATTATGACATTGAGATGTATATTTTGGAAAATAGTAAAATGTCCTGACAGCTTAAACACCCACTCCCTTTCAATAGGATATTGTCAATTTGCTGAGGTTGATTATGTCCAATTAACAGCTGACAATTATGCCATTCCTTGGCTTGCATCTGAGTAAAATGTAATTCAAAACCCACGTACGGTTTGCGATTTTTTTTTTAAGGATACTGCCAGCCCATCAGCTGTGAGTGACTGAACTGCCAGCCTACCAGCCATGAGTGACTGCACTGCCAGTCCACCAGCCATGAGTAAGTGAACTGCCAGCCCACCAGCTGTCAGTGACTGCACTGCCAGCCCACCAGCCGTGAGTAAGTGAACTGCCAGCCCACCAGCTGTGAGTGACTGCACTGACAGTCCACCAGCCGTGAGTAAGTGAACTGCCAGCCCACCAGCCGTGAGTGACTGCACTGCCAGCCCACCAGCCGTGAGTAAGTGAACTGCCAGCCCACCAGCTGGAAGTGACCGAAGTGCCAGCCCAATAATCCATTCAGTCCATCCTTTCCCCCTTCTCCCTCACAGAGTCTGTCACCTGTTTTGGGCAGACTTTCTGGCAGTTTCTCAGCTGCCAGCCTGCCAGGTCCGAGTGACTGTACTGCCAGGCCTCAGTGACTAGCTGCCTGGCCTCAGTGACTGAGCTGCCAGCCCAAGAATCAATTCGGCCCACAATGTCCATACTAGCCCTCTGGAAACCAGTCCCTTCGGCCCACAACACCTACACTAGTGCAACAGAGAGCCCCCCCCCCCCCCCCACTGGCCAGCAATATTGGAATTGGTGGAGAGGTGGAATATTGCGTGGGGTGACCAGCCCTCCCGTGTGATGCTGGGACCCAATGGGTCCCACGTAGTCTAGTAGATCATAGAACTTAGAATATTACAGCATAGGAACAGGCCCCACGACTCACAGTAGCTGTGCTGGACATGATGCCAAGTTATCCTCCACCCACACATGATCCTCATCCCTACATTCCCTGCATATCCATCTGCATAAAACCTCCTACATAGCTAGGAGACTGGTGACTAAAATTAGAGCACATGGTATTGGGGGTAGGGTGTTGATATGGATAGACCCGATATCAAACGAGAAAGAAGTTCATACATTTATTTCCATTTCTCAGCTATCCTCATTTACAATAAATTGAAACATTTATGTAGGATATTTAACATGATAATGATCTGCCAGGATTTTCTTCCTCACAGAAGGTTGAGGATCTGTGGAATTCTCTATCCTGGATGGTTGTGGAGACAGATCAGGGTTGAACATTGAATGGTGGAGCAGACTTAAGGGTGGCTTTCTCCTGCTTCTTGATATTTCCTCAAAGCCATTTGAGTTCTGCTGCCATCACATACCTCTGTGTATGGGTTTTGTGAAGTAACCATGGTGAACAATTATACGATTCAGAGGAAAATCCAACGTAAGAAGTAAGGATTTTCCTGTCACAATTGTTGGATAGAATCTACACAAATGACCAACAACTCAAATTATAACCAAACAAAACATTTACAGTAATGTTCTTGTTCTATGACACAAGAGGCTAACTATTTTGTTTCAGAAATCTTAAAAAGGTTAGAATTAAAATGAAAATTTTCTTTACTGACAGAGGTCGAGATGGACATCAATATTGAATATTTTGCACAATCTACACCTGTATGTAAACTGGTCACATCACAGCAACTTTGTTCTTGATATTTAGGCATGGACAAATATCTTTGTCTGACGAAGGGTCTCGACCTGAAATGTCACCCATTCCTTTTCTCCAGAGATGCTGTCTGACCTGCTGAGTTACTCCAGCGTTTTGTGTCTATCTTTGCATTTATCACTATGTGTCTAGGTCACCTTGAATGGTGCATTTTGTCTAACGAGCTACTTACAGGTTTGTGCAATTCCACTTAGCTTTAGAGCCCTGAGATTATTGACAGTGAGCTTGAATTTGCACTTTTCCACACCAAGAAGAACTGTTTAAAAATACAGTTGTGATTATTTCTGATCTGTTGAGGCTAATGCTAGTAGTGGCCTTGAAGCAGCTTACTGCTCATCTCACTGTTCTGCAATTGGTCATTAAACTCATCACAACCTCCTTTTCCAAGTTCTGCTTTCCTATCTAATGACAGACTCAGTTACTGAGAACGATCTTGATAGATGCTTACTTACAGAGTAATGTGAATGTAATTGGGTAGATCTTGACTTTGTGTGATAGTGTAAAACAGATGATAATGAGTTAGCTGCCTGCTTTAGATCTTTCCTGTTTTAGATTCTTGTTTCCATTGACTCAGAAGAACAATTCAAAGTGCCACACAACTAATTAATTCTTTTTGAAATGCAGTTCCTGTTCTTTCGTTGACAACTGTGGCAACTATTGCGCAGCAAATCTTATGAATAACAATAAGATTAATGGGCAGTATTTTGCTGGTTTTGGATCAGGGAGTCATGTTGGTCAGGATGTGACAAGAACCCTTTATCAACAGAGGAGCTGCAGTGTCTCATACAGCTGCAGAACAGGCATTTGCTCACTATATCATCTCATCTCATCGAAATATTGTACCACTGAAATGCAGCACACTGCAAATTGAAGTTCCTACAATATAAATTAGGTCTTTATTCTTTGGAGCGCAGAAGGTTAAGGGGGGACTTCGATTGAGGTCTTTAAAATGATGAAAGGGATAGACAGAGTTGACGTGGATAAGATTTCCCATTGAGGATAGGGAAGATTCAAACAAGAGGGCATGACCTGAGAATTAAGGGACAGAAGTTTAGTGGTAACATGAGGGGGAACTTCTTTACTCAGAGAGTGGTGGCTGTGTGGAATGATCTTCCAACAGAAGTGGTGGAGGCAGGATCGATTTTAACATTTAAAAGTAAAGTGGATGGGTATATGGACGGGAAGGGAATGGAGGGGTATGATCTGAGTGCAGGTAGATGGGACTAGGGGAAAACAAATGGTCGGCACGGACTGGAAGGGCTGAGAAGGCCTGTTTCCGTGCTGTAATTTGTTATATGGTTATAAATACTGCAATACAAAATGTTACATTCATTTTCTTGGTATCTTGGCATTACTGAAAAGGGTGCTATTGTTTTCTCTATGCTGATATCCCAACACATCGTGCCAAGTTGACCCAAACACTTCCAAAGCATACACAATGCTCAGTATGGTGTCAAATTAATATAAATCATTCTCTGCAAAATGAAGGCACAAGGAACTGCAGGGGCTGGTTTATGAAAAAAGGCGCAAAGTATTGGAGAAAATCAGTGGATCGGGCAGTATCTCTGAAGAACATGGATCGACACTGTTTCTAATTGGGACCCATCTTCAGACTGATTGTAGCATGGGACAGAAAGCTGGAAGAGAGATGGAGGACAAAGCGTTCCCCCTCCTAATACAATCAGTCACAAGAATGTTCCAGATCAGAAACTTTACTGATCCATGTTTTCCAGAGATGTTGCCTGACTCACTGAGTTACTCTAGCACTTTCTGTCTTTCTCTGCTAAGTTAATGTGGTTTCAGTCTGCAAGGTATCTTGACTGATGAATGTCCGAACAAGCGTTCTTACCCTGTATCTGCTTGAGCCTGATCAGCCTCTCAGTGAGGCGTTGGATGACATGTGAGCAAATGACAAATGCCTTTTCCCCACCCCTTGTAAAATCTCAACAGAAATCTCACATTTAAAATTAACAATTGATCCAACGTTAAATTACTGGGGTTTTTTTTTGAATATATTTTTATTAGAGGCCATACATATAACAAATAATATAGCATTCTTTTCCAAATATAGTTGATACATCTTTCCAAAATTATATAAATGTTAACAAAATATATATATTGGCCTCACTTTTTTTTATAGAGTGAAAAAAGTATAAAGAAAGAATAGTGAATAATTATAAGAGTATGATTATAGTTGATTAATATAAAGAAGAGAGAGAAGAAAAATAAAATAAAATAAACAAAAACAAAAAACAAAAAAATAATAAATAAAAATAAAAATACTTGTGGAAAAGAAAACAGTATACAACTTGTCAATGAGTGGAACAATTTCTAATTATAATATATAGAGACAAGTATATAAATCTGATCTTAAACATTTTTGTTTGATCTTTCCACCGGGTACTTATTGAGTTTCAATGCTGAGCCCAGCTACCCCTTCATATAATCAGTGAATGGAGACCATATTTGTTCAAAAATCTCAGGTTTATCCATTAGGATAAATCTAATTGTCTCCAATTGTAATGTCTCCAACATTTCCACTGTCCACATTTTAATTGTCGGGGATGTTAAATTACTGTTTACAGAAGAGTTTCACATTTTTGCTCGGTCCTTTGCTCTGAGAGCTGAAAACAGTCACGGCAAGTAGGGGTGGTCATAGACTCATAATCATAGAGTGATACAGTGTGAAAACAGGCCCTTCAGCTCAACCTGCCCACACTGGCCAACATGTCCCAGCTACACTAGTCCCACTAGCTGCATTTGGCCCATATCCCTCCAAACCTGTCCAATCCATGTACCTGTCTAAATGTTTCTTAAACGTTGGGATAGTCCCAGCCTCAACTATCTCCTCTGGCAGCTTCTCCATACACCCACCGCCGTTTGTGTGGGAGGGAGGGGGAGTTGGGGGTAGTTTTCAAAATTATAGATTAACACAATCATAGAAATGCATAATGCAAAACTTATTATTTCACCCACATCTGTGTAGCAAAACACTGCAGATGCTGGGTTAAAGAAGGGTGTTGACCCGAAACGTCACATTTTCCTTCTTTCCAGAGATGCTGCCCATCCTGCAAATGCGCCAGCATTTTGTGCCTTTTACCACATCTTGATGCCAATGTACACTAATTCCTTTTGCCTGCATTGAACCTGTATCCCTCCATACGCATCCCATCCAAGTAACCAGAAGAAAACCGGTGAATAAGCACAGTCATAGGTGCAAATAAAAAGATTTAAATGCTGGAATGTATTACTTCTGACAAGCTGAAACATTCAAAAGTGTATTTAGATGTATTGAAACCTTTAAAAACCAAAACATTATAGTATGGAGACATAAAAACCTTCCACAAAAATGTAATCATTCAGTATGGGTGAGGTGCTGGAAGACTAGAGTGTGGCAAATGGTGTGCCTCTATTTAAGAAGGGCTGCATATAAAAGACTGAGAATTACAGGCCAGTGAGTCCAACATCTTTGATCGAAAGTTACTATAGTATTCTGAGGGGTAGGATATAAATGCATTTAGATGGACAAGGAGTTCATTTGGGATTGTCAGCATGGTTTTGTAAGGGGAAAATCGTGGTTCATGAATCTGATTGAGATTTTTGAAGAAGTGACCAAAAAAGTTGATGTGGGCATTGTATTTGTGAATTTCTGCAAGGGGTTTGATAAGAAAGATAGACACAAAATGTTGGAGTAAGTCGGTGGGACAGGCAGCATCTCTGGAGAAAAGGAATAGGTGATGTTTCAGGTCAAGACCCTTCTTCACAGTCTGAAATGTCACCCATTCCTTCCCTCCAGAGATGCTACCTGTCCGCTGAGTTAAGGCCCTGTTCCACTTTCCCCAGTTACTCACGAACTCTCCCGAGTTTTCCCCTTGATCCGAACTCGGAGAATTACGGTAATGGTCATTCATAGGTACTCAGGGCTATTGTTTTACTCGTGGACATTTTTCAACATGTTGAAAAAACATCCCGACTTACCTGATGCCCCGGGTTCCTACGGCTGGCATTACGAGCTGCTACAAAACATCTGCGGACTCCTACGGGCTCCTACGAGCTTGCTACCGACATGCCCCGACATTCCCTGAGTTCGATATCAAGTGGAAAACTCGGGAGAGTTTGTGAGTAACTCAGGGAAGTGGGACAGGGCCTTTACTCCAGCATTTTGTGTCTATCTTTGGTGTAAACCAGCATCTGTGGTTCCTTCCTACACAATAGGGATTTGAACAGGTTCTGCATGGTAGGCTGCTCTGGAAGCTTAGATTGCATGGATCCAAGGAGAGATAGCTGACTGGATATAAAATTGGCTTCATGGAAGAAATCAGTGTGATGGTGGTAGGTTGTTCTTTGGACTGGAGATCTGTGACTAGTGGTGTGCCCCAGGGTTTGATGCTGGGTCCATTGCTGTTTGTCATCTGTACCGATGATTTGGATGAGAACGTACAATGTATGTTTATTAATTTTGCAGATAACACTAAAGTGGGTGGTTTGGTAGATAGTGAGGTAGGTTGTCAAAATTTGCAGCAAGATCCTGATTGCTTGGGCAGGTGGGTTGAGGAATGGTTGAGTGAGTTTAATTCAGAAGTATTGCGTTTCTGGAAGTCTAAGCAGGGCTGGTCCTACACGGTGAACAACAGGGCTCTGGGGAGTGTTGTAGAGCAGAGGGATCTGGAAATGCTGGTACATCATTTATTGAAAATGGTGTCACAGATAGATAAGGTAATCATAGATTCATAGAGTGGTACAATGTGGAAACGGGCCTTTTGGCCCAACTTGCCCACACTAGCCAACATGTTACACTACACTAGCTTCACGAGTTCCAACAGCCTGCAATCGGCCAATATCCCCCCAAACCTGTCCTATCCAAAGATATCCCAAAATGCAACACCTCACACTTCTCTGTATTAAATTCCATCAACCATTCCTCAGCCCACCTGGCCAATCCATCCAGATCCTGCTGCAGTCTTTCACAACCATCTTCACTATCTGTAAAACCACCCACTTTTGTATCAACAGCAAACTTGCTAATCTTGCCCTGTATGTTCTCATTGATGTAGATGACAAACAGTAACGGGCCCAGCGCTAAACACGGAGGCACACCACAAGTCACAGCCAAGACGCTTTTGGCACACTGGCCTTCATCAATCAGTGTATTGTGTATAGAATTTGGGAGGTTATGTTACAGTTGTACAAGACATTGGTGAGACCAATGTCTCGAGTACAATGACTTGAGTACAGTAAACCCTCATTTTAGGAGACCCCTTTATAGTGGATTTCAGTTATAGCGGACAGACCTGCTGACACCATCTGCGGCTTGTAAGTTCTTTTTCACCCACTGTTGGATGCGGTTGTTGTTATAGCCCCGTGGCAGACTCTTGCTTCACTCTGCACCTCCCACGCCTCTCTCCAGCTGCCACTTCTTCCTGTCGGTCATTGTTTGTCCATCACCTACATCTCCTTCTCACATCACTCTGTCCACTCATCTTATATTAATTCCATATGGTTAATCTTCCCATATTCACATAAACTCAATTCTCCCATTCACCTACACACTAAAGGCAATTTACAGCTGCCAATTGACTTACTTATCCACATGTCGTTAGGATGTGTGAGCAAACTGATGGAGTCACAGCGAGAACATGCAAATTCTATATAGTTAGTACCTGAGGTCAGGATTGAACCCAAGTCTCTGGCACTGTGAGGGAGTCACAAAAGACAAAATAAACAATGCTGTGGCAATGCATTTAAGATTGAACTTTTTTAATTAAAAATTGCTTCTATCTTTTTGCAGGAAGATTAATGTTATATGTGAAGCCAATTTTGACATTTCAGAAGATCCTTATTGTGCTTGTTTTAGATCAATAATTTGAGAAATTAAAGCTTACAAATGCTAGCGGTGGAGTTTTTGTGTCCTTTAATCATATATTTGATGCGTTATTGGCATCTTTTAACTCCAAGCATGCAATCAGTCTATGTTATTGTAAGATTACAACCACCACCCTCACCTCTTCAATATTTGCCACAGACTTGATTGTTTGTCCAATATTAAATCAGGGCTGAATTTAGAATGGAGATGAGGAAACACTTTTCCACACAGAGAGTTGTGAGTGTGGAATTCTCTGCCTCAGAGGGTGGTGGAAGCCGGTTCTCTGGATACTTTCAAAAGAGAGCTAGATTGGGCTCTTGAAGATAGTGGAGTCAGGGGATATGGGGAGAAGGCAGGAACGGGTACTGATTGTGGATGATCAGCCATGATCACATTGAATGGCGGTGCTGACTTGAAGGGCCGAATGGCTTACTCCTGCACCTATTGTCTATTGTCTATTGTCAATGCTGTCACCGGGTATATTTGTCACCTGGCAACATTTTAGCCATAATTCTATATACCAAACATACAAATAGAATGAGACCCGAAACGTCACCCATTCCTTCGCTCCAGAGATGCTGCCTGTCCCGCTGAGTTACTCCAGCATTTTGCGTCTATCTTCGATTTAAACCACCATCTGCAGTTCTTTCCTACACATACAAACTGAACTGCTCGGATGAACAATTATCAACATGAAATGTTTTCTCCCTCCACAAAGCCTGATATAATCAGTTTATTGTATTTTGGGGTTTTTTGTGCAAAAGAATGTGCCTTATGCCATTTAAAAATAAAGCAGGTTCAAAATGTAGCTTTACTCCCTCTCTCTCAGCCCATGCAGCCCAGCCTCTACTTGGTGTCTATTTCTTACTCCACAGTGTGCCTGGACATTTGTTTTAGAAAACATGACACATGACAATAATATTCCATAAACTAACAAATAGAAGACAAAATGCTGGAGTAACTCAGAGGGGCAGGTAATATCTCTGGAGGGAAGGAATAGGTGACGTTTTGGGTCGAGACTCTAGTTCAGACTCTGCAACCCAGTGATATGAATATTGATTTCTCTAACTTCAAGTAATCCTTGCTTTCCCTGTCTCTTTGTCCCTCTCCCATCCTAGTTCTCCACTTCGTTCTACTGTCCTGCTGATTAAATATTACTGATTTATGCCTCGTTGTCACCTTCCCCATAGCTAACAGTGAATCGTTCTACATTTCCTTACCAGCATCTGCTTTGATCTGTCGTTTTCACAACTTATCCTTTCATATCTCTAGACTCCCTCTCTCCTGATTCTCAGTCTGAAGAAGGGTCCTGACACAAAGCGTCACCTGTTCCTTTTCTCCAGACATGCTGCCTGTCCCGCTGAGTTACTCCAGCATTTTCTGTCTATCTTCGGTGTAAACCAGCCTCTGCAAATCAAAATGATGGTTCAGGGCAGTAACTGGATGTTGGTCCTGACACTGGCTGCTGATAATGAAAGGCAAAGTCCCACAAGCGGCAAGGCCAGGAAGAGAAGCAAGGAAGGAAAAAGTGCTTGGCATGTCCAGGAAAAGAAGCACAAAAGACTTAGCACTAAATTTAAAGTCTGTAACCAGTACTTTAGCTTTTATTTTGCAGTATTAAAAGTAAAGTTCAGTGAACATGGATGGTAATTGATGGAAGTAAGAAAGCATTTCCCCTGTCTCAGCTCCCTCTTAATAAGACTGGTGCCTGCCTACCCATATTTACAATGGGCTGTGAATGCGTTACTTCCAGCTGTGCACAACTCCTGACTCAGGATACTTAATAAATGGCAAAATCCCATAACTCCTTATTCTACGTGAAACACCTTTACTGAAGGTTGAGAGATTATAGTAAGCGAGAGTTAACAGCTGATACCAGGATATTGTTCACTTTCGCTCTAACCCTGTAAGCCTCATGTTGAACACTGCACACTCATGCCCCTCCCAGGAGTCAATCGGCTCACCGTCTAACAAGACATGATTTATTTTGGCTGACCAGGTGATCTTTCTCTTACTGCATCCCTTGTCTCAGTGGTCCACCTGTCTACATCTGCTGGTGACTGTCCGGAACATTGACTGCCTCTCTTTCCACTGTAGACACAAAATGCTCGAGTCTGAAGAAAGCTCTCAGCCTGAAACATCACCCATTCCTTCTCTCCAGAGATGCTCCCTGTCCCGCTGAGTTACTCCAGCATTTTGTGTCTATTTTTGGTGTAAACCTGCATCTGCAGTTCCTTCCTATGCATTTCATCTCTTTCCGCTGATGCTGCCTGACCTGCTGAGTTTTTCAAGCACTTACTTTTTTGTTTCAGATTCCCAGCATTTGCATTTGATTTATTTTCACTCTTGCATTTTCTTCTGTACATTAACATGGCCAGATGCCTTTTCTGATCAATCAAAGGGGCACTGTGTTCAGCCCTTTGCCCTACTGCACAAGTGTGTCTGGTGCCCCTGGGATAGAATTCTTTATTTCTCGTCATATGGAAGTTAATATAAGAGGAGCTAACTCACAGATGCCCCATTGGAATGTTTTGAGTTAATATAAACTGAAATTCTGCAAACATATGCGGAACTTTTACTGAATATTGTTTAAAACGTGACAATACAATTGTTATTGTAACAATGTAATATCATTTTTAGTTTTCAAACAACTTGTTTTAGTATAGTTTAGAGATACAGCACGGAAACAGGCCCTTCAGCCCACTGGCCCCGTACCGACCAGCGATCCCGCACATTAACACTGTCCTACACCCACTAACGAGACATTTTACATTTACAGAGCCAAGTAACCTACAAACCTCTTATAGAAACTTACACAATTCTCAAGGGGTTGGACAGACTAGATGCAGGAAGATTGTTCCCAATGTTGGGAAGGTCCAGAACAAGGGGTCACAGTTTAAGGATAAGGGGGAAATCTTTTAGGACCAAGATGAGAAAACATTTTTCACACAGAGAGTGGTAAACCTCTGGAATTCTCTGCCACAGAAGGTAGTTGAGGCCAGTTCATTGGCTATATTTAAGAGGGAGATGTGGCCCTTGTGGCTAAAGGGATCGGGGGTATGGAGAGAAGGCAGGTACGGGATACTGATTTGGATGATCAGCCATGATCATATTGAATAGTGGTGCAGGCTCGAAGGGCCGAATGGCCTACTCCTGCACCTATTTTCTATGTTTCTATGTCTAAACATGTACGTCCTTGGAGTGTGGGTGGAAACTGAAGATCTCAGAGAAAACCCACATAGATCACGGGGTGAACGTACAAACTCCGTACAGACAACACAGCACCCATAGTCGGGATTGAACCCAGGTCTCTGGCGCTGTATTCGCTGTAAGGCAGCAACTCTACCGCTGTGCCACCGTGACCACCCTTTTTATTTAAACAAATGGCATGTTGGCCTTCATAGCGAGACAATTTGATTTTATTTTTCTGTTTACTTTTAGCTTAAAGATACAGCACGGAAACAGGCCCTTCGGCCCACTGATACCGCGCCGACCGGCGATCCCCGCACATTAACACTATCCTACACATTAACCTGCGAACCTGCACGTCTTTGGAGTGTGGGAGGAAACCAAAGATCTCAGAGAAAACCCACGCGGTCACGGGGAGAACGTACAAACTCCATACAGACAGCATCCGTCGTTGGGATCGAACCAGGGTCTCCGGCGCTGCAAGCAATGTGAGGTAGCAACTCTACCACAGCACCACCGTGACCACCGTGGCCACACTGTTGTGAAGTATGTTTTTCCAGAAAATAGTTTGTTTACAGTTTTGTTTTGCTAAATTGGAGAATCTCTTCACAGTGATTAAGAACTGTGTAAAGGAATAGGTGTCGTTTCCGGTTGAGACCCTTCTTCAGGAAATGTGCTGTGCTAGGCCAGTGCACTGGAGCTTGACACAAACATCATGGTCTACAAGGCAGTAGTGATACCTGCCCTGCTATAAATGGCAAAGTTGTGGATTACATCAACATATTCCAGACTGATTCCTGGGATGTCAGGACTTTCATATGAGGAAAGACTGGATAGACTCGGCTTGTACTCGCTGGAATTTAGAAGATTGAGGGGGGATCTTATAGAAACTTACAAAATTCTTAAGGGGTTGGACAAGCTAGATGCTGGAAGATTGTTCCCGATGTTGGGGGAGTCCAGAACAAGGGGTCACAGTCTAAGGATAAGGGGGAATTCCTTTAGGACCGAGATGAGGAAAACATTCTTTACACAGAGAGTGGTGAGTCTCCGGAATTTCATTTCGGAGTCATGTGAGTGACTTCGTGAAGAGCCCGCCGGCGCGCATGCTCGACATATCGTCGTACCGCGTTGCTGCGACGGCTGGCGGTGGAGCGCGCTCCTCGCCAGCCCTTCATAAGGGGCCACGGAGGTAAGTATCCTACCTTTAGTTGGTGGTCCTTGTTGTTGGTTATGTCTTGCAGCAAGGACATGGATGGGAGTTCCACGGGCCGGAGGACGTCAGGACGAGTTCGCCGGTCAACAGTTCCGGGGCCTTTACCATCGGCAGTAACTGCAACGCAGGCCGGGACTCAGGCGGAGATGTGGGTAAGCCCTGTGATTACAGGTCCAGATCCGCCAGCACACCACAGCTCGGAGGAGTTCGACGAGGAGGAGTGTGGTGTGCCGCCAGAGCAGGGGGACCCTGCCATGGCAGTCAGGTCGTCAGCGGGCTCGCTGGCGACCTCGAGCTGGGTGCGTGCGGCTGCACGGCCCGTTCCACTCAGCCCTCCGAGTAGGGGAAGGGCAGCAGCCCAGAAGCCTAACCCTGCCAGGGCTAAGGCATTGCCTGACACGGAGGAGCGGTCAGGTTCCAGGGCGAGACCCGGGGCGGCTGTGAGGTCCAGCCGGCACACCCCGACTCTCGACGCCGGGACGGGTCGGTTGAGTCGGGTCTCGTCACGGTCGCCGAGCCCCCCATGGATGGGTGGGCGAGACCATGCGTCGGCAAAGTCCACGATGTGGGCAGCCGGCAAGCCTGCGCGGGATTCAGGCAGCCATGCTTCGGCTGGTGCCGACACCACGCCGCAAGTGCCCTTAGTGGCAGCGGCTTCAGCTCCCGCTAAACGGAGGCGGTTGAACACGCCCGCGCGGGAATCGCGCAGTTTCGCCTCGGCGGCTGTTAGCGACAACTACCGGCACCGGCTGGGCCTCGATGAGGTGCGGGCCGATGATAGGAGCCCGGTTTTCTTTTCAGAGCCGGAGGACTCCGACCACCTGAGTGTTCAGGGTGAAGGGCGTATTGACCGTATGGAGCGGCTGCTGGAGCTCCTGCTTCAACGTCAACTACAGCAGGGCAGCAACAGGCACAGGGCGTCGTCACCAGCCTCTACCATCAGCCTGGAGCAGCAGGAGGAGGAGGTTTTGGTGGATTCCATACCACCTCCGTTGGAGGTGCCAGCGGAGGATCTTCTGGATGTGGCGACCAAATTTGCGGCCCACATTCATCTGGACTTCCTTTAAACGCAAAGCTGGCAGCCACTGTGGACTTTCTTAACAACCAGCAACTACAGGAAGAAGTCCTCATTCAGGCAATGAGCCGTCTCAAGGCTCCATCCAATTGCAACTCCCTCAACGTGCCTGTGGTCAATACGCCGATATGGGGCAACATCAGTGCGGCTATCCGTCAACAAGAGGTAAAATTGCAAACCACCGCCGCCGCCACCGCCCCGTCAACTCTTTGGGGAGGACCTCTCGAAGAGAGTCAAAGAGCTTGACGAACAAGCCAAAACGGTGGGGATCATGCGCTCTCAGAGTGCCCCCACACCGTCAGGCTCAAAAGCTCCATACATTCGCTCACGAGGGTCTGCTAGTACCTCGACGAGGACCCACCCTCAAGCTCCACAACGACAGCAACATCAGACCCAGCACCAGGGGTCTTTTTTAGGACAGGGTCGGCAGAGACCCTGGTGGAAAACGAAGACGCCGCGCCCTCAAGCCAACCCAGCACCTCCACGTCCACCCACACGTGTCAAGGACCGCCGGTAACCACGGGGGTGAGGGGGTCTGGTTCTCTCTTTTCTCTTTGTTTAACTTCACATGTTGGTGGTCGCCTTCGGCTGTTTTTGGGTGCATGGGGTAATTTTACTGGTGACGAGTATGTGTTGCAGAATATTCAGGGGCATAAAATTGAGTTTATTAATGGCGACATTCCTCCATCCCCGCACATGCCCGGTCGAACGTTTAAATTATCTGCTGCAGAACAGGCAGCAGGCTACAAGGAAATTTTAAGGCTTGAACAGAAGGGAGTGATTGAGAAAGCGGTGCATGAGCCAGTTGAATTTGTTTCGAATATATTCACCAGACCTAAGAAGGATGGAGGTTGTCGTGTCATTATTGATCTAACCCGTTTGAATACTTTTGTAACATATACTCATTTTAAAATGGATACGTTTGAAACAGCCATATCATTGATTTCTCATGGTTGCTTTATGGCATGCATCGATTTGAAAGACGCATACTATTCAGTATCCATCCAGAAATACGACAGGAGGTTTTGAAATTCATCTGGATGGGGCAACTCTGGCAGTACAAGGTTTTGCCTAATGGGCTCACCACAGCCCCTAGATTGTTCCCTAAATTAGTGAAACCAATTATGGCTTATTTGAGACAGCGACATCATATAGTTATGGCCTATTTAGATGATATCTTAATTGTGGGCCGCACCCTGGAATTGGCTGAACAGGGAGTTGCAGCTGCTGTCAATATATTTCAACAATTAGAGTTTAT
The DNA here is from genome assembly GCA_963514005.1 of Raja brachyura. Next base: position 2,928,116 of record OY740800.1, read on the forward strand.
TGTCCATCCAGAGAAATCAAAGTTCTGCCCTGCCCAGGTGATTAATTACCTAGGGTTCACGGTGCACTCTATGAGCATGAGGGTTACCATACCAATTAACAAGATTGAGGAGGTTACCCAGGTGTGTCAAGGTTTAATCCGCACCAATATACCATCGACTCGGCATACAGCTACAGTATTGGTAAGCTTGTTGTTTCCGGCAGCGCGACATGGACCTTTGCATTATCAGAGTTTGCAAAGAGCTAAAATTGCTGCGTTAAAACAGGACGCTGGTCATTATGATCGATCAATGCAGCTGCCGTCCAAAGCGATAAATGAGTTGCAATGGTGGGTGTGCCACATTAGCAGCTCATTCAAGCCTATCAGGGAGGCTAATCCGGTGGTATATTTGCAGACTGATGCAAGCTCCAATGGCGGGGGAGCTGCGGATAATTGCTCTAGTTGTGGGGGCAGATGGGACACCCTTGAGTCAACGATGTTGTTGACTCAAGGGATTAACTATTTGGAGTTGCTGGCAGCATTCCACGGACTTTGTGCGTATTGTTCCAAGCTTGTTGGAGCACATGTCCGTCTCCAAATAGACAACACCACAGCAGTGGCATACTTAAACCATATGGGTGGTACCAGGTCAGTTTCGTGTGACAAATTGGCTAACTCAATTTGGCTCTGGTGTGTTCAAAGAGACATTTGGATTTCAGTTACCTATTTGCCAGGTGAGCTTAATACTGTGGCGGACACCAGGTCACGCAAATTTAATGACAATATTGAATGGATGTTGCATCCTGAGATTTTTGCTAAAGTCACAGCCAAATTTGGTAAACCGGACATTGACCTTTTTGCGTCACGGTTGAACCATCAGGTACCAACCTACGTTTCATGGGAACCAGATCCTGGGGCTATAGCGCTAGATGCATTCTCGCTGGACTGGGGGGATTGGTTTTTCTATGCCTTCCCCCCGTTTTGCCTCATCAGTCGGGTATTGCGTAAGATTCAGGCAGATGCTGCCAAGGGCATCCTTATTATGCCCGACTGGCCCACACAGCCTTGGTATCCGGTGGTCTTTGACATGCTCAACGAACCTTGGGTCCTTTTGAAGGGTTGCCCACAATTGGTTACTCACCCTGTCTCAGGGGAGCCACATCCCTGCCATGGCTATTTAAATTTGTTGGCTTGCAGGTTCTGAACAGGTCGTTAGTCCAATACGGCCTCTCAGCTCGGACCATGGATACCATCGGGGCGTCGTGTCGAGAGTCAACAAGGCGAAGATACCGCTCGCATATTAAGAAGTGGGAAGCCTACTGCAGCCGCTCTCGCATCACGTACGATGACGTGACAATAACCGACGTCCTGGAATTCCTCGCGGGGTTGCACCATGATGAACACTTAAGTTACAGTGCCATCAACAGCGCCAGACGTGCGCTCTCATTCTACCTCAATATTGAGGTAGGATCCAACAGGCTAGTGTCCAGACTCATGCGGGGTATATTCAATATGAATCCGCCTACACCACGCTATAATATCACCTGGGATGTCAGGGACGTATTAAACCTGCTCAGGACGTGGTCTCCCATGGAAGGGCTCCAACTGGACAAACTCACCATGAAGCTGGTGATGTTACTAGCGCTGACTTCAGCTCAGAGGGTACAGACACTACACAAACTTTGTGTCGACAGAATGACATCTACCCCTACAGAAGTAGTCTTTTTCATTGACGAGCTACTAAAGCAGCATAGACCTGGGTGCACAGGGCTGCAGCTGAAGTTCCCGGCATACCCCGCAGATGCTAGGCTATGTTTAGCCTCACATATCCGCCACTATGTCAAGGTGAAGGCACGCATCAGAGGAATGGAGAGATACCTGCTGGTCACTCATAAGAGACCTCATCATCGAGTGACAGTCCAGACGATATCCAGGTGGCTTCGAGTCGTCTTGGGTAAGTCAGGTATCGACACTAATGTGTTCAAGTCTCATTCCACCAGGGCTGCATCAACGTCAGCGGCGAGGATTATGGAGGTGCCTATGGACCAAATTCTCGCCACAGCAGGATGGGCTAATGAAGCTGTGTTCCAGCGTTTTTATAACAAGCCTGTTGCTGCTCCTCTACAGTTCGCAGAAGCCGTGCTGAATGCAGGTCAAGAACGTGGAGATGTCCCCGCATGAGGGGTTTTTGATTTGTTATTCATAAATATGCTCTTGTTTTGCAGTATGAACTATTGAGCAAGTTTGTTCCTCCCATCCATCCCTGGTAGTGGTGTGCCAGCATGGACGTGGTCCAGGGCGTGTAATCACAGAAGCTTTGAAGTCTTCACGAAGTCACTCACGTGACTCCGAAATGAAATAGTAAGATTGAACGAGAACTTACCAGTTCGAAGGTTGATCTTTATTTTATGAGGAGTCGAAGTGAGGGATTTCGTGCCCTCCTCGCCCAACCCTCAATCACCTTCATCTGGTAATCTTAGTCACTTCAATCTTACTATGCGAAGTCATTTCTATTGTTGGTTTCTGTGATTCCACACCGCTACTTTGAAGTATGTCGAGCATGCGCGCCGGCGGGCTCTTCACGAAATCCCTCACTTCGACTCCTCATAAAATAAAGATCAACCTTCGAACTGGTAAGTTCTCGTTCAATCTTACTATTCTCTGCCACAGAAGGTAGTTGAGGCCAGTTCATTGGCTATATTTAAGAGGGCGTTAGATGTGGCACTTTGTGGGTAAAGGGATCAGGGGGTATGGAGAGAAGGCAGGTACGGGATACTGAGTTGGATGATCAGCCATGATCATATTGAATGGTGGTGCAGGCTCGAAGGGCCGAATGGCCTACTCCTGCACCTATTTTTCTATGTTTCTATTCATTAATTACCCTCAAAGCTGCCTCTGCAGAATCAATGCGAGATTTCATTTCGGAGTCACGTGAGTGACTTCGTGAAGAACCCGCCAGCACGCATGCGCGACATATTGTCGCTCGCATTGCAGTCGACGGCTGGAGAGGAGCGCGGCTCGTCACCAGCCCTTCATAAGGGCCACTCAGGTAAGTACAAACAACCTTGAGTTGGTTGTTCTGTGTGAATAATTGTGTTTTTTTCCACAGAGACATGGACAGTAGGAAAAGTAAAGGCCGTAAAACTTCTGCAAGGAGTTGTCGGCAACCCAACCCGGAGCCCCCCTCCACGGCAGGAGGACGGGCCGGGAAAAAGGCGCGCAAGCCGGGGAGCCCTGTATTCACAGGATCCGGTTCACCGACGCAGCTATGCCCTAGCGGGGTACCTGCAGAGCAAACAGCCGGTACAGCGCCGGAGCAGGTGCATCCTGACTCCATTTCTCTCTCACCCACTGGGTCGTTCGCAGAGACGAGCAAGAGGGATTCGCGTGCTGATGCACGGCCCTTCTCCCTGAGCCCTCTCGAAGGAAGCAGGGATACAGTTCAACTACCTAGCCCTTCGCGGGCTGAGGTCTCACCAGGAGCCACTAGGAAGTGGTCTGGTGAATCAGGGAGGCCCGAGTCCACTGGCAGACCAAGGAGGGCCAGTGTCGACTCACCACCCAGGGGGACCAGGAGGAGTCACAAGGGTGGAGCCTCGCCTAGGTCACCGCTTCCCCCGCTGGGGGCAGGTCGGGACCGTACGCCGTCTGGGTCCAGATCAAGGACAGTCGGCAAGCCCGCGCGGACGTCGGGTCACCACGCTGCGGCGTTAGGTGCCGACCTCTCCCCACCCATGCCCTTAGAGACAGCCGGGTCCAACTCAGCGAAAAGGAGGCGCTTGAGCAGGTCCGCGCGGGAATCGCTCAGCTTCGCCGAGGCGGCTGGTAGCGACACATCGTCACAGTACCGATATTACCTCGACGAGGTACGGACTGCTGATAGGAGCCTCAGAAGTTCCTTCGGGCGCGAGGTCTCTTACCTCCCACACACGCCCGATGAAGGGCGCTTGGATCGTATGGAGAGGATATTGGAGCAAGTTCTACTTAATCAGAAACAGGACACACATAGCTCCAGGGGACTCATGGATATATCCCCGTCACCATCTATGGACAGCATAAGACCAGATGAGGAGGAAATCCTGGTACATGCCCCAGCAGCACCTGAGGTCCCTCAGGAAGATCTGCTGGATGTGGCAGCCAAATTCGGGTTACCCGTATCATCAGGACAACCCCTCAACATCAAACTGGCCGCAACCATAGATTACCTCACGAACCATCAACTGCAGGAGGAGGTCCTTGCAAAGGCCATGGAGAGACACAAGGCTCCAGGGAACTGCAATTCACTCAACGTGCCAATTGTGAACATGCCAATCTGGGGTAATATCAGCCCGGGCATCAGAGCGCAGGAAGTGAAACTGCAGAGAATTCTAAAGCTACTTACGTCTGGGATCACCGCTTTTGCAAAGTCGGTAGACGGGGTTGATCTAAGCACCGAACAGGAGGATGCTCTAGCTCTGCTCTGCAATACGCAGTACGAGATCAACGCTTTCAGGAAAAGCATTATAAACCCTTCATTGAATCCCAAATTTGCGGGACTATGCAGAGCACCTCCTACCCCCCCACCTAGACAGCTGTTCGGAGAAGACCTCCCAAAGCAGGTCAAAGATCTGGATGACCATGCGAAAACCATAGGTCTGATGAGATCACATTTTGTGACCAGACCTTCGGCCAAGAAGACACCTTACTTCAGGCCACGAGGTCAAACCGACAGGCCGACAAGGACCTACATTCCGGCACCTCCTCAATATCAACAGCCTCCTCAACCCAGGCCTTTTTTAGGGCTAGGCCCTCAGCGGCCAGCATGGAAGATGCGGATTCCGCACCAACCACGCAACCCAGCACCTCCACGTCCCACCAAAAATCCCAGGGACCGCCGATAACCATGAAGGTAAGGGGGTCTGGATTCCATGCACTTGCATGTCTAACCTCACGAGTTGGGGGCAGATTACGGGGATTTAAGGAGGCTTGGGAAACCATCACTTCAGATGAGTTTATCTTGCAAAGTATTCAGGGCTATGAGATTGAGTTTGTTCATGGCCAATTGCCTCCACCCCAGCATATGCCGAATCGCAAATTTGCACTTTCCAAAAAAGAATTGGCAGAAGGCTATGCTGAAATCTTGAGTTTACAAGAGAAAGGTGTGATAGAAAGAACCACACATGAACCAATTGAATTTGTATCCAATATATTTACTAAAACTAAAAAAGACGGTGGATGCCGGGTCATTATAGATTTAACTCACTTGAATACCTTTGTAAAATACACCCATTTCAAAATGGACACATTTGAAACAGCCAAATCTTTGATTTTGAAGGGCTGCTTCATGGCATGCATTGATTTAAAAGATGCATACTATTCAGTATCCATTCGGGAACATCATAGGAAGTTCTTGAAGTTTACCTGGATGGATCAGCTTTGGCAATACAAAGCATTGCCCAATGGGCTTACTACAGCCCCCAGACTGTTCACCAAACTACTCAAGCCAGTGTTATCTACACTGCGGAGACAAAATCATACGGTCATGGCCTATTTGGATGACATTCTGATAATTGGGCACACTCTGGAATCAGCAGAATTGGCGGTTTCAGCCACAGTGGAAATTTTTCAAAAAATGGGGTTTATAATCCATCCACACAAATCAAAGTTCCTCCCCGCACAGATCATGGACTACTTGGGGTTCACGATAGACTCCAATCGCATGATCACCACCATCCCAACTAACAAAGTTGGTGATGTGTTTCAAGCATGCAAGAACCTGGTCTGCGCCAGTATACCGTCTATCAGATTAACTGCCAGGGTAATTGGCAAAATTGTAGCAGTATTTCCAGCTGCTCAATATGGACCTTTACACTATCAGAATTTACAAAGGTCAAAAATAGCAGCATTAAAATTTAATGCTGGACATTATGATAGACCTATGCAGTTGCCGGTTAAGGCAAAAATTGAGTTACTATGGTGGATTGGCAATATCCATAACTCATTCAAACCCATCATTGTGCCTCGTCCAATGGTATACTTGCAAACAGATGCAAGCTCCCATGGCTGGGGAGCTACGGACAACAACACCAGTTGTGGAGGTAGATGGGACTCACTTGAAGCTACTTTGTTGTCAGCACAAGGGATAAACTATTTGGAGATGCTAGGAGCATTCCACGGACTAAGAGCCTATTGTTCAAACATGACTAACACTCATGTCCGTCTCCAAATAGACAATACCACTGCGGTGGCTTATCTGAATCATATGGGCGGTACCAGGTCAATTTCATGTGATGAATTGGCAAATATAATTAGGCTCTGGTGTATTCAACGGAATATTTGGATCTCAGCTACCTACTTGCCAGGTGAGCTCAATACAGTGGCGGACACCAGGTCACGGAAATTCAATGACAACATCGAGTGGATGTTGAACCCCCAAATATTCACCAAAATTACAGCCAAATTTGGTAAACCGGATATTGACCTTTTTGCGTCACGGTTGAACCATCAGGTGCCAACATACGTATCATGGGAGCCAGATCCTGGGGCAATGGCGATGGACGCATTCTCGCTAGACTGGGGGAAATGGTTCTTCTATGCCTTTCCTCCATTCTGCCTCATCAGTCGGGTATTGCGGAAAATCCAGCTCGATGCTGCCAAGGGCATCCTCATTATACCCGACTGGCCTACGCAATCATGGTATCCGGTGGTCCTTGGAATGATAAGTCAACCATGGGTCCTCTTAGAGGGTTGCCCACAATTGGTGACGAACCCTGCCACAGGGGAACCACACCCCTGCTATAGTCACTTGAATCTATTGGCTTGCAGGATCTGAACAGGCCACTACTTCAGTATGGTCTATCTTCAAGGACAATGGATACCATGGGAGCATCATGCAGGGAGTCCTCAAGACGGCAGTACTTATCGCACATCAGGAAATGGGAATCCTATTGCGGCCGCATGGACGTTGCATATGACTCCGTCTCCATCACAGATGTGCTGGAATTTCTTGCGGGGCTACACCATGATCAACATCTCAGCTATAGTGCCATCAATAGCGCCAGGAGTGCGCTATCGTCCTACCTCAATATTGAGGTAGGATCCAATAAATTGGTCTCCAAACTTATGCGGGGGATATTTAATTCCAACCCGCCGAGGCCCCGTTACAACGTCACATGGGATATTGGTAAAGTACTGACTCTACTAAGAACGTGGTCACCCATGACGGGGATCGAACTGGACAAACTCACCCTGAAGGTGGTGATGTTGATGGCACTTACTTCAGCACAAAGGGTGCACACGCTTCACAAGGCCAAGATCGACAGAATGATCTCTACCCCTGAACGGGTCACTTTTTTCATTGATGAATTGCTCAAGCAGCATAGACCTGGATTTACAGGGCTGCAGCTGGTGTTTCCAGCATACCCCGCTGATGCTAGGCTATGCATAGCCACCCATATCCGCCACTATATCAAAGTGACGAGGAAAATAAGGGGAATGGAGCAATACCTGTTCATCAGTCACAAAAAACCTCACCATAGAGTGACGGTACAGACGATATCCCGATGGCTCAGGATCGTCTTAAACAAGGCAGGTATTGACACTGATGTGTTTGGGTCCCATTCCACCAGGGCAGCATCAACGTCGGCGGCAAGGGCCATGGAGGTGCCCATGGACCAGATACTTGCCACAGCGGGATGGGCCAGTGAAGCCACTTTTCAACGGTTTTACAACAAACCCGTCACCGTACCTGGAATGTTCGCAGGAGCCGTGCTGGATGCAGGCCGAGAACATACAGTTACCCCTCAGTGAGGGGTCCTTTCTTGTTGTTATTAATAAATATTATTATTTTTTCAGAGAAACAGTGACGGAAATTGATTACTGCTGTCCACCTTTTCAGTAGCGTGTGTGATAGCATGGACGTTGTCTAGGGCGTGAAATCACAGAAGCTTTGAAGTCTTCACGAAGTCACTCACGTGACTCCGAAATGAAATAGTAAGATTAAATGAGAACTTACCAGTTTGAAGTTTGATCTTTATTTTATGAGGAGTTGCGATGAGGGATTTCGTGCCCTCCGCTCCCAACCCTCGATCATAAAGTCAACTGGTAACTAGAGTCTCTTCAATCTTACTATAACAAGTCATTTCTTGGCTTGGTTTTTTCTGTGATTCCACACCGCGGCTTTGAAGTATGTCGCGCATGCGTGCTGGCGGGTTCTTCACGAAATCCCTCATCGCAACTCCTCATAAAATAAAGATCAAACTTCAAACTGGTAAGTTCTCGTTTAATCTTACTATTATTGATCGGGCCTGTGTCCTCTCTCAGGTTTATGTTCCCAGCACTGACATTCTCCTAGTTTGCAGTTGGCTCCAATGAGCAACCCACATTATAGACACAAGAAGCTGGAGTAACTCAGCGGCTCAGACAGCATCTCTGGAGAGAAGGAATAGGTGACGATTCGGGTCGAGACCCTTCTTCAGAATGCGAGTCAGGGGAAAGGGAAACAAGAGATATAGACGGTGAAATGGAGAGATATAGAACAAGTGTATGAAAGATATGCAAAATAGTAATGAGATAAAGGAAATAGGCCATTGTTAGCTTTGGACTAGGTGAGAAAGAGTTACAGAGGACTTTTCCCCTGAGTCTCAGTTTGAAGAAGGGTCTCGACCCGAAACATCACAAAGTCTTTCCCTCCAGAGATGCTGTCTGACCCACTGAGTTACTCCAGCTTTTTGTGTCTAACTTTTGATTAAATCAGCATCTGCAGTTCCTTCCTACTGCAAGCCACATTAGTTAGATCACACTCCCAAACAGAAACTCTGTCTATACATTCTAACAGACAATCTGTCACAACAAGAGTTGCCCACATGGACAGAGAAAATCATTCAAGGATCTTCTCAAATCTTCATTGAAAGGCGTAATGCTACAAATCTGTTGAGAATCCAAAGCGTCTGCTCCCATTGTAGAAGGAGGATTAAAGATGGCATTGAAAAGCACAGGAGCCCAGGACACACCAGAGGAGGACACCATGTCCCTAGCTTTCCATCCATATGCCCCATCAGCACAGTCTGCTCTACCGATGGCAGCTCCCACGATGACCTCATCAACCACCTATGAACCGACCTAGCTGAGCGTGCAAGAGAATCAACTTTGACCACGAGGAGCTAGCTAAAAACCTGAAACCCCTCCCCCCCTCCATCCCTCCCACACCCAAGTCGTACCAGCTTCAAAGCCATCTTATTGAGTCTCATTGTAACTCATTCTCACGCAACACACAGCTACATGTATAGGAAGGAACTGCAGATGTTAGTTTAAACCGAAGATAGCCGCAAAATGCTGGAGTAACCCTGTGGGACAGACAGCATCTCTGGAGAGAAGGACTGGGTGATGTTTCGGGTCGAGACCTGAAACGTCACCCATTCATTCACTCCAAAGATGCTGCCTGTCCCGCTGGGTAACTCCAGCATTTTGTGTCTATACACAGCTAACAATGGCCTGCTTCCTTTATCATTACTTTTTTGCATATTTTTCATGCATTTGCCCTATATCTCTCCACATCACCGTCTATATGTCTTGTTTCCCTCTCCCCTGACTCTCAGTCCGAAGAAGGCATATATAATACTAGACTATGAAGAATTGCAGTGATTTTTTTGGGAGTGCAGCATTGAATGAAAAAATTGTTGTGTATTTCCTTATTTTGTAGCTTGTCCTATCTGAACGATTGAATGCCTACTGCTATCAGGCAGTTGTCACATTCTCCAGTCGCTATCACATTTAACATCAGGATAGCAAGCAATATTTCAATTCCAAAATGTATCAGCTAGTTTTGAAGTATGTGACTGTTAATATATGGGCGTTCACTGAAGGAATGCGGTGATTCCAGCCGAAATGTATTTTGCTGTAATGCTGCACGCAAAGAGAAAATAAAACTGAACTCATATCAAAGCAGTTTAAGTGGAACAACACGATAAAGTGTAACATTGGCGAGCAGCAAGCGGCAGGCCGCTGGACCCTGCGGCGCTCTCTCTCTCTCTCTCGGTGGCTCTACTCCAGCGCTGGATAGCATCGGCATCCGGAAATGATGAAAACTGGAGTCTTGGGAGAAAAAAAAGGAGAAGAAGGGGGTCCCTGTGAGAAGAAAAAAAAGTGAAGAAGTGAGCTGGGAGTGTGAGTATGGGAGCCGCGGCTGATGCTGTCACAGCGGGGCGGCCGCTCCTGTAACTGCTCGGAGACTCCGCAACTTGATGTTAAAGCCAACACAAATCATCTTCGAGAAACTCACACTCACTCACACACAAGGAACTGGAATGGTTTCCAGGTAAGTAACCCAAGAAGCTGCAGGGCCCAGCCTCGCCGCTCCCTCCTCGGTGAGAGAGCTGCAATCAATGTAACTGTAATGTGACATTTGTAATGGAACTAAACCACACGCGGGCTCTCTGTCTTGGTTGTGGAATCTGAAACAACTTTGGGTCGCCGGGGGGATAGTTGTGCAAGTTAAAGCAAGGGAAGCGGGGAAGCTGCTACTTTAGACTCGCTGCTTGGTGTGTGTGTGTGTGTGTGTGTGTGGCTGTGTGTGTATGTGTGTGTGTGTGTGGCTGTGGCTGTGTGTGTGTGTGTGTGTGTGTGTGTGTGGGTGTGTGGCTGTGGTGATTACTCACTCCTTGTGTCTCTGCAGGGCTGCTGCTTCTCGCTGCGGGCTCTGTGTCTGAGCTCACTCAGTGTTTAGCTGATGTCCCAGGTGAAGGAGCCCACCGGCCCGGGGGGGCCACAGCACGACACTTGCACAGAAAACAGCCTCTTGCTCCACACTGATGGTAAGGCTGGGTGGTGGCTGGTGGTGGTGGCGAGTCCTACACACACACACACAAGAGGCTGCAGATGCTGCAACCTTCAGGGGGGAATAACAACCAACTGCTGGAGAAACTCCTACAAAGAAACTTCAGATGCTGGTTTGCACCGAAGATAGACACACAAAAAACTGGAGTGACTCAGCGGGACAGGCAGCATCTCTGGAGAGAAGGAACGGGTGATGTTTCGGGTCGAGACCCTTCTTCAGACAGTTTACAGAGTCTGAAACGTCACCCACTCCTTCTCTCCGGAGGCTGCCTGTCCCGCTGAGTTACTGCAGCATTTAGTGTTTATGCTGGAGAAACTCAGCGATCCGGGCAGCGACCGTAGAGGGGAATGGGAGACCCCACGTTTCGGGTTCTTCGGGTTTTCAAGACTCTAGAGGGGTCGCGACCCGGCCGGACCCGCTGGCTGATCATTTCCCTGCACGGATGGATGCTGCCTGGCCCGCTGAGTTTCTCCAGCCGTGTCCTTTTCTCTCAAGAACCGCATGTTGCCCTTTGCAGAAGAGAAGGGATGGGTGATGATTGGGGTGGAGATCCTCCTTCTTCTGTGTAAACCAACACCTGCAGTTCCTTCCCAAACATGTTGCCCTTTACAGGTGGCGAATTCAGCCTTGGATTTGCTCAAGGTTGCGTCGAAACTCAAAAGAGCAATGTTTGTTGCAAAGTACACCAGCATATACTTAGTAACATTAACATTAATTAGAGGCTATCTTTCTAAAATGTATGCATTTTATTAATGAGGGAAGTATGTTTCTGTTAAGTATGTGAATGTTTTGGGAATATCAGCCAGGTAACCATAATTGCAGGGATACATTTGATTGATGAAAACACTTTGGATATTATTTTATGGTTATCCTTCAAATGAAATGTGTTTTTTTTAACAGTTTTATTCTTGCCGAGGAAGTTTAGCGTTTTCATTTGCTCATAAAACAAAATGGTCTTCCCTGGCCTTTCATATGTTTCTGTTTTCTTGGATTCAGTTTGAGTTACATCCTGCATTGAAAGTTTAGATGAGGGTTATTAATAATAACTGGGTTATTATTTCCTTGATGGTTTTCAGCATGACATGGACACTTCAATGTGTCAATCCCAAAAACAAACTGCACTGGGGAGAATGTAGCCTGAAAATTGCAACATCATTTTGATTTGAGAAATTTCCATGTCTATTTATCCTTTAAAGCATAACATGCAAAGAACATCATTAGCTTTCAAAATAATTCTTATCCAAGCAAGATGTTCAGTTTAAAAAAAAGAGAGCTGCAATTGAATTTTAAATTAATCAAATCAGTTGAAAGCTTATTTTAAAGTTGATTTGTTGTTCAAATGGCCAGTTTCTTGTATTTTGGTATCTGGTAAATTTTGTTCAACCATCAGTTTTTTTAGTTTTATCATCAAAGATGAAAATAATAAACAAATAATTTAGCATAATTGAACTTGAGGAAAATGATTTTGTGTAAAATCTAACTAGAGAAAAAATGCAGTTTTCATGCATGAAATTGGTGATTGTGCTGCCAGAGTTGAACTTTGCCAATAGTTTATGCTTTATGTGAAGCAGCTGTTTACTGAATAGGTATGGGCCATGGAGTCAGAGAGCATAGAAACAGGCCTTTCGACCCAATGCATCCATGCCAACCAAAATGCCCATCTAGACAGATCTAATCATTTTAATACCTTCCTATCATATTAAGGTCCGTGAAGTAATAGAGATTAGAATGAACAAGTGGTGGTGCTTCATCATTGATGATCATTCTGTATCTGCTGGTAGCAAGCACGTGGCTCTGGATCTAATTGCAGCCTTGGTACAAAAATGGTTGAGAAGAGCAACATTGTAAAGTAGAAAATAAGCACTAGAGATGTGTAGGAAGGAACTGCAGATGCAGGTTTAAACCGAAGATAGACACAAAACGCTGGAGTAACTCAACGGGTCAGCATCTCTGGCGAAAAGGAATGGGTGACATTTCGGGACGAGACTGAAGAAGTGCCTCAAACCGAAACATCACCTATTCCTTTTCTCCAGAGAAGTGTCTAGATCTAAAATGGTGCTTGACACGCTGAGTTCTTCCAGCGGTGAGATGGAGATAGAAGGAACAGCCGATGCTGGAATCTTGAGCAAAACACAATATGCTGGGTGAACTTAGTGGGTCAGGCAGCATCTGTGAGGAAATGGACAGATGACTTTTTAGGTCAGGACCCTTCTTCAGACTGAGTGTAGTAAGGTGGAGGAACCTGAAAAGAGAGGCAAATGACAGGTGGATGCAGGTGAAGGGTGGTTTTGATGGAAGGTGGATGGCGTAAGTGATAGTGGCTAGAGATGACAATGATACAAAATGATGTCAAATAAGGAGAGAAGGCGGGAGTGAAATGCCAGAGGAAGGGATGAATGGACAAGAGGGGAATAAAAGTGAAAAGAGGTGCTCCGATGCGAGATGAGAGTACGAAGAGGACTTGAAATGTCGCTTGTTGATTCCCTCCATAGGCGTTGCCTGACACTAAGTTTCTCCATTAAAAACAAGCTTGTACTCCCTTGTGTTTAATCAACAAATTGCAAGACAGGTATATGAAAGGCTATTCGGTTTATCTTAGTCTTTTGACAATAAGTTCAACTAATGATCATAATGGCGATAAAGCAAATGATATTTTCAAGAATGTTGATTCATTTCTGTATACAAAAGCTCATTTCATGTTTTGAAGATTTGTTCTAGAATAGAACTGCATGGCAGTCCTAAATTTGCCATTCCTGCTGCTCATAAGAATCTTTTCACATCTTCAGAATTAATTCTTTGATTTGAAATAAGAACAGAAAATACTTGAAGCTGTCAGCAGGTCAAGCAGCATTTGTGGAAGGGGAAATTTAACAACAAGTGTTTTGTCAAAACTGAAGAAGAGGCAATGTTGCAGAATAGGTGAGTGAAGACCCTTCAGATAAAGGGCACACCTTTGATGGGAAATACATTAAACTACAGGTGATGGAATCTTAAACAAAATGCATATTTCTAGTAGAATTCTTGATCAGTACAGGTGTCAAAAGTTATGCGCCATTTGCCCCTTCGAACCAGCACCGCCATTCAATGTGATCAGCCATGAGAGAGATAGATCAGCCACGTGTGAATGGCGGAATAGACAGGATGGGCCTAATGGCCTAATTCTGCTCCTATCACTTATGACCTTAGAAGTCAACCTGTAAAGCAGCATCTGTGGAAATTATTCAAAAAACCTTCTTCAAAACTGAGAAAGCAAGACAGCAAATGAGTGTAAGTAGCAGAGAATGCGGAGCAATGGCAGCAGGTGGGACACAGGGAATGTCTGTAGTTGGGTGTCCTGATTTAGCCATTGGATGGTAGAGAGGGTGGTCAAGAAGGCGTTCAGTACATTGGGCTTCATCAGTTATGGTGTTGATTGTAGAAGATAGGATATGCTACAATCTTACAAGATATTGGTGAGAAGTACTGTGTTTAATGCTGGCCACCCTGTTCGAGGAAGGATGCTGTTAAGCTGGCGAGAGTGCAGAGAAGATTTACAAGGATATTGACAGGACTTGAGGGCCTGAGCTACAGGGAGATGTTGGGCAGGCTAGGACCTTGATGGGTATTCGACTGAGGGGTGATCTTATAGAGGTATTTATGATCATGAGGGGAATCGGTAGAGTGAATGCACAAAGTCTTTTACGTCGGGTAGGGGAATCAAGAACCAGGGGACATAGGTTTATGATGAGAAGGGGAAGATTTAACAGGATCCTGAATGGCAACTTCATTAAACAGAGGGTGGTGGGCATGTGGAACGAGCTGCCGAAGGAGGTGGTTAAGGCAGGTACTATAATGACATTAAAAATATATTTAGGTGCATGGATAGAAAAGGTTTAGAGGGATATGGAAAATCCAAACATAGGCAGGTGGGATTAGTGTAGATGGGGCATCTTGGTCGACATGGGCAAGATGGGCCGAAGGGTTTTGTTCCCGTGCTATATGACTATTGAATAGATCTGGTAAGATCCTTTGTGCAATGTGTTGGTAATGCTGTGAAGTGTGGCCTATTCGGATGTGCTAGAATACTAATTGAATACAGGGAGAAGAATGGGAAACACAAATGGTTAGTCCTGGCAAAAACAGAAAGAAAGAAAGAAAGCTAAAGGGCCTGTTCCCCATTCATGACCTAATTCACAACCTTTTTTACTCGTAGACATTTTTCATCATGTTAGAAAAACGCCCCAACCTACTTGATGTCACGAGTACCAATGACGGGCATCACGTCCTGCTACGACCTACTACGACCTCGTGACGACCATGCTGCGAGCATGAGTCAAAGGCAAACTTGGCAGAGGTCGTGTATTTGGTCGTGAAAGTGGGACAGGCCCTTAAGATGGACACAAAAAGCTGGAGTAACTCAGTGCGCCAGACAGTATCTGTGGAGAAAAGGAATAAGTAACATTTGAAACAGGGTTACGACCCGAAACGGGTTTGATGAAGGGTCTCGACCCGAAACGTCACATATTCCTTTTCACCAGAGATGCCGTCTGACCCGCTGAGTTACTCCACGTTTTTGTATCTATGGTTTAACCCAGCATCTGTAGTTCCTTCCTACACAAGAAAGAAAACTAGCTGTGCTAGGAAAACTTAATCTGAAATCCTCCTTACTGTAACAGCTGAAGGTGATTGTGACATGAAACGTCATCTGTCCACTCCCCTCCGCAGATGCTGCTTCACCCACTGAGTTCCTCCAGCTATTTGTTTCTATTTGCTTAAGACCCAGCATCTGCAGAATCTCATGTCAGCAACTCATTATCTTTAAAACAGACAGAGGAAAAGGAGAAGGTGCCAAGATGCAGGGCCAATGACATGGGTGGATGGATGAATTAAGGCATAAATGGCCACTTGATGCATTCAGGGGAAATTACTGTTGGTGCCTGAAAATATGCAGTTAATTATTGAGCCCAGAAGGTTGCAGTGTATCCAAACTGAAGATAATGTGCTATTCTTCAAAAGACCATTGAACGCAGTTCAATAGGGTATAGACAGATAAGATTGAGAGTGGGATAGAGAACTAAAATAAATTACTAGTTTGGACCGAGTAATTAATTTCATCTTGTAGTTATTCACATAGCAGTAACCCAATCCACATTTAATTTCTCCAAAGTAATTTAAAGAGCCAGCCAGCATGGAAATACACTCTTTGGCCCATGGTGACCAAGATAGCCATCTAAGCTAGTCCAACCTTGGGCCCTTCTCTCTCCCAATCTTTTATAGCCATGTATTTATCCAAGTGTCTTTTAAATGTTGTTGTTGTCCCTGCATCAACTACTTGACTTGGCAGCGTGTTCCAAATACCCACCAATCTGGGTGAACAGATTGCCCCACAGTTTATTTCCCCTCTCACCTTAAAACGATGTCCTCTAGTTCTGATACCCTGACACTGGGAAAAGCATTTTTGCGTTCACTGAATCTATTCCCTTCATGATTTTGTACACCTCAACAAGATCAGTCCTTGACCACCTGTGCTCCAAGGAATAAGGTCCTAACATGCCCAACCTCTTCCAGTAGCTCAGGCCCTTGAGCCCTGGCAATATCCTCGTAAATCCTCTCCCCATCCTTTCCTGGCTCAGTGGCATCTTTCCTGTAACAGGGTAAAAGATCACATTGTAAATGGAGAATGTGTAGATGAGATTGGATAAAAACATTCAAGTGAGGGTGAAGGAACTGCAGATGCTGGTTTAAACCAAAGATAGACACAAAATGCTGGAGTAACTCAACGAGGCAGGCAGCATCTCTGGAGAGAAGGAATGGGCGACGTTTTGGGTCGAGACCCTTCTTCAGACATTCAAGTGAATTGCTCCTTTTCTTGGGTCGCTGGATAGTGGGATGGGAACTTTGAAAAGGACGGGTGTGACATCAGTTGTATGTCCATGGGTAGATATTATAAGAAGGGGAATAATGGTTGCTGTGGTCACAGACCATAGAATTTGGAAGTATCAATCCCTTTGACATTTCTTTCTTTGTTACATAGCATAGAAACAGGCCGAACATATCCGTTAAAATGCTGGACTAACTCAGCGGGTCAAACAGCATTTCTGGAGAAAAGTAATAGGTGATGTTTCTGGTTGAGACTCTTCTTCAGACGGAAACAGGCCATTTGGCCCAACTCTTTCATGCTGACGGCAGACCTAGCTGGGCGATTCCAATCTGCCTGAGTTAAACCATATGTCTCTACTATTTCCCTTCCAAATACCTTGTTATTCACCTTTAAGTTTGTCCCCATGTTGAAACGGAGATTGTGCACGATACAGGGAATGTGTTTGGTGCTGGAATCTTTTAAATCTGGCAGAAATGTGAAGCATTATCTGTTGCATGTGATGGAAAATGACATGCTTGAGAGCACAGCTGGAGGAAGTCGTTGAGGTGTGTGTGTGTATTTATATAGTTCAATAGTACTTTATTTTCATATGTACCGGTGCCTAGGCACAGTTAAATGTTTTTTGCAAACAATCCAATAAAATCATACTACACGTAAGCACAATCATATATAAGTACAAGAGTGCACCGATTATGCTGTAAAACGAGTAGATTTCTTCTGCGGTAGTACACAAGCAGTTGTTGTGTTTTCGGCCCATTTTGTACCTTTCATGTCTTAAGTCAGTAAAATGATTGCGTCTTATCTTGTCCATAAAGACGCGTTGTGTTGGCGGCGGCATTGGGTCGCTGATGTAGGGGTCAGCCTGGCCTGCCAATGGTTTCACACCGTGCCATTGTCACGTGCCTGATCAGTGTGTGGGAAGGAACTGCAGATGCTGCTTATAAACTGATGATAGGCCCAAAATGCTGGAGTATCTCAGCGGAACAGGCATCATCCCTGGAGAGAAGGAATGGGTGACGTTTCGGGTCGAGACCCTTTTTCAGATTGAGAGTCACGGGAGAGGGAGACACAGAGATATTGAAGGATAAGGTGTGAAAACGAGACATCAAAGGGGACAAAGTTCAAGGAAAATGTAAATAGATCATTGTTAACATCACCCATTTCTTCTATGCAGAAATGCTGCCTGGTGCGCTGAGTTACTCCGGCATTTTATGTTTATCTTCAGAGCACACAATACTTGGTACTTCTGCAGAGACTAGGTTTCCATCCTGATTCTTGAACCATGGATGAAGGGAAGCATTCCATACGGTTCATTTACCAGTCTATCTACTTGTGTTTCTACTTCCAGGGAGCGTTGGACTTGGACTCCAAAATGCCAGTGTACACCAGTGTTGTTAAGGGTCTTATCCCTGACCATATACCATATACTTTCCCCTTACATTGACCATCCACAGTGCGATGTCCCACACTTATCAGGCATTTTGTTTGTATTTTAGAGTTCCAGCATCGGCAGTTTTTTATTTTCATTTACTCTTGTTTGAAATGTTGATTGTTGTCCTCTTCACCCAACTGGAGGCAGTGGTCAAGATTAAACGGGGCGGAACGTGTTCATATAGTTTGATATTTGGCTTTATTGCCAGATGCTGCCCTGCTGGGACCAGTTGCGTGGAGTTGACTGAAACCAATTATTTCTTTTAATATCATTTTCAGCTAGTTTAGCATAGTTTGTAAAGTAAGAAGCCAAATGCTGGGGCTTTTTTTAAGCCAGCATCTGCAGTTCCTTATGTCTCCATGGCTTTGTTTTCAACTTTTAACTTGTTTGCATTGACTTTTGGCCTCCATTGACACTTCTACATGGGCTCCAACAGTATTTTCTATCAGATTCTTTATCCCTTGTACCTCGTACCTTGTACCTTCTGAAGAGTCCACCAGGGACTATACTGGAAGTTGGACAATTTTATACTGGACAACTTTTACTTTTATCAAGCCAATTAACCTACTAAACGTGTGCAGATTTCTCTAGGTTGTGCTGAAGCTGCTAAATCCAAATATTTTTATATTAACAGCTAGTATTATCTCCTGTACCAATCCCTGGAGTTTTACACTCGCCACTAATTCCTGGTCTGGCGTAATGTAACAAAAATGACTCATTACCTCCCACATTTCAGCTGCTTTTGTAATTGTTTCTTGGGTCTGGTTCAGATTGTGCAGCTGTCAGGCCAGTGGGAAGTATTAATGAACAATGTGGAACTTTATGGGACGTCCTCTGTATGTTGGTTGGAGTCTTGCTCTTCTGAAATTCAAATAAGTTGCTAGTTTATAAGATTCCATTTTGTAAATTCTTCAACTTATTCAAAGTCAGTTTCTTTATTGTTGTTGATCACCGCTGTAATGCGACATCTTCAGTTCTGCCCTTTCTTCCATATTAACATTATTTAATATGGTGTGATATATTGAAATGCTGTTTTATATACAATAAATAGCCGTTTCTTGAAATTGAACACAAATAGCAATGTTTCAATTAGTTAATTTGAGACATTTGTATTCAATAGCCATTAAAACTGAACAAAAAGATTCCTTTAAACTGTTCCTAATAATTGGAGAGCCAGTGGCACGGTGGCACAGCGATAGAGTTGCTGCCTTACAGCGCCAGAGACCCGGGTTCGATCCTGACTACGGTGCTGTCTGTCCTGAACTTGCATGTTCTCGCCGTGACCTGCGTGAGTTTTATCCCAGAATTCCGGTTTCCTCCTACACTCCAAAGACGTACAGGTTTGTAGGTGAATTGGCTTGGTGTGAGTGCTAGTGTGTGTGTAGGATGCTGTTAATGTGCGGGTATCGCTGGTCGGTGCGGGCTCGTTGGGCCAAAGGGCCTGTTTCTGCACTGTATCACTAAAACTAAAAACAGCTGAAATGTTGAGTAATTATTTCTCGGTTTCAGACGCCAATAAAGTTGATGAGGAGAGAAAGGCTCCCAGATGGGAGACGCCACTGCCAAGTAACTGGGCCTTGCATCTGGATGCTGCACATCCATCGACCCTGATGAATGACACCGCCGGCGACCTCATCAGAAGTAAGTTTGCTCATGGTCTTTTCACTAATGTAGTGCATTGTGAAACAAGTTGCGGCCCGACAGTATTATAATAATACCACAATACCCATGGCGAGGACGTACTGTTAGCTTGTGTCAGATGTGATTATGTCAGTGAATTTCCATGTCGACAACATTGGTGTAACAGAATGATGGCTGTCGGACCCTTTGCCTTCCTAAAAATCGCAAGTATTGCTGAGCAAATCCTTTTTTTTTCTAATTTCTCTATTTTTAGTTGTAGAGATACAGAGTGGAATTGGGGTCTTGAGTCCACCGAGTCTGCACCGCCCAGCGATCACCCATACACTAGTTCTATCCTACACACTAGGGACAAATTGCAGAAGGCAATCAACCTGCAGACGTCTTTGGAATGTGGGAGGAAACCTGAGCACCCACATGGTCACAGCGAGAACTTACAAATTCCCTGCAGACTAAAGTCAGGAGTGAACCTGGGTCTCTACCGCTGTGCTACTGCGCTGCTCTTAACGTTGTAGATGTGGGGTACACTGAGATCCCCCCCCCCTCCCAAAACCCCAGCACAAACTTTGTTTCCCCCTCAAAACGGATTCTTATGAAGTATTAAGAAGCTGACACCAACATGACTTCTGTAACTTTCTTTTTGCTGTTCCTCGACTTTGATTGTGTTTGATGATGTTGCTTATTCGTGGGAGCACCCAATGCCTTTAGTTTAGAGATATAGCGTAGAACCAGGCCCTTTGGCCCACTGAGTCCACACCGGCCAGTGATCCCCGCACTTTAAACCTATCCTACACACATTAGGGACAATTTTCATTTATACCAAGCCAATAAACCTACAAACCTGCGTGTATGCACTTCTGATGATGGAGCAACAATTGAGCCTCTTTCCATTGTCCTAAACATTGTTTGGCATCATTGTTCTACCTCTGTTATATTGTCAAATGATAAATGGCTAGTCTACATAACTTGTTTCCATGGTAATATGCTTTTGCCCAATGTTTTCAAGAATTGCTTATTCAAATTGATTCTACGAATTCCTAAACAATATTTGTTGGTAACTTATTTTCGTTTGATGCAGAATATTTCAAAATGTTATATGCTTGTGTGTCTGTGTTTTCAAGAACTTCAGGAATGTTTTCAATATGCAATGGATATGAATCAGATCAAATGTTGCAGTTTACAACACATTAAAAGTAGCAACAAGTATAACTATACAATAAACCATCAGTGGTGCTAAGTAAACTAGATTGACAGTGCACAACCAAAGTACATTCAGCCACCGTGGTATTGCCAGAACCATGGTGAAGGTAGTTATGTGCTGAGTTGTGGTTGCGGTTTTAGTTGTGCTGGGTGGTTCAAAAACCTGATGCTGGATGGGAGGAGATAGTTCTTGAACCCAGAGATAATAGTTCCCGGGCTCCTGTACCACCCTCTCGATGGTAGCGGGGAGGAGAGAGCATGGACAGGGCACTGTGAGTCTGTGATGTTATTTAGCTGTGTGCTTGACGCAGAACTTCTTGCAGGTCCCTTCGATGGTGGGGACCTTTTGATTGGACCAGATAATGTCCACCTTTACCTGTAGATTCCTTCATTCCTGAGCGTTTGAATTTTCAAACGTGGCGGTAATTCATCTAGTCAGTCCGCTCCGCACTGTGCACCTATACATGTTTGATAGAGTATTCAGCGATGAGCTGATGGACTTTCTTTCTTTCTGTATCAATGTGCTGGACCCAGGACTGATTATCAGAGATATGTATGGCTGGGGACTTGAAACGGTACCCGGACATGGCGTAGAAGGACGAGAAGCTGAAGCAAAGAAGTGGAAGGCAAATAACCGAATGGAAAGAAAGTCGAAAAGCCAAATAACCGCTGTGCCGAAACACCAAATATGATGTTGCCGGTGGGGGTGTGGGGGGCAGGACTTGTCAGCGATTGGTCCAGATCCATGTGATGTCCATCACATCACTGGCCGGGGGAGACGGGATGGTGTGGGTCATTTTCCCACACAAGACCGCCCTGGGCTGGAGGGTGACTGGGCACTCTCAACCCGACGACCAAGTTGTAAGCGGCTGAAGGAGCGCATCCCTCGGGGCAGCCCCCTCTCTCCCACGGCCACGGCCGCCCACCGCCACGTCTCCCCCGTGCGGCCGCACTGTGATGGGCTGTGGGTCGGCAGCGCACACACATACGGGGCCGGGTGGAGCAGAGTTGGGGCAGTCTGGTCCCTCCGCCCACCCTGAGTCAAATAACCGGCACCGCCACCGGACCCCAACCCCCACACCAGGGTGATACACCCCCCAGACCCCGACCCACACACGGGGTGATTCACCCCCACCCCCCGGCTGCGGGGACAGATGGCTTGGACATTGGCAGCCATAGTAAATCGCTTTTAAGACATGGGAGGGACACAGTCCTTGGCGGGCCGATGACAAGTCTGCATGACATCGAACAATTCTATCTCCTCCCACTCCCCCACACCCTCTTGACAACAAGAAGCACATTTTATTTACTGTCTGGTTGCCTGCGTAACGCACACAACAAGCTCCCACGCACAAAACACCAGATAATCTGTAATCTGTTTTAACCGAAGATAGACACAAAAAGCTGGAGTAACTCAGTGGGACAGGGAGCATCTTTGGAGAGAAGGAATGGATGGCGTTTCGGGTCGAGACCATTCTTCATACCTGAAGATTAGGTCTGAAGGGTCTCGACCCGAAACGCCACCCATTCCTTCTCTCCAGCGATGCTGCCTGTCCCACTGAGTCACTCCAGCTTTTTGTGTCTATCTTCGGTTAAAACAGATTACATATTATCTGGTGTTTTGTGCGTGGGAGCTTGTTGTGTGCGTTACGCAGGCAACCAGACGGTATTACTGTGTTTAAACAATAAATCAAATGTGCTTCTTGTTGTCAAGAGGGGGTGGGGAGTGGGAGGAGATAAAATTGTTCGTTGTCATGCAGACTTGTCATCGGCCCGCCTGGGAATTTGTGCCCCCCACCCATGTTATAAAAGTGATTTACTATGGCTGCAAATGCCCCGAGCCGTCTGTCCCCACGGCCGGCGTGGGCATGAATCACTCCGTGTGGGGGTGGGGTCTGGTGACGGTGCATCGCAGTTAGTGACTCTGGGTTGGCAGAGGGGCCAGACTGTCTCCAAATCTGTTCCACCTGGCCCCATGTGTGTGTGCGCTGCCGACCCATAGCCCATCAAAGTGCGGCTGCTCGGGTTGAGTGCCCAGTTACCCTCCAGCCCAGGGCGGTCCCGTGTGGGAAAATGACCATCCACCCTCCACCCACCAGTAATGTGATGGACGCGGGGGTCTGGACCAATCGCTGACAAGTCCCGCCCCCCTGGCGACGTCATGTCCGTTATTTGGCATTTCAGCACAGCGCCCATTCGGTGAGTTGGATTTTAGTCGTCCCGCCCTTTTGGTTAGTTGCCGTTTCAGCTTAGTTTCCGTTCAGTTATTTGGCTTCCACTTCTTTGTTTTGGCTTCTCGTCCTTCGATGCCACGTCCGCACATGACTTGAAACAGTTGACTCTCTTCTCCACCATCTCCCCAATGAGGGCAAGTTTTGGTATTTTCGCTTTCCCTTCCTAAAGTCAACAATCGGCTCCTTGGTCTTGCTAACATTGAGGGCAGGATTGCTGTTCTCACACCACAACATTGCAACATTGAAACGGACTGGTCTGCCCCAACAGCTGCTGACAACCTTCTACCGCTGCACCACAGAGAGCATACTAACGTATGGCATCTCTGTGTGGTATCTCAGCTGCACGGAGGCGCATCGTCCACAGAGCGCAACAGATTATTGGGGCACCGCTACCAGCCTTGGAGGGCATCTTCCACACACGGTGCCTCAGGAAGGCCGTCAGCATCCATAAAGACTCCTCACACCCTTGTAATGGACTGTACGAACTACACCCTTCCGGCAGACGTTACAAGGTCTTCTACGCCCGCACCTCCAGACTCAGGAACAGCTTCATTCCCAGAGCTATGGCGGCTCTGAACCAGCCCTGCTGAGTGCCACCCCCCCCCCCCGCACCTCCCCCCCCCCCCCCCATGGACTGTCTCCCCCGGCCTCGCACTTTAGTCTGTGTTGATTTTACTGGTCTAATGTTCGTTTTTACAAACCTTGTTCTCGGGGTATTTAAATCTAAATTTTATTTGTCGATTAAGTTGTGACATTGGATGGAAGTTGCAAACCAAATCTCCTTGCACTTATGTGTAATGACAATAAAATATTATTATTATTATTATTACTTAATCAGATTATCGATCTGGCCCATTGTCAATGTCGAGACCCAGTTCCCTGAGCATGACGATGAGCTTGGAAGGGAAGGTGTTGCAAGCTGACCATCAGTCGAAGAGCAGCCGCCTGATAGATGGTCCTATTGTCTAAATAAATGAACTGGAGTGGTCTTTACTGAGGCAAGAGTTGATATGACTCGTAACTGCCTTCTGGAAGCACTGCAACACAATGGGTGAGTGCCACCAGTCAGTAGCGATGAGGTGGCACGGTGGCGCAGTGGTAGAGTTGCTGCCTCACAGCACCAGAGTCCTGGGTTCAATCCTGCGCTCCCCGTGATCATGTGGGTTTTTCCTGAATGCTCTGGTTTCCTCCCACATACCAAAGACGTACAGGTTTGTAGGTTTTGGTAAAAATTGTAAAATATACCTAGTGTGTAGGATAGTGCTAGCGTAAAGGGATCGCTGGTTGTCATGGACTTTGTGGGCCAAGGTGTAGCAATGTTACAAAATTTTGAGATTTAAAAAAATCAAGTCTGCAATTTATCCCATCAGATAAAGCATAAAAAGAAGTTTAATTTGACACCTAATTCACTTTCATATCTTCAGTATTAAAAAGGTTATGGCCATTTTCATACTCAGAAATTAGCATCTTGTTCCCCATTGCCTTTCCATTGACTTAACACAAAAGCTGTGATCTAGGACAGTCAAAAGCCCATAACTTTCTTAAAAATTAAGAGAACTCAATGCAATTTTCAGTTATTATAGATTGAAGCATTCTGAAACAAATATGAAACAATATTACCTGAAATTAAAGCATATAATTAGTTAGTTACCTAATTGTAGCCAATTACAAAATTCAATTACGAGATCTAAACATCTATCCATTTCTTAAGAAAAGATAAACTTTTTTAAATTGCCTAAGTGTCCAAATAACATTCACACAATAATCCACAATATAACATAAATAATATAATTCTCATTTTCATGAATTGATAGGCCAAATGGAAGGAATTTAGTGTTTAATTCCTGTAAATTAATAACCAGTGGGTTTTAGTGGAATGCGGTGGATTAGAACGTTGCGGTTTGTGGTGAAGTCGGCATGAAAAACACTGCCAGTTCATACATTTTTTTTTGGTCCCTATTTCGCAACGTGAAAATGTGATTAAAGCCTTCCTAAAAACCAAGTTTTAATGTAAAAATAAACTCTGCACTTTATTTTCTCCCCTACGTAAAATCCTTCCCGTTGTCGGCGCTCACGGCTTTAGAAGATGATTTTTAAATTACTCTAGTTAATAAATAATCTAGCGTAATTTAAAAATACCTTCATGAATGGAATGTCGGAGCGATTTTTCTTCAGCAACGAAATCGCCCGACATGGATTGATTTGCCCAGTCTGTGGAAAAACAGCACTTTAAACATGCCCCCCTCTGAAAGGCGCCAAAGTCACACACACGGGGAGCGGCAGAACTGCAGCGCTGGTCATGGTAAGTTTTGTAACATACCTACAAGGTGCCTGTTTTGGTGTCTGAAGAAGGGTCTCGACCCGAAACGTCACCCATTCCTTCTCTCTAGAAATGCTGCCTGTCCCGCTGAGTAACTCCATTGGTAAAATGGTTCACAACACGCAGCAAAGGGATGTCCAGTTATTTTGCTTGTGGTGTTAATTAGTCGTAGATACCCACACCCCGACCAACATGCCCCATCGACACTAATCCCATCTGCCCACATTTGACCCAAATACCTATTCTGAATCTTTCCCATCCACGTAGCAACCGAAATGTCTCTTAAATGTCTCAATGGTCCGAAGAAGGATCTCGACCCAAAACGTTCCTTCTCTCTAGTGATGCTGCCTATCCCGCTGAGTTACTCCAGCATTCTTCAAATATTCAAATGTTGTTATCGCCCACTTGGTAAGAACATGGAGAAAAGTTGGCAAATAATTAAATGAACAGTCTCCCCTGAATGAGAAAACCGTTATATTGGCAGAATTCCTTTTGTGGCAGCGTTAATTATATTTTCAAATCTATAGTATTGCGTATATAGTATACCACGCTATCCTGGTTCAGAGCAGGAGAGAAGTAGTAAGTCAAGCAGTTCTCACAATCAGAAAGAAGCAAGTGGTGGCCCGGTGGTGCAGCGGTAGAGTTGCAGCCTCACAGCGCCAGAGACCCGGGTTCCATCCCGACTACGGGTGCAGTCTGTATGGAGTTTGTACGTTCTCCCCGTGACCTGAATGGGTTTTCTGCGAGATCTTCGATTTCCTCCCACGCTCCGAAGACGTACAGGCTGTAGGCTGTTTGTAGGCTGATTGGCCTGGTGTAAGTGTAAATTGTCCCGAGTGTGTGTAGGATAGTGTTAGTGTGCGGGGATCACTGGTCAGTGCGGACCCAGTGGACCGAAGGGCCTGTTCCACTGCTGCATCCTTAAACTAAGCTAAACTAAACACATTCTAACCATTGCTGCCTGTGTGATCTAACCTTGGAGTTGAATTTTTGTTGCTCTTTGGTGTGATGCTTCAAAAATCTAGATTTTTCCTCAAGGATGGAAATGGTGCCGGCAGAGAGGCAGGATGAGGGTGACGCACTGCTGATGTCACTGGTGCTGGTCGTGCTGCAGCTTGTAAGGTGCTTTTGTCAGTCAGTTTAATTAGCATTTATATCTACCTCAAGTGCTTAAAAACTGATTTGGAATTAGTTCATAAAGTATCACTTTTAATGCAAGATTTATGGACCTGCAGCAGTTTAAAAGCCCTGTTAATGGCAACGTTTTGGCAGGATTAAAGTGATCACTGTTGAAGTGTTAGGTTGACTTTTCCTGTGCATAACATATAATTCACTCTAGTTTTTGGTTGGGTTGCTTTGGGAGCCTAGGCTACCGTCCAAACTTGCCAATACATACACCCAAAAACACTATCTGCCAAGGTCTAGCGCTAAATGCTCCGTTGGGAAAGCAAGAACATAATCAGGAACAGGAGGAGGCTATTTAACATGTGTAGGAAGGAACTGCAGAAGCTGGTTTAAGCTGAAGTGGGGCAAAGCCTGCGAGTGAGCGGTGGATACAGTTAAAATGGAGTAATTGGCAGATTGGTGGTGAAGGTGATAAAGGCTAGAGATCAAAAGAGTGAAAAGGAGGAAGAAAAATGAAAGCGGGAAGGGGGTGGGATAAGGATGGGAGGGGAAGGAGGAGGGGAAGGTGAGAGGATAAAAGGGAAAAAGGACAGCAAATGGAGATGAGCAGACAGAGGAGCGAATATGAGCAGGCTAACTAGCTAGGATGGTGCGCAAACTGTAGGGAGTGGGTTTCGGGGGTATTAAAATTGGAGAATTCAATATTCTTACCGCTGGGTTGTAAACTACCCAAGTAGCATATGAAGTTCTGGTCTTAAAGTTTGCATGTGGCGTCTGGCAATGGAGGAAGCCAAGGACAGAAAGGTTGGTGTGGGAAGAGGAGTTACCTCTTCACCAAACTCGCGGGGCCTGGAGTCACCACTCGTCTCTGTAACTGGATCCTTGACTTCCTGACCAACAGACCCCAATCAGTGAGGGTTGGTGAAAGTCATCCTCTATGATACACCTCAACACTGGTGCTCTGCAAGAACGAGTTCCCAGCCCCCTTATAACATATAACCATATAACAATTACAGCACGGAAACAGGCCTTCTCGGCCCTTCCAGTCCGAGCCGACCATTTATTTTCCCCTAGTCCCATCTACCTGCACTCAGACCATACCCCTCCATTCCCTTCCCGTCCATATACCTATCCACTTTATTTTTAAATATTAAAATCGATCCTGCCTCCACCACTTCTGCTGGAAGATCATTCCACACAGCCACCACTCTCTGAGTAAAGAAGTTCCCCCTCATGTTACCCCTAAACTTCTGTCCCTTAATTCTCATGTCATGCCCTCTTGTTTGAATCTTCCCTACCCTCAATGGGAAAAGCTTATCCACATCAACTCTGTCTATCCCTTTCATCATTTTAAAGACCTCAATCAAGTCCCCCCTTAACCTTCTGCGCTCCAAAGAATAAAGACCCTTCTTTACTCCTTGTACACCCACCCACAACTGTGCAGCATTGTACAAAATCTAATTCAATTTACAAATTCACAGACGACACCACCATTGTGGGCCAGATATCAAATAATGATGGGACAAAGTACAGGAAGGAGATCGAGAACCTTGTGTCCTGGTGTTGAGACAGCAACCTTTCACTCAATGTCAGCAAGACAAAGGAGCTGGTGATCGACTTCAGGAAGCAAAGTCCTCCTCAGGCACTGGGTGAGGATGTTGACATAGGTTTGCTCATTCTCCCAGTGGACTTGGAATGCCCCATTGAGATTAGAGGAAAGAACATTCCACATCTGACTGGCACAGGCCAGGTCATAGAGTACTGGAGCATAGAAACAAGCCCTTCGCCACAACTTTCACCACGCTGATCAAGATTCCCCATCTACACTCGTCCCACCTGCCTGCGCTTGCCCCACGTCCCGCTCAACCTTTCCTATCCATGTACAGTGGTGCGTCTGGTCGAGCTACTGGCCCACAGCACCAGAGCTACTGGCCCACAGCACCAGAGACCTGGCTGCCATCCTGACTTTGGGTGTTGTCTGTGGCGTTTACATATTCTCCCTGTAAATGCGTGGGATTCTTCAGGGTGCTCCGGTTTCCTCCCGCATCACAAAGACATGCGGGTTTGTAGGTTAATTGGCCTCCGTAAAGTGAGTGGATAAAATAGTGGGATAGGTCGTGGAAGTGAGGACACCGCTGCCAGGACAAGGAACGAAAGGGGACCCAGAGTGGTGGGACCGTTGTGAGGGGGGGAGAGGGGGAAGAACAAAGGGGGCACCCAGAGTGGTGGGACCACTGTGAGGGGGGGAGAGGGGGAAGAACAAAGGGGGCACCCAGAGTGGTGGGACCACTGAGAGGGGGGAAGAACATGGGGAACCTGGCGCGGGGGTACGTTGGAAGCGCCCTTTACGGGCAACTATTTGCATACGTTGGCTATACAAGCAAAGAATTTCACTGTGTTGTCACATGTAACAATAAAGTATTCAATTCAAAACTAGTGGGAACGAGTGATGGATGGTCGGTGTGGACTTGACGGGCAAAGGGTCCGTTCCCATGCCGTCTCTCTAAACTAAACAAAAACGATATTATGTTACAGTCCCTGCCTCAACTACCCCCTCTACCATCCTCTGTATGAAGAAGTTGCCCCTTGCCCCGGGTTCCTATCAAGTCTTTCCCCTCTCACCATAAACCTGTGTCCACTGAGTCCTTATTCTTCTATCAAGAGATAAGACTCTATCTATTCTCCTCATGATCTTATACACCTCTGTAGGATCACACCTCAGCCTCCTGCGCTCTAAGGATTAAAGTCCTAGCCTGCCCAGTGTTGTCCTCTAGCTCAGTCCCGTAAGTCATGGCAATATCCTTGTAACTCTTATCTCCACTCTTTCCAGCTTAATGACATCCTTCCTATAGCATGGTGACCAAAACACAATACGCCAAATGTGGCCTCGCCAAAGTCTTGTACAATGGTAACAAAACATCCTGACTCAATAGGGACTAATGAAGGCCAATGTGCCGAAAACCTTTATAACCACCCTATCTGCCTGTGACGCCACTTTCAAGGAGCTATGTACCTGCATGCCCAGATCCTTCTGCCCTTTAACGCTCCCCAGAGCCCTGTCGTGCACTGTGAAGGTCCTACCCTGGTTTGACTTCCTAAATACAACATCTCACATTTATCAGTTAAACTCCATTAAAGGGGCTGTCCCACTGCGGCGACCTAATCTGCCAGTTTAGAAGAGTTTGCCCTCAACTTAAACTAGCAGCATGGTTGACACATGGTCCTAGGAGGTCCTATGAGGTCACTGGAACTCTCCTTCATGCTTGAGGGCAGTTCCCACATATTCGTGGCCTCAGTTTGGTTGAGGAAAATGTTTCAGCATGTTGAAAAATTTTCCGCAAGTAAAAATTGGTCGGCATGTGTCTTTTGAACTCATAGTGCAGTGGAGTAGGGTCGCTATGCAGTTACAGGCAGTCGAGGGCAGCCGTGGGCAATCCCCTATGCTGACCGGGCATTTTAATTGGAGTTTTCAGGACCAAGAAAAACTGACCCTTAATGTATAATGCCCGCGAAACTTTCCGGCTTCTTAAAAGTATCTCCACTCCTTCTCTCCCCCCTTCTGCCCCTTCTCCCTCCTTCTCCCCCCTTCTCCCCTCTTCTCCCCCCCCCCCCACCTCCAACCCCGCTCTCTAAAGGACTTAAATTTCAGACAGCGATCCCCCACTTTCCCTGGCCCCCGCCTTTGCGATGTGTGTGTGTGTGTGTGCGCGGTCAGTCGATCCAGCTCGCGGTTTCATCGCTGACGCTGACCACGAAGCCAATTTTCCATTCAGTCATGATATTTCTCTCCTGGATCCCATGCGATCCAACTTTCCACAGCAGCTGACAATGCAGAACCTTGTCAAATGCCTTGCTGAAATCCATATAGACAATGTCTACAGCTC
Organism: Raja brachyura; assembly: GCA_963514005.1. Next base: position 2,958,601 of record OY740800.1, read on the forward strand.
TGCCCCTCATCAACCTTTCAGTTACATCTTCAAAAATCTAAATCAGATTCGTGAGACAAGATCTCCCAAGTACAAAATCATGCTCTTGGTAATCCCCTGCCATATCCCTCAGAAATACTTTGCAGTAGCTTGCTCACCACAGTGTAGGCTCACTGATCCATAGTTCCCAGACTTTTTCTAGCAGCCCCTCTTGAATAAAAGCACAACATTAGCTAATGTCCAGTTGTCCGGCACCTCACCCGTGTCTAATGATGAAACATATATGTGCAGGAAGGAACTGCAGATGCTGGTTTACACAATAGACACACTGTGGTGGAGTAAACATAAAAACATAGAAAATAGGTGCAGGAGGAGGTCATTCGGCCCTTCGAACCAGCACCGCCATTCATTGTGATCATGGCTGATCTTCCACAATCAGTAACACGTGCCTGCCTTCTCCCCATACCCCTTGATTCCGCTAGCCCCAAGAGCTCTATCTAACTCTTTTAAATTTATCCAGTGAATTGGCTTCCACTGCCTTCTGTGGCAGAGAATTCCAGAAATTCACAACTCTCTGGGTGAAAAAGGTTTTTCTCATATCAGTTTTAAATGGCCTCCCTTTTATTCTTAGATTGTGGCTCCTGTTTCTGGACTCCCCCAACATTGGGAACATTTTTCCTGCATCAAGCTTTTCCAATCCTTTTATAATTGTATATGTCTCTATAAGATCCCCTCTCTTAAATGCCATTGAATACAAGCCCAGTCTTTCCAATCTTTCCTCATATGACAGTCTCGCCATCCCGGGGATTAACCCTGTGAACCTATGCTGCACTCCATCAAAGCAAGGATGTTTTTCCTCAAATTAGGGGACCCCCAGTACCATGTGCTCTAATTTTGCCCACTAATCTCCAGTTTGGGCCATTATCAAAGGCTTTCTGACAGTCGAGGTACACTACATCCACTGGCTCTCCTTCATCCATTTTACCTGTCACATCCTCAAAAAATCCAGAAGATTAGTCAAACAGGATTTCCTCTGCATAAATCCATGCTAACTTGGACCAATCCTTTTACTGCTATCCAAATGCGCCGTTATTAGTTCTTTAATAATTGACTCCAGCATCTTCCTCACCACCGATGTCAGGCTAACTGGTCTATAATTCCCCGTTTTCTCTCTCGCTCCTTTCTTGAAAAGTGGGATAAAATTAGCTACCCTTCAATCCAGAGGAACTGATCCTGAATCTATAGAACATTGGAAAATGATCATCAATGTGTCCACTATTTCTAGAGCCACCTCCCTGAGTGCCCTGGGATGCAGACCATCCGGCCCTGGGGATTTATCAACTTTCAGTCCCATCATTCTACCCAATACTATTTCTCGCCTAATGCAAATTTCTTACAGTTCCTCTATCTCCCTAGATCCTCTGTCCTCTAGTACATCTGGGAGATTGTTTGTGTCTTCTCTGGTCAACTCTTCTGCCATTTCTTTGTTCCCCATAATAATTTCACCTGTTTCTGCCTTCAAGGGACCCCAATTGTAGTGTTAGAATAGTGAAGGGACCCACACTCATCTTTTTCTCTTAACATACCTAAAGAAGCTTTTATTATCCTTCTTTATATTCTTGGCCAGCTTACCTTCATACTTCATCTTTTCATCACCTATTGCCCTTTTCGTTTCCTTCTGATGTCCTTTGAAAGTTTCCCAATCCTCTGGCTTCCCGCTACTCTTTGCTATGTTATACACCTTTTATTTTAGTTTTATACTAACTTCCCTTGTCAGCCACGGCTGTCTCTTACTCCCACTAGAATCTTTCGTCCTCTTTGGCCAGCTCCTCTCTCATGCCTTCATAGTCCCGATTGTTCAACTGCACCACTTACACTTTTGATTTAACCTTCTCCCTCTCAAATTGCAGATTAAAAATTATCATATTAAGGTCACTACCTTCTTGCCGTTCCTTTACCTTGAGTTCCCTTATTAAATCTGGTTCATTGGACAACACTAAATCCAGAATTGCCTTCTCTTTGGTCGGCTCCAATACAAGCTGCTCTAAGAATCCATCTCGGAGGCACACTACAAACTCTCTTTCTTTAGGTCCAGAACCAACCTGATTTTCCCAGTCTACCTGCATATTGAAATCTCCCATAACCACAGTGGCGTTACCTTTGTTACATGCCAATTTTAACATAGGCTGCAACTTGCACCCTATATCCAGGCTACGGTTTGGGGGCCTGTAGATAACTTGCATTAGTATCTTCTTACCTCTATAATTCCTCAATTCTATCCACAGTGACTCTACATCGTCAGTGCCTATGTCACCCCTCGCAAGGGACAGAATTTCATCCCTCACCAACAGAGCTACCCCACCTCCTTTGTCCACCTGCCTGTCCTTTCTATAGGATGTATAACCCTGAATAGGCTGGGATTAATTTATTTATAGCATTTATTTCAAGAGGGATTGTATACAAAACCAAGGATATAATGCCGTGTGTCTATGAGGTGCAGGTCAGGCTGCATCTGGAATATTGAGAGCAGTTTTGGGCACCATATCTGAGGAAGGGTGTGCTGGCTCTGGAGAGGGTCCAGAGGAGGTTTACAAGAATGATCCCAGGACTGAGTAGGTTAACATATGATGAGCATTTAACGGCACTGAGCCTATAATCGCTGGAAGAATGAGGAGGGACCTCATTGAAACCTACAGAATAGTGAAAGGCTTGGATGGAGTGGAAGTAGAGGGGATGTTTCCACTAGTGGGAGAGTCTGGGACTAGAGGTCATAGCCTCAGAATTAAAGGACGTTCATTTCGGAAGATAAGGAGAAATGTCTTTATTTCTGTGGATGCCGAGTCAGTGGATATATTTATGGCACAGATAGATAGATTCTTTATTAGTATGGGTGTCAGACGTTATGGGGAGAAGGCAGGAGAATGGGGTTAAGAGGGAGAGATTGATCAGCTATGATTAAATGGTGGAGTAGACTAGATGGGCCAAATGGCCTTATTCTACTCCTATCACATGATCTTATGATTAAGTCAGAATTTCATTCTTTCATTACAACTAAGGTGTTGTATTGCAAAGGACCTTCAGCCCATCCCAGAGCTCTGCAATTTACTCTGACTTTACACCACTTATTAAAGAGCATTTAACACGTGAATGGAGGACGTCATTGACATTTGCTATCTATGAGAAGTATAATGAAGTCATGAGTATCAGAAGGGTAATGATCAGCAAAATCTTTTTGGTTTCTTTCTTTGTTGTGTAGGCGGTGGTTGAAGGACCACATTTGCGTTTCATTCTTGCTGATGCCTGCTGTTTCAATGAATTAATTTAGAGCATGTTAAGTGTCACATGCAAAGCAGCCTGAAGACGAGTGTTTGGGTCTTTACCCTTCATTTGAGATCTTAGGGCTGCAATTATTGTCATGTATTTTCTGGCACCACCCCACAAATTACAGTATTAATTCGGAAAAGGCCAGTGTTGTCTCGACAAACTCATTAATTTTGATGCAATTGGTAATCATTTATTCTGTTAAGAAAATGTTGTGATGGTTTTACATGGACTTTGTGTGACTTTCTGGTTTCCAAATTCCTTGCATCAAAGGGTTAGACGTGGGAATAATCCCTGATGAACATCTATGTTCAATTCTGGTCACAAGTCCTGGTCAAATTACGAAGCCTGAGCCTGCATGGGGCAAGATCTGGGGAGCATTGACGTGTGAGCAATAACTGTGGTCGTAAAGTAGTAATTGTGCAATAAAAGCTCAGGGGAATTACTATTCCCAACAAGCAGGAGAGTATAATCACCAAGATTTGGAGGGATATGGGCCAAAGGAGGGCAGGTGGGACTAGTGTAGCTGGGACATGTTGGCTGATGTGGGCAAGTTGGGCCGAAGGGCCTGTTTCTGTATCACTCTATGACTCTATTATCGGCATTCGATGGCATTATCGTCTCCAAAACCTCCCCATCATCAATATTCTGGTGGCTACCATCGATCAGTAAATGAACTGTGGCCCAAAAGCAGGTCGGATGCTGCAATTCCATGTGAATATCATGCCTCGTGACTCCACAAGCTATCTCATCATCCATGATACACAAAGCTGCTGCCCACTATGCAATGCTTCCTTTATGCCAGTATGAGTTCACTGACAATGTGCTTGATTGCTACTCCCTCCACCACCCTAAATATTCCTCCCCTCCACTACCAGTGCACAATGCCTGCGACCATCTCCACCATGCATTGTTGTTACTTGTGTAGCAAGGAACTGCAGATACTGGTTTACACCGAAGATGGACACCAATTACTGGAGTATCTCAGCTGGATAGGCAGCATCTCCAGAGAGAAGGAATGGGTGATGTTTCGTGTCGAGACCTCTCTTCAGACTGAAGAGGGGTCACCCATTCCTTCTCTCCAGAGATGCTGCCTGAGCTGCTGAGTTACTCCAGCTTTTTGTGTCCATCTTCATTATTGTTACTTGCCCAGGCTACTGCAACGACACCTCCCAAGCCGGCAGCCTCTACTACCAAGAGATACAGAGAAAGGCCGTAAGCTGCAAAGTTCTCTCCAACTCACACCTCACATTGAATTGGAAATGTGTGGCTGTTCCTTCATCATCACGGGGCCTAAATGCTGGAGCACTCAACACAACTGCAGCATGGGAGTTTCTTCAATGCAAGGAAGTGCAACAGTTAAGAATGAAATTAGTTCACCACCACCACCATATTAAAAGCAATTAGAGTTGGGCAATAAATGCAAGATTTGGCCCAGATCCCAGATCCCAAAACTTGAATATAACCTATTTGGTATTAGTAAGATTGTGTGGCAAACAAATGGGATTGTAATAAAGTTGAGGACAATACTATCTCATTTGAGGGTTAATTTTATTTGCAAAACCCCCAGCATATATAAGAGCTCTTATTGCCTCTTTGTTGACATTATATTGCAAATGTCTCTGCTGAAGGCTCACATTTTCCGCTTTTTCTGACTTCTGGATCTTGGCATTTCTGTAAAGGGAAAGCTGGAGCCATTCTGGATATGATATGCATGTTTGTGTTTATATTCTCCCTCTGGTGATGGGACCCGCTCAATCTTCCTAACATTGCTGTGCCAAGTGTTAGCAGAATATTAGCATTATTAACTGGCTTTGGAGTCAAATCAAGATATGTATGCATTGACTCAACAGTTTAATGGGTAACCATTTTATTTTGTTGGGTAACCATAAAATAAATTGAGCAGTATTTTCGTGTTTGCTTTCTGTGGAACTGTGGACAGTTGACTTTCCACATGTGTTTGTGATTTGAGATTTAATTTTCATGAAGACAACGTCTCCTTGTTCTGCCTCAAGAATGGAATGTAGCCTTGAGATGGTTTAAAAACAGTGCCCCAAATCGCAGCAAAGGGCCGTGCACTGAATGGAAAACGTTTTAAAGTAATTCACTTCATCACACAATCGAGCATATGTTAATAACATGGGGGGCCGGGAGTTTTATTTTTAACCTGAATGCTAAATTGTGTCTATTTAAAGTAGCGATGCCAACACTCTGCATTCAGGAATGAGCAGAATGGGGAAAAAGACTGATTTCATACAGCAGAAAAATACCTTTTAAAAAGGGACGCATTTAGAAGATTGTTCTTTGGCAAGCTGGTGTACATGACGAGCATGTGATCTTCTAATAAGCAGCACAGTGGGAGGAAATAGTTTCATTAAGTAACACAGACATTTTAGCCTTGTTAAGTGCTGTTTATTAATGCCATTGAATCAACTGTGTCTTGGGAATTAAGCCTCTATTATTTCTAGTTGTCCACTTAGTGTATTTGTAGGAAAACCTATTAATGGTTTGTTGCAAGAGCAAAGGGTTATCAAATGGCTCATTGCCAGTGTCTTTTCAAAGCAAGACTCTTCTTAATGTTTGAAAAATACTGTCTGAACAGAACCTTTATGTAAATGCCTGGAAAAGCATGGTTATGAAAGGGATGCAACGCTTTAGTCAAGCTTAACTTTCTTTTGCACAGGGCATTTTGGTTGGTATGTCAGATTTTCATTTGGAACAGCCATTTAAAGTTAGGTCAAGGTGAAGACAGTCTTGCATAGCCACAACAACCTTTTTAAATACTGGACTTGAACTTAATGTAATAAACAAGAAACTGCAGAGGCTGGCTTATACCAAAGATAGACACAACATGCTGGAGTAACTCAGCGGGTCAGGCAGCATCTCTGGAGAAAAGATTGGATTTAGTTTTTTGCCGTAAGCATTGAGATTATCACTGGGAACACATAGTTTCCGTAGCAGTAGTGTTGTTTTGTGAGACATGAGAGGAATGATCTACTTAGCCTCACTTTGTGACCTCGTTTAATTTATGCAATTGTTGCTAATGTTTTTGTCTGACAGTTGTCCAGCTTGGTCTTTCAATATACCTATATGCAGTAAAATCTGGAGATGGAGATCTCATTCTAAGTGCAGTAAAAAGCATTGATCTGCAGTCAAATGAGCTGAATATTTTATTTGTAGAGCAGAGTGCATGAGTATAGTTTGAGTTCACTTTGTGCTTCAGTTTGGAATGGATTATTCTCTGGTATATTAGAAGTAGGAACATGGGCGGTGCAGTCTTGACAGGCGCAACTTTACTGTCTGGTTGATTAAACTGATGCATGTTATTGCTACCTTAATGCAATGTGGCATCTTTGTGGTATTGAAGTTGCTTTCCATGCCGGCCTGGACAAATGAAAATGCCAAGTTCTTCCTTGTTCTACTTTGTTCCCATAAGCATGATTATTTAAAAATCCAGATGTACCAATTCACCCAAGGTATCCATGTTGTTATTTGTCTCTGTCTTTTGCTTGGAAGGAGTAGATCTAACTCTGGGAGGAGAAGGAAAACCTGCCACAATTGTACAGCTCCTATGATCCAGTTACATGGTAACCGATTTAGCTTGAGAAAATTGCAAGGCAGCTGTACTGTTATTTTAATATATTAGGAGGCAGGGGTTCAGCTGGGAATATATTTTTTTGCGAGCAGATTCTCTGAAACGGAAGTTGGATATCTGAAACTACCTTCAACTTCCTCGGTACGGCATTGTTTAAACGCGTGCCAGGTTTTTGTTCCTTTGAACTGTGAGAGGAACAAAGTGTAGAAAGAACTGTATTTTTTAGTTGACGTACAATTTCACCCAACGTTGTACACATGTCCCTTCCTCTTTCAGGGGAAGCTTGTTTTGAAAGTTGTTCAGCAGTGCTGACTGGATCTCACATTCCAAAACAATTTTGAAAGCAGCCTTCATTGAACACCAATAGCATTGTGTAATACAACGCTGCAGAATTCAGATAATTTTCTGAGCATAGTTACTTATTTATCTGCCAATACAATAAAACTAAATATTGAAGGAGGTTAGAGATATCCAACTTTCGCTTTAGAGAGTCGGGCCACTGAAAAGATATTCCCAGCTGTCCCAAAGAAAGACACAAAGTGCTGGAGTAGCTCAGCGGGACAGGCAGCATCTCTGGAGAGAAGGAATGGGTGACGTTCTGGGTCGAGACTTCTTCAGACTGAGAGTCAGCGGCAACCAGCATCAACAGTTCCCTCCTACACATTCCCAGTTGAACCCCCTGCCTCCTCGCAGATTAAAACAGCAATGAAGTTGCCCTTGCGACATCCTCAAGTGTTTGACAGATTCGCCCTCTGGATTGCTTGGGAGTAGAAGTGTAATTGAATGGTTGTCCCTCCCACCACGGAACTTTGTAATGGTGCTACTGGGTCCTGCTGCTCTTCCTCCTATTCCATCCACTCTATCTCTCCTATTCCTCACCCTAGCACTACCCCTCTCAACTCAGCCCTCACCCCTTGTGTTTTTATCAGACTTCCTCTAACCTCACCCACTGCATAGGGTGTTCATGCTGTGCCCCGCTGTAAGTGGGTGAGACCAGTCATAGACTCGGCAATCGTTTCATCGAACACTCATGCTCAGTCGACAAGATTCCCGGTTGATAACTGTTTTAACTCCCATTCCCTCACTGACCTTTCTGTCCTGGGCTTCCTTCATTGCCAGAGTGAGGCCAGGTATAAACTGGAGGAACGCCACTAACTATTCCACTCTCCCTATTGGGTAGATTACCACCCAACGGTTTGAAGATTGAATTCTCCAATTTTAGGTAACCTCTAACAATCCCGATGTCCTTGGGCTCACAACTACTTATTTATCTTTTTTCCAACCCCCCCCCCCCACTACATTCCTCCCTCTGGCTTCACAATTTGCAACTCTTCAATCCTTCTGCCTCACACCTGCTGTTATCTCTGGTCTATGTCAAAGCATCTGCCCATCAAGCTCCCCCTCACCTGTATCCACATATTATCTGCAACACTTTATCCTGCCTTTCCTCTCTCCTGGCATCCGCCGCCCAACCATCAGTCGGAAGAATTATCCTGACCAAAATGTCACCTCTCCATGTTCAGAGAAGCTGGTTGTCCCTCTGAGTTACTCCAGCACTTTGTGTCCTTTTGTGCCTGTAATTCCTTGATTCTACATCTGGTCCAAAAGCTTGTTCTAGCTTTCTGGATTGATCTTGTGCTGTTCCCCCTTAAACGTTGTATTTGGGGATAAGTAAGGGGAGGAGAGCGTGTTCATTGTGGATCAACTCTCTTAATTTGTGTTATTTAATGTTTGTGGTAAAGAAAATGACAAAGAATGCTGCCTGTCCCGCTGAGTTACTCCAGAATGGTACATTTTCCAAGTAAACATAATTAATCTGTTAAATATACAACCCCATAAAATAACTAGGTCTGAATGCCTTGGGCAACTTGAACACCAACTCTGTGATTGTGTTTTTATTTTTACTGCAGGCTAATTTATTTTTAACCACTAGGTTTTGTGTTTCTTGCAACAAGTTTAGCGTGATGTTAGGGAGAGATATCCAAGGGCGATGGAATATTGATGATGGAATATTGAGAATGAATATCCATTTTGAAATGGGTCACAGCTTGGGATAGACCTTGCAGGTGGCGGTATCCCAATGCATCCACTGCCTGTGGCTTTCTCAGTGGTACAGCACACAACTGTGGCATTTTGTTGCGTAGGAGGGAAGTGCAGATGCTGCTTTACACTGAAGATAGAGGTAAAATGCTTGAGTAACTCAGCAGGACTGGCAGCATCTCTGGAGAGAAGGGATGGGTGAGGTTGTGGGTCGAGACCCTTCATCTGACTGCTGAGGAATGGTCTGAAGGAGGTGTTTCTCGACCCAGAACGTCACCCATTCCTTCTCACCAGAGATGCTGCCTGTCCCGCTGAGTTACTCCAGCCTTTTGTGTCTATTTTCTGTGGCATTTTGTTGCTGTGGAGCTAATGAATATTATGCAGTGCATCTGTGGTGCAGAAATGGAGGAAGAAATGAACGTTCAAGGTTGAATTTAGGTACTGACCCTGCAAACTACTTCAGTATTCCTATTGTGGTGTTTTGGAGCTACGATCAAATGACCAAATCGGAAAGAGGATAACACTGGGGGGGAGGGGGGGGGGGGGGTCAAGGGACGAATTATTGCAAATTAATTGGCAAATGTTGGGAGAATATGGTTTGAGAGGAAAATTGGGGCAAGGGCACGCAGGAATTTGGAGTGACAATTTTGACAGCATTGTGATAGAATGTTGGACTCCAATGGAGAAAATGATGAAAGCAGGGTCCATCTGCTTACTCCATCTGCGATTTTCCAGATGAAGTGGAAATGTGGGACCCTGTATATGAAGAGACCTTGTGACTGCCCAGAATAGAGCAGCATTTAGTATGATATAGAGTGTCTTGGCACTACATCACAAACTGTACACCTTCCTCAACTATCTACAGAAGAATCTGTATTTTCCATTCCAACCAGCCCTGACATCTCACAGCCCACAAGCTGGAGTGGAAGTCAGTTCTTGTCAATCCTGAGAGAATGCCAAAGAAGATGGCTGAAGAAATTAGCTGAAGGCAGACTATGATATCATTAAAATCTTCGTGGTTAGGTTCAGATTGTCGCACGTTTAAGCAATGTAACATCGATGTGTGGAAGTGGTTTCCCTTTGTTTAGAGTTTAGAGATACAGTGTGGAAACAGGCCGTTCGGCCCACCGAGTCTGCCCCGTACACTAGCACTGTCCTACACACACTAGGGATGTTTTTTACTGCAAACAATTGACCTGAAGACAAGTAACCTACAAACCTGTACATCTTTGGAGTGTTGGAGGAAACCGGAGTACCTGGAGAAAACCCACGTGGTCATGGGGAGAACGTACAAATTTCATACAGACAGTACCCGTAGTTGGGATTGAAGCCAGGTCACTGGCGCTGTAAGGCAGCAACTCCACCGCTACGCCACTGTGCCACGCGTGGTCTGGCAGCACACGAGGAATTACATTTTAAACTGCTGCTGGTTGGTTGTCTGATTTAAATATGTACTGTACCTAGGAAGAGAGTTGTCTGAGGGTTAACTTCTTCATTGGTCATTTAGACCTAATGGGCCTGTCCCACTTAGGCGACTTTTAGGCATGTGCAGGAGATTCTGCGCCCGCTACATGGTCGCCACATGATCGCTGGGGTCTCTGGTGAGTCTCCATCATGGTCGTGAGGAGTTCCCGCATTCTGGGAACTAGTCGCGGCCTCAGTATGGTCGCGGCACATTTTTCAACATTGACATTTTTTCTGCAACCAAAAATTGGTCATCATGGAGATAATCGATAATCCTGTAGTCGTGGGTGCAGTTGTAGTGGGGTCGCCATGTAGTTGTGGGTAGTCCAGGTAGTTTCAGTTAATTGTCTTTGCTGACCGGTCATTTTCATTGGCTCATTGGGGAAAACAAACACAAGCACGAGTATTCAGAACCAAGGATAACCGACCGGTAATGTTAAATGCCCGCAGATCTTCACAGCTGTGTATCTCTGGCTTATTAAAAGTTGTCTGGGTTCTTAAAACTGTCTCCACTCCTTCTCCCCCCTCCCCCCTTCTCTCCTCTCTCCACTCCCCCCTCTCCCCCCCTTTCCTCCCTTCTCCCCCCCCTCTCTTAAAGGACTTACTGTACACTGTGCTAGCTGTCTTAATTACAGCGCCAACCTTCCTGTCATCGCGGTGTGTGTCTGTATCACCTTGGCTTTGCACTGTGTAAATTTTAGACAGTGCTCCCCCTGCTTGCCCTGGCCCCCGCCTATGCGATGTGTTTGTGTGTGTGTGTGTGTTCCACTCTGACAGTCGCCGTTCCAGTTCCCCGATTTTCAGGCGACAGCCGGCAACTTGACAGTCTCCAGCAGTCCGCTGAAGAATCGCCTGAGTGGAACAGGCCCGTAAATGAATGCGTTCTCGATTCTCTGCATTGCTTCCTTTGACTTTGATTGGTTCTATGGAGCCATAGGTGACTACTACAAGCAAAATAAAAGTTTGCATTGGTTGAGCTGTTAAACTCCACTTTGAAACTTGTGTTCAGCTGAAGAAATTAACAGTTCATTTGTAGCTTGATGCCCAATAGCTATGTAGTTAAAACTCAGTTAGTGATATACATGGAGAGCCGTAACGAAGCAGGTTTTAAAATAATTTTTCTGATAACAATTTTTAATAATGACAGTTGCAATGCACATTGGACATTGGAACTTTCACCTTTATTTACTACATTTTCATCAATCTAGTTTACATTCTCACCTCCACATTTTTTCCTTTGGCAACCTCACCTACAAAAGAACAAGGTTCTATATGTGCAGGAAGGAACTGCAGATGCTGGTTTACACTGAAGATAGATCCAAAGTGCTGGAGTAACTCAGCGGGACAGGCGGCATCTCTGGAGAGAAGGAATGGGTGACGTTTCGGGTCGAGACCCTTCTTCAGACTGACAGTCAGGGGAGAGGGAGACGCAGAGATATGGAACTAGGATGGGGGAGGGACAGAGAGAGAGGGAATGCCGGGGCTACTTGAAGTTAGAGAAGTCAATGTTCATACCGCTGGGGTGTAAGCTGCCCAAGCGAAATATGAGGTGCTGTTCCTCCAATTTGTGTTGTCCTCACTCTGACAGTGGAGGAGGCCCAGGACAGAAAGGTCGGTGTGGGAATGGGAAGGGGAGATGGTGTTTCGCAACCGGGAGATCAAGTAGGTCCAGGCGGGCTGAGCGAAATACAGACTGTCAGCTCTACCTCACCTCAACGACCACAATCCCTCTTCTCTGCAAATTGCCAGATTGCTTGTTGGGCAAACATTACATTATTATTCAATCTGGTTTGGCAACAAAGCTCCCTCCCTCCATCAATGCCATTTTTCTACAGCTGTTAGCCAAGATGAATTTCAAAGCATAAATGCATTGCCCATTCCCAACTGTCCTTCTCCTTCTACACATTAGCTTGTGCTCAAACCTCTGCCTATGACACCTCTATACGCGTTCATTTGAAATACAGTGAAATAAAAACTGCAAAAACTAAGGGGTATGTAACAGCAGCTCTACACTGCTAATCGTATCCTGCATTTTAATAGTCGTAGATGTCTCAAGCTTTGAATTTCACTGCTTTACACAAGGAGAAAGGACTGTTTTCCTTTCCTGCTTCGTCCACCCTTTGTCGGCTTGTTGGTCTGAGCCTTCACTGAACAGATCTATTCACCTAGTGCAGGAAGGATACTCAGAGAGATAGCCAGGCACTGTGGAAGGAGAGCAAGGAGGAACTGCAGATGCTGGTTTAAACCGAAGATAGACACAAAAAGCTGGAGTAACTCAGCGGGACAGGCTACCCAACACCATTTCCTGCCTAATGTGGATTTCCTTCAGTTCCTCCTTCAACCCGTTAAGGAGGTTAGCCTTAGCTTTAGCTTTCGTTAGCTTTCATAGCAAAAGGATTTGAGTATAGGAGCAGGGAGGTTCTACTTCAGTTGTATAGGGTCTTGGTGAGGCCACACCTGGAGTATTGCGTACAGTTCTGGTCTCCAAATCTGAGGAAGGACATTATTGCCATGGAGGGAGTGCAGAGAAGGTTCACCAGACTGATTCCTGGGATGTCAGGACTGTCTTATGAACAAAGACTGCATAGACTCGGTTTATACTCTCTAGAATTTAGGAGATTAAGAGGGGATCTTATAGAAACTTACAAAATTCTTAAGAGGTTGGACAGGCTAGATGCAGGAAGATTGTTCCCGATGTTGGGGAGGTCCAGGACAAGGGGTCACAGCTTAAGGATAAGGGGGAAATCCTTTAGGACCGAGGTGAGAAGGAATTTTTTCACACAGAGAGTGGTGGGCCTCTGGAACTCTCTGCCACAGAGGGTAGTTGAGGCCAGTTTATTGGCTATATTTAAGAGGGAGTTAGATGTGGCCCTTGTGGCTAAGGGGATCAGAGGGTATGGAGAGAAGGCAGGTACGGGATACTGAGTTGGATGATCAGCCATGATCATATTGAATGGCGGTGCAGGCTCGAAGGGCCGAATGGCCTACTCCTGCACCTAATTTCTATGTATCTATGTATCTATGTAACCCAGATCCTCTGGCCACTACTATATCAGGAAGATTGTTTGTGTCCTCCTTAATGAAGACGGATCCAAAGTACCTGTTCAACTCATCTGCCATTTCCTTGTTCCTCATAATAAATTCGCTCTTTTCTGTCTTCAAGGGTCCAACTTTGGTCTTAACTAATTTTTTCCTCTTCACATACCTAAAGAAGCTTTTACTATCTTCCTTTATATTCTTGGCTAGCTTACCTTCGAACCTCACCTTTTCTCCCCGTTTTGCCTTTTTAGTTATCTTCTGTTGCTCTTTAAACATTACCCAATTCTCTGGCTTCCATTTCACTTTGTTACATTGCACTTCTCTTTTATTTTTATACTGTCCCTGACATCCCTTGTCAGAGACAACATGGTGCAGCATGGTATGCTGACAATAACCTGGCCCTCAACTCCAAGAAGACCAAGGAGCTCATTGTGGACTTTAGGAGATCGAGAGGCTGCACGCACACCCCCATCCATATCAACAGGACGGAGGTGGAATGTGTCTCCAGCTTCAGGTTCCTGGGGGTCAACATCTCCGATGACCTCTCCTGGACCCACAACACATCCTCGCTGATCAAGAAGGCTCACCAGCGTCTCTTCTTCCTGAGGAGACTTAAGAAGGTCCACCTGTCTCCCCAGATTCTGGTGAACCTCTACCGCTGCACCATCGAGAGCATCCTTACCAACTACATCAGAGTATGGTATGGTAACTGCTCTGTCGCTGACCGGAAAGCTCTGCAGAGGGTGGTGAAGATCGCCCAACGCATCACAGGCTCCTCACTCCCCTCCATTGAGTCTGTCCATAGTAAACGATGCCTGCGCAGGGCGCACAGCATCGCCCGGGACAGCTCACACCCCAACCATAGACTGCTTACCCTCCTCCCATCCGGGAGACTCTACAGGTCCCTCCGCTGCCAGACCAGCAGGCTCAAGAACAGCTTCTTCCCTGCGGCTATCACACTTCTCAACGCTGCACCTCAATGTCTGCCTGTCTCCACCCCTCCCCCCCCGGACACTGTATATGTATAGATGTATATTAACTCATACTACTGCGCAATTACTTGTTCATTCATAAGTTCGCCCTTCGGAGATACCAACTGCATTTCGTTGTCTCTATATTGTACACTGCACAATGACAATGAAGATTGAATTGAATTGTCTTGTCAGCCACGGTCGAGAAAGCAATGAGAATTGTGGTCTAAGAAACATGCAGTAATGTTTGTCAGTGTATGGTTCAATGAAAGTTTATTTGGACAATCCGGGTGGAAGAGTAGTAATGCCCTTGTGTCTTTAGTCTAGAGGTACAGTGCGGAATAAGTGACAGTGGTGCTGAGTTTGCGAATTGGTTCACGAGTAGTCTCTGTATACTACCGTAGTGGTAAAAGTGGGATAGAAGCATCTCACACACAGGGTGCAGGAAGTGCGAAACAAAGTGCCGGCGTAACTCCGTGGGCCAGGCAGCATCTCTGGAAGACAAGGCAGGGGATGTTTCGGGTTGGGACCTTTTTTCAGAATCTAAGAAGACTCCTGACCTGAAACATCACCCATCTCTTCCAGAGATGCTGGTTGACCTGCTGAGTTACTCCAGCACGTTGTGTCTTGTTTTTGTAAACCAGCATCTGCAGTTCCTTGTAGAAAGTAAGACTGGGAGAATTTCCAGCTTTGTGAAAAATTAATAAAATAAATACATTCCTCAACACCCTGATAAGATTAACATATGCAAAAGAAAACTCAATAAGAGATGTCAGAAATTGCACTAATGTGATATAGTGATACAGGCAAATACATTAAGGTGCAAAAGACACTTTATGTATTTACTTGAATTGATTGGTAATGTTTATCACCTAAGAAGCTTTAAGGGCCTGTCCCACTTGGGCGACATAATCCGCGAGTTCTGGCGAGTTTGCCCTCGACTCATACTCGCAGCATGGTCGACACGAGATCCTAGGAGGTCTTCGTAACTCTCCTTCATGCTCGAGAGTGGTCTTCGCGTACTCGAGGCCTCAGCTAGGTCATGGCGTTTATTTTCAATATGTTAAACATTGCCCGCGAGTAAAAAAAGGTCGCCATGGAAAAAATCAATACTTTTTTTACTCGTAGTTTTAGTCGTTGTATGTCGTAGAAGGTCAACATGTTAGTCGTAGGTAATTGAGGGTAGTCGAAGGTAGTCGTAGATAGTCTTCAACATAGTCGAAGGGAGGTCGAGAGAGCCAAGAGCCAAGAAGGAGGTCTTCTACATGTCATTTTTTCAAACTCTTCTAAACTCGCCAATTAGGTCGCCCAAGTGGGACAGCCCCTTTAAGGGACAAATTAGGTAGTGTGCAGGTGTAGTGATGCCAAACTCTAGTACCCAATGACTTTTGTGAAAGCAATGAGAATTGTGGTCTAAGAAACGTGCAGGAATGTTTGTTTGTCAGTGTATGGTACACACAACAGTTTATTGGGCAATCCGGGGGGAAGAGTAGTAACACCATTCACTGTGTCTAGTTTAGAGGTACAGTGCGGAAACAGACCCTTCGGCCCATCGAGTCAGCCCAGAGTAGGGGAATCAAAAACCAGAGGACTTGGGTTCAAGGTGAAGGGGAAAAGAAGGGGTAACGTTTTCACACAAACGGTGGTGGGTGTATGGCCCAAGCTGCCAGATGAGGTAGTTGAGGCTGGGACTATCCCAACATTTAACAAACAGTTAGACAGGTACATGGATAGGACAAGGTTTGAGGGGATATAGACCAAACGCAGGCAGGTGGGACTAGTGTAGCTGGGGCATGTTGGCAGGTGTGGGTAAGTTGGGCCGAAGGGTCTGTTTCCCCACTGTTTCACTCTATGACTAAGCTTCTCTAACGTCTGATGGACTGGAGCTGAGAAAATGAGTGACTGGGGTGGGGCAGGTCGTTGATTATGTTGGCTGCTTTTCGAAAGCATCGTGAAGTACAGATGTAGTTAATGGTGGGGAGTCGGGTCTGTGATGGACTGGGCTACATCCACAACTCTCTGAAAGTTCTTGTGGTCTTGTGCACAGCTGGTCCCAAACCAAGCTGGTCCCAACCTGGCAGTATGATTTCTGTAGAAGTCTGTAAGAGTCATTGGAGACATGCCAAATCTCCTCAGTCTCATCAGGAAGTTGAGGCATGGGTGTGCCTCCTTGGCTGTTGCATCAATGTGGTTGGTTCATGGCAGATCATTGGCAATATTAATGCCAAGGAACTTGAAGCTCTCAACCATTTCCACATCCACACCATTGATGCTGATGACACATGTACACACCATACTTCCTGAAATCAATAAAGAGGTGCTTTGTCTTGCTGATATTGAGGGAGCAGTTATTGTCCTGACACCATATCACTAAGTTCTCTATCTGCTTTCTGTACTCCATCTCATCATTGTTAATGGTTCGGCCCACCACAGTAGTGTTGTCTGCAAACTTGTAGATGGAATTAGAGCTGCATGTGGCTGTACAGTCGTGAGTACTATAGTACTCCCTTTAGTAGGTCCCAGGACCTGATTCCAAGGTCCCAGAATGTGCCTGTGTCCTGCCTTGTGATATTATTAAGGGTGCTGTTCAAATGCAGGCTATCCATGAGTATATGTGCTTTAGAGTAAAAGCTGTGTGTTTGTGTGGTAGATGTCACACTGTACAGGTACCTGCTACCTTGCTGCACTGTGCATGGCTGGAGGCTCCAAGGAGGTGCCACGGCCTACAGGGGAATCCGACAAAACCGCGAGGCCCAGGGGATCGCAGCCTAGAAGTGGAGCCCGGTGAGCCCCTGCTGCTCGTCCACCGAAGACCAGAGACTGGAAGGATGGAGGTGAAGATGACATCAGATGTGACGGGTGAGGAGCGAGGCTGGGAGGAGAGGAGTAGGAACCAGGGTCAAGCCTACCCTGACTACCGCGACAACCATGCCTACCCTGACTACCAGGACTACCATGCCTACCGTGCCGTCAAGGTTGTGGAACAAAGTGGACGGGGAGGAGAGGACATCAGCTTCTGCTCGACCGAGGAAGGCAATGGCTGGAGGCCCGCAGAAGCCTGGGGCTCGCCTGGATCGAGCACCACTCACAACAACTGGAGCATATGGCAATGCTCTACTGTACTGTTTGTAAGAAAAGCATTTCACTGTGTGTTTGCACTTCACACGTGTGGCAATAAAGCACCATTGAACCACTTGACAATACCTCTGAAGATAGACACAAAATGCCGGTGTAAAAGACAGCATCTCTGGATAGAAGGAATGGGTTTCAGACACTACCTCTGTCGGCCTGGCCACTGCCACTGAGATGCTGGTCACCACAGCATTGCCAGATTATAAAGTGCCAGATAACCAATAATTTACTGTAATTTGTCTTTAGTTTTTCCAAATTTAGGAGACGAAGATTAACATTTAAATTTGCATGGCTCCTAACGCAATCATCTGAAAAACCTTTACCATGGTGCGGTTACCGGGTTACAACTGAGCTTCATTTTTCATTGTCCTTTACAAGAGTAATCGAGTTGCATTTACCATTTACATGTTGTGTACTAAACTGTGGTGAAACTTATACTATTCTTTTACAGTGAAGACATAAGGAAGTGCAGATGCTGGTTTCCAAAATAAGACAAAGTACTGGAGTAACTCAGCTGCATCTCTGGAGAATATGAATGGATGA
Organism: Raja brachyura; assembly: GCA_963514005.1. The sequence continues at coordinate 2,976,685 of OY740800.1, forward strand.
CTTTTTGGGTCGGGACCCTTCTTCAGACTCTTCAGTTTGAAGAAGGGTCCCAACCTCAAACATCACCTATCAATGTTCTCCTGAAATGCTGTCTGACCCAGAGTTACTCCAGCATTTTGTGTATATTTTACATTGAATTATTTAAACTATTTTAGAACATTCTTTATTTTTTGTCCTGATAAATTCAATTTAAACTTTTCGTTTTCAAATTGTTACACAGTCCAACTTTACCTGAAATTCCAAGATGATAACATTTGACTTATCTTTCATTTGTGGCGACATTTACAAATATTTGTTTTTCTTTTTGAAAATGTGAATGTTCACTTTTTCCTTCATTCTTTCAGCACAGCCTCAACCCACCACAGCACTGGAACAGACTGAGGGAGAAACTGGCAAATTGCAAAATGGCCACACAAGCATGAGTAATGTCAATGGAATCCACAACAGCATCACACATGGGATTTCAGACAACAAAAAGCTCTCAGCTGCAGTCTCTCAGAAAATGCACAGAAAACTCCAGTCAACCCTTTCAGTTACGAGTAATACCAGCAAGAAAAGCAAATTGAGTTCTACAAATTCTCAGAAGCCAGCATCAGCACCAGAAGGTATGTTTAAACACCCAAAATTGTATATATTATAGCTTTAAATAATTTTATGGAACAAGGTTACTAGGAACCACCAATCTAGGCTAACTTTTCTTTTTCTCCAGCGTTTAGTTTAGTTTAGAGAGACAGCGCGGAAACAGGCCCTTCGGCCCACCAAGTCCGCACCGGCCCACAATCCCTGCACATTAGCACTCTCCTACACCCACCAGGGACATTTTTTGCATTTACACCAAGCCAATTAACCTACACACCTGTACATCATTGGAGTGTGGGAGGGAACCAAAGATCTTGGAGAAAACCCACGCAGGTCACGGGGAGAACGAACAAACTCCGTACAGACAGCACCTGTGGCCATGCGGGCATGCGCACACTCACACACACACACACGTGAGGCTTCGGAGGCTCAATGCAGCGCTGAATGCTGCTCAACTCTGCCTGTATTGCCAGATTAACCTACAGCCCTGCCTGGACTGACGGGACACCAGCGCTGGTTCTCCGCGCTGGCTGTAAACCTGGGCCCCCCCCCACTTGCACCTCTGACTGACACCTCCTTCCTCCAATGATTGCGCTGAATCATCATGTCATGCCCCCATTGCCTGGCTCTCTCGTCCAATCGGAGCCCCCGATCAGCAGTCCCACCCCCACTGTCTTGCGGAAAGCGGAGATTTCACCGGGTTTTAAAATCCGGATTACAAAAATTAGGGGGGAATCGTCCCCCAACTCTCAAAACGGGGGGGGGGTGTCCCCTGCCCCCTCCCCAGGGATTTCCGCCCCTGGCCCTAGACAACTGCAGAAGAACCTCTTTATTCCTATACTGAAACCCTCTTGTTATGAAAACGTGTTTCAAAATACTCAGAAGATCTGGGAGTATTAGGGTTAGGGTTAAAAATACCCAAAGACGGTCTCCACAGCCGCCTGGCAATAAATTCCGCAGATTCACCACCTTTTGGCTAGAGAAATTCCTCCTCATTTCCTTTCCAAAGGTACATCCTTTTATTCTGAGGCTGTTGCCTCTTGTCGTAAACAGTTCCTCTAGTGGGAACATCCTCTCCACAGCCACTCTATCGAGGGCTTTCATTATTCTGTAAGTTTCAGTGAGGTACTGCAGAAACCACATTTTGTTTGAACTTCAATGAGGTTCCAATGACAACATATATATTTTATTGTATTGTATTGTATTGTATTGTTCCCCCTCGTCCTTATGAACTCCAGCGAGTACAAGTCCAGAGCCGTCAAACATTCATCATATGTTAACCCACTCATTAATATAATCATTCTCGTAAACCTCCTCTCGAACCTCTCCAACGCCAGCACATCCTTCCTCACACATGGGTTAAAAGCTGCTCACAATACTCCAAATGCGGTCTGACATGTGGGTGGTGAATCTGTGGAATTCTTTACCACAGATGGCTGTGGAGGCCAAGTCAGTGGATATTTCTAAGGTGGAGATAGATAGATTCTTGTTTAACAACTGAGAGATCAGGTAAGTTTGGGCGGACTGAGCGGAGGTTTACTGTCTTCTAGAAGCTGATTCTGAGAGAGGAACAGAAACTGGGAACAGTCCAAACAGAATTCTTGGCCAATGCACCCAACCACCAATTTCACGCCAACCCACGACATTCTGGATTGCACATCCACAACTGGATCTGCATCTGGAAAAGGATGATTTCCAGTTTCCATGTGCACAGTTTGTTTAACACTGACATGAGTTAAGTGAATGTCTGTCTTAGGCTCAATGGTACTTTCCACCATCCTCTGATTTTAAATAATTGGACAGTGCAGTGTATTTGCAGGTGTGAGAACAGAAATTGTCAAAGACTAAATGCAGCTGTGCACTTTTTTTTTGTTGCAAATGCTCAGGTAGTGATAGTAAGCAATCAGAGGATACTTTAACACTGATCAAATGAATAAAAGATAGTTATTAAACACACACTCAACTTGCCTCACTTCAGGCTACTCTTGTGAATGAGCAAAACGTTACACATGGGAGATAAATGCATTACCTAGACTACGTTATCATGCGAAACGGGAAAGGAAATTGGCTTGGGGACACGAGAGATGCAGTGGACGCTGGGATCTGAAACAGAAAACAAATTGCTGGAGGAAGTCATTGGGTCTGGCAGCATCTTTGGAGGGAAATGTACAGACTACGTTTCGGGTTGGGAGCCTGCTTCAAGACTAGAATGGCAGGGCAGGGCGATCTCCTCCAGTATCAATAAGGACACTGGATATTGTCAGTGGATACTTTTGAGTCAGAGATCGACAATTTTTAAAATTAGAACGGGTGTCAAGGGTTATGGGGAGAAGGCAGGAAAATGGGATTAGGAGGCAGAGATCAGCATGATTGAATGGCGGAGTAGACTCGATGGGTGAAATGGCCTAATGCTACTCTTATAATGTGAACTTGCGATAACAGTGCTGGAGTAACTCAGCGGGTCAGGCAGCATCTCTGCAGAGCATGTATAGGTGATGTTTCAAGGCATCCTTCTTTTCCTTCACCCCACCTATTTACCTATGAGCTACTTTCTCCCTCTCATGACCATCAATACTATTCTGATTCACCGACCGCCTACCTGCATTAAGGATAATGTACAGGAGCCAATCGGCACAATTTGGGACACGGGAAGGAACCAGAGAATTCTTGTCAAATAACTAATGTATCTTAAATTCATCCAGGCTCTATTTGTTAGTGCTTTTGGATATATTTTTGATTATTGGGATTTTCAAAAGTTTCAGGGACATTTGTGGTTAATACTTACTGAAACAAGAGAATAAAATTCCTCAAAAGTAAGGAAGGGTGGATGTTTAGGGTAGAGTCTTGCAGCACAGAAACAGACCCTTCAGCCCATCATGTCCATAATGCCCATCTGAGTTAAACCCATTGGCCCGCATTAGTCCCAAATCCCTCTAAACGTTTCCTGTCCATGTACCGGACAAATACTTTGTAAATATTGTAACTGCCTTAAATACTTGATGTGCCTGTCCCACTGAGTTCCACTTGCACTTTGTGTTTTGCTCAGGATTCCAGTGTCTGCAAGTTCTTGTCTCTTTGCCCTCTACTTTGTCATTCCCCCACTCTGGGGAAACGGACTCTGCAATCACGCTATCTATTCCCCTCGCGATTTTATGTGCCTCAGCCTGCCCACACCCCCTATAACTTAGGCCAACAAGTCCTGGCAAAATTCTTGTCAATCCTCGTTCCAGCTTAATGATGTCTTACTTAAAGCAGAGTAACCAATACCGTGCATAATAATCCAAGCGTGAGCTCATCCACATCTTGTACAGCTGCAATGTGACGTTCCTTCTCCTGTACTCAGTGAAGCGACTGATGAAAGCCCGCATGCCAAACTACTGCTGCACCATCCCGGGTACCGGTGATGCCACTTTCAAGGAACTATGTTCCTTGCTCTCTTACAGAGCCCACCATTCGCTGTGAAGATCCCTGTTTGATTTCCAGAAGTCTCTCGCTTATTTGAATTGAAATCTGATCTGAATTGAAAGATTCAATTCCCAAATGTGATGGGAAATTGGTCATTAATGGCATGACCCAAAACGGCATTGATACACTGATGGATCTTGGGGTCCAAGTCCATAACTCCCTGAAAGTGCCAACTCAAATACGGTGCGATACGATGCAATAGAACCTTATTGATCCCATGAGGGAAATTGATCTGCCAACAGTCAAAAAAAACAAAATACATGAAACATGAAATTAAAGTGAGGAGTGGAAAGGATTGGGGATGTACAAGGATTGGGTAGTGGGGGATACAGTGATAAAGAAGGTATGTGGTCTGCTTGCCTTCATGGGTCAGGACGTTGAGTATAAGAGTCAGGATGTCATGAGGCAGCTTTGTAGGACATTAATGAGGCCATATTTAGAATATTGTGTGCAGCGCTCAGCTCATGACGGGAAGGATGTGGAAGCATTGGAAAGGGTGCAGAGGAAGTTTACGAGAATGTTGCCTGGATTAAGAGGTATTAGTTACAGGAGAGGTTGGACACACTTGGATTGTTTTCTCTGGAATGGTGAAGATTGTGGGGTGACATGATAAAAGTATATATGATTGTGAGAGGCAGGGATAAGAGAGACAGTCTGAACCTTTTTCCCAGGGTGGAAAGATCAAATACCAGAGGGCACAGCTTTAAGGTGAGAGGCAAAGATTAAAGCAGGGCTACTTTTTTCCACAGATGGTGGAGACTGCTTGTAACATGCAGCCAGGGTTGGTGGCTGAGAATTATAATCATGGCATTTAAATGGTTTAGTTACAGATTACAGTTTAGTTTATTGTCATGTGAAAAGCTTATGTTGCGTGCTATCCAGTCAGCGGAAAAACACTACATGATTACAATTGAGCCATTTATAGTTTATAGATACATGATAAGGGAATAACATTTAGTGCAAGGTAAATCCAGAGGCTTTTAGATACGCATATGGGTATGTAGGGAATGGCGGGAAATGGATTACGTGCAGGTAGATAAGAGATGGCCTTGGTATCTTGTCCGGCATGGACATTGTTGGTCAAAGGGCTTGTTCTTGTGCTGTATTGTTCATTCATTTTTCGGCCCACTTAGTGAACTGTGATTTTTGACACCTTTCTGCACTATCTACAATACTTCCTATTTTAATGTCATCTTTAAACTAACCATGCTTTGTGCATTCTCATCCAAGTTGTTTAGATAAGTGATGAACAGCAATGTTCCCAGCACCTATCACAACGCCACAAGATACAGATCTGAAGTTCAGAAATGCAACCTTCCACAGTTACCCTCTACTCCTACCACCAAGTCAATGATGTATCGAATTAGCTAGCCCTTCTTGGACTCTATGCAGCCTAACTTCCAGACTAGCCCACTATGCAAGACCTTGTCAAAGGCCTCGTTGAACATAGACAAATTCCATCACCCTACTCTCATCAGTCTTTTTGCTAACCCCTTCAAAAAATCAACGGATTGTGAGATAATTTTCCACACACAACCTGTGCTGACTATGCCTCATCAGTCCTTGTCAATAGACAATAGGTGCAGGAGTAGGCCATTCGGCCCTTCAAACCAGCACCGCCATTCAATGTGATCATGGCTGATCATCCCCAATCAGTACCCCGTTCCTGCCTTCTCCCCATATCCCCTGACTCCGCTATCTTTAAGAGCCCTATCTAGCTCTCTCTTGAAAGTATCCAGAGAACCTGCTTCCACTGCCCTCTGAGGCAGAGAATCCCACAGACTCACAACTCTCTGTGAGTGTCTATCCAAATGTCGGTAGATCTTGCCCCTCTGTGGCTCTCCAGTAACTTACCCATGGCTGATGTCAGGCTTGTAGTTCCCTGGCTTGTCCATGCTACCCTATTAAATCATGGTCCAATGTTAACCAACCTCCCCTGGTCTGCCTTCCCCAAATGCAACCGCTCACACAGAGAACAGTATTCACTCTTGGCCTCTGTATTGATCGATTCAGGGAGCTTTCTTGGACGTGTCAAATTCTACCTTATCCAAGTTCTTTGCACCGTGAGTGACCGAGTCAATTTTAGAGAAGATAAAATCTCCCACTAATACCACCCTATTATTCTCACCCTTCTGATGTTAGACACAAAATGCTGGAGTCTCAACAGGACAGGTTCTGTTACACTTCAGTTCTCCAAACTCCTGCTGAATATTGGGGGGCCGACAAAAGTCCCATCAAAGTGCTTCTTGCTTCTAAGCTCTATCCGTAGTCTCACTGATCCCCACCTCCCTCCCCCCCCCCTCCCCCAAGAATATATTCCTAAAGCACTGTTGTTAAGCACTTGCTTCAGCTGCACACACACTGAGGTTAGAATGATAGAATCCCACAGTCTAGGGACCGCCTGCCTGCTGCTAAACATTGAGGGGCAGAGTTGGGTGGGGCAACCCTCAAACAAGGGAAGGGATATCACCTCGGGGCCACGTGAGTGGTGTCAGGGTGAAGCAGTGGCGCAGCAGTAGAGCTGCAGCCTCACAGCGGCAGTGACCCAGGTTCGATCCTGATGTCGGGTATAGTTTGTGTGGATTTTGCATGTTTTACCTGTGACTGCCTAGGTTTTCTCTGAGCGCTTCAGTTTCCTCCCACATCCTACATATGTGTGGGTTCGTAAGTTAATTGGCTCTGTAAAATTGCCCTCAAGTGGATGAGAATGTGGCATAATTTTGACCTGGTGTGAATGGATGACAGATGGTTGGCATGGACTCGGTGAGTCACTGAAGCCTGTTTCCATGCTGTAGCTCTAAACTAAGTCATCTCTCATCAAAAAAGCAGCTCCCCCCACCCAACCTTTCACTATCTGCATCTCTGTCATGGTTGAAGCATCTGTACTCTGTAATATTGAGTGGCCAATCCTGCACATGTTGGTCTTTAGCATTCCCCTAGTTATAGCAGTCCCCTAACCCAACCCATGCCCTGAGGCCATCTGCCTTATCTGTTAAGACTCCTGGATTGAAAAAAAGAAGCAAGGAACTACAGATGCTGGCTTACAAAAAAAGACACAATGTGCTGGAGTAACTCAATCAGAGATGGCAACATCTCTGGAGAAATTGGATAGGTGATGTTTCGGGTCTGGATCTTTCTCAGACTGGAGCAGGGTGCTGACCCGAAACACCACCTGTGTGTTCTCCAAGAATGATGCCTGACCCACTGATTCACTACAGCACTCTGTGCCTTGCGCTGAAATAAATCCAGTTTAAACCACAGGTCTTGCTTCTCTTTCTGCCATGGTCCTGCTTGTCCTGTCTACAATACTTGCTCTTTTTGACTACAGCATTTGCCCCAACTTCCCCTCTGCTTCTTCTCTACTTTTGGACCCACTGAATTGCTAATCTAGATTAAACCCTGCCAAGCGACACTCACACTAACTCTTCCGCACAGGATATCGGTCACCAGAATGGTCTCCTCCTGCACCTCTTTTCTATGTTTCTATGTTTCTAAATTCAGATGCAACCAGTTCTTCCCCACGGGTCTCCTCTGCTGCAGAAGCGAACAAAATAGAAGTAGACACAAAATGCTGGAGTAACTCAGTGGGACAGGCAGCATCTCTGGAGAGAAGGAATGGGTGACGATTCAGGTCGAGACCCTTCTTCAGATAGGCAGCCTGTCCCTCTGAGTTACTCCAGTATTTTGTGTCTATCTTCAGTTTAAAGCAACATCTGCAGTTCCGTCCTGCACACATGATGCAAGAGTCTGATTCCCTGCATCCTTTACCAGTTCCTCAGCCACCTATGCATCTGGCTAATTTCTCTGTTTCTGCCCTCACAGACATGTGTCACTGTGAGTAATCCAGAGAAGACTACACTTGCGGTCTTGCATTTCAACCTGTTTCCTTGCTCCCAGTATTCACTCGGCAGGACCTGGTGTCTTTTCTCCCTATGTCATTGGTGTCAAGGCGCTAACAACATCAGGCTACTCGCCCACCCATTTAAGAATGTTCTACAACATCCTAAACTCAGACTCATCCTGAACCTGGCGCTCGAGAGGCACCACGCCATCCTGTTGTCACCTTCAAGGCCACAGATTCTTCCACCTACCTCCCTAACTCCTGCCACTATCATTCTGTCTAATTCCGAGACCCCTGAAGTGCCTTCTCTGTCACTGAGGTCGACATCAGAAGATCCTTGATGAGGGTGAGCCGTCGTAAAGCATCTGAACCTTACGGACATCTGAAGAAGGGTCTCAACCCGAAACGTCACCCATTCCTTCTCTCCAGAGATGCGGCCTGTCCCGCTGAGCTGCTCCAGCTTATTGTGTCTTTCAGTATCTGCAGTTCCTTCCTACTCAATAATAACAGTATCCAAGAAGAGTAAATGTGTAGAAGGTGCTGGTTTAAACCAAAGATAGACAAAATGCTGGAGTAACTCAGCAGGACAGGCAGCATCTCTGGAGGGAAGGAATGGGCGATGTTTCAGGTCGAGACCCCTCTTCAGATTCGATCCGAAACGACCAGCTTGGGTTACTCCAGCATTTTGTGCCTATCCCATGACGGGTAAGGTGATATGCCTTAATTACAACCGACCAGTGGCACTAACATCCATGGCGATTACGTGTTTTGGGAGGTTAGTTATAGTGCATTTAAAATCCTACATTAGCAAGAAGCTGGACCCAGTACAATTTGCCCACTGCCACTATAGATCATCAAGGGATGCAATCTCGCTAGCCCTCCACTCTGCACTGGACAACTTGGACAATAAGAACACAAACATCATGCTGTTCAAGGCCTATATTCAACACCATCATCTCCTCAAACCTGTTACCAGCTTAGGTATCTGCATGTCCCCTTGCAATTGGATCATCGGCTTCTTCATCAACGAACTAGTGCTGACTCGAAGGGCCGAATGGCCTACTCCTGCACCTATTTTTGTATGAATTGCCAGCCACACTTCCCCCCAATAACCATTAGCACAGGGGCACCTCAAAGCTTTGTCTTCAGCCCCCTGCTCTACTCACTCTATAGCCATGACTGTGCAACAAGATACAGTTCCAGCTCCATCATTAAATTTGATGTCGACACCACTGTTGTTGGACGAATTACAGGGAATGATGAGTCGGAGTATAAGAGGGTGATCCATCATTTGATTTAATGGTGCCAGTTCAACATCCGTTCCGTTTGAGATCCTTCTTCAGACTGCATCAAGAGGAGTGTTGCAGATCTCACGTCGATGGGAATGAAGAATCTGAAGGGTCTCAGTCTGAAGAAGGATCTCGACCAGAAACGTCACCCATTCCTTCTCTACAAAGGTGCTGCCTGTCCGGCCGGAATCACTCCAGCTTTTTGCGTCTGTGTTTGGTTTAAACCAGCATCTGCTGTTCCTTCCTACACATTATTCCCTGGCCAATGGCTCAACTCCTATGTTTCCAAAGCCTCTTCACAATGCATTAATTTATTTAAAGGCATAAATATGAAGAGTCATGGAATTTTCCTTCGGTAGCCAGGATGAGGGTAGTGCTTGATTTTTTTGGCACAATCAGAACCAAAACATGATTAGTATTTAAGGATGGATTTAAGAGAGAGTTAGATGGATCTCTAGGGGCTAGTGGAGTCAAGGGATATGGGGAGAAGGCAGGCACGGGTTATTGATAGGGGACGATCAGCCATGATCACAATGAATGGCGGTGCTGGCTTGAAGGGCCGAATGGCCTCCTCCTGCACTTATTTTCTATGTTTCTATGTATTCTATCCACTTCCCTAACAATAGCCTTCATCCACAAGCATGGTCGCCCACTGTCCAATCTACAAAATGCATTGCAGGAACTTGCAGAGGTCTCCTCTAAAACGCTTGATCTGGATCTGAATCACTGACAAGGCCAAGGCCAACAGGCACATATAAATGTCATGCACGTATGTCTTGGAAGTATATTGCTGGTCTTAGAATCATGGAGTCTTGCAGCATGGAAACAGGCCCTTCATCCCAACTTGCCCACACCAGCCAACATATCTTGCACTAAAGGATATTCACTTTATTCCCTTTATCATGTGTCTGTACACTGTGGATGGCTCGAATGCAATCAAGTATTGTCTTTCCGCTGACGTGTTTTTACGACATGCAACAAAAGCTTTTCTCTGTACCTCGGTACACGTGACAGTAAACTGAACGAAGCTAAACATGTCCCATCCGCACTAGTCCCACCTACCTGTATTTGACCCATATCCCCCCTAAACCTGCCTATCCATGTCTGAAGAAGGATATCGATCCGAAACGTCGCCCATTCCTTCCCTCCAGAAATGCTGCCGCACCCGCTGAGTTACTCCAGCATTTTGTGTCTATCTTCGATTTTACCAGCATTTGCAGTTCTTTCTTACACTATCCATGTACCTGCCTGAATGTTTCTTAAATGGTGTGATAGTTCCTGCCTCAACTACCTCCTCCGGCATCTCCTTATATACACCCACCATCCTGTGTGTGAAAGAGTCCTCTGGTCCTTGACCCCTCTACTCTGGACAAGAGACTCTGTGGGTCTACCTGACCTATTCCTCTCATGGGTTCTTTATTCCCATGATTACACTTTTTAACTTCCTACCTACTTTGGAAATGCCTTCTCCTGAAGCTTTTTAGATAGTGACTGAGTCCGGGCATTTGAAGGGCAATTAGGGATAGATATTAAATATTGGACGGCTACAAACCCACATCTTGTAGCATTCTTTCAATAATAAGCAAAATTCACCTATGAATGGAAAGTGTGAGCCAGTTTCTACATGCATGAAAGCATGCAAAGATATTGGCATTACACAAACGCACCCATAGTGTAAAAGTGAAGTGTACCTTGCTTGCCTTGCTCTGCACTGATCATCAAATGACATTCAATGATGCAACTCCTCAGATGGTTATATACATATCTTTGAGGTATAACTCTTTTTAATTTTGATCTCTGCTAATGTTCATATATCTGAACTGGATCCCTTGCCTAGTTTAAAGTGTATGGGATTGATCAAATGCTTAGTTAGCTTCTTTCCTAATTTGCATTTAAACAGAGAATGTTCTGTTCCTTTTCTGATCTGCATTGAATAAAAATGTGATTTATTCATATGTGCAAATTTCTCTTTCGGTTAAACCATAGCCAGTAGTTTATTTTACCAGTACCTTATTTGCATTTAATAATGGAGCATGATGGTAATTTTCTGAACTGCTATTTAACCAATGAAATGCCAGTTAACTCCTGTCCTTGGTGTGTGTGTGTGTGTGTGTGTGTGTTTTTTTGTTTTTTTTTAATCAGTTCAGGTTTAGTGAAGCTGGAAAGTACATTATAGTGTTTTAATCGATGTCATGAACTTGGATAATACCTAAAAGTGGAGATAAATTGATGAGTCAATTACTGATTCTGCCTTCAGGGCCGAACAGTCAGTTATATTAACGATAATAGGCTTTGGGGAGCAACTAATTTTTCAGGAAATCCAAACAGGATGTGCAAGACATAAAGGAAGTGAGCTGAGGACTCTGTTTGATATGGCATATTAATGACTGCATTTTTTCTTAAAGAACAGATCACTGATTGCTGCCCTTTGTGGGTGTAATGTTCTCTTGTTCTGAGGTGAAATGAAAGATTCAGATGAATTTGTAAAATAATTATATGCATTTCAGCATCTGCGGAAGAAAAATATTAAGAGATGTTATGCTTTTTTGTTTGGTGGAACCTGATCTGCCATAATGATTTATGGCTGAAAGGAAAAGTTACTAGAAACTACATTCATCACCGCGTCATATTGTAGTGAGTTTCCTGGCTTGCAGATCCACACTCATACAATGTTTAACATTGGGCACAATTTTGCCCACCTCATATGGTATAAAATATATGGTGTGATCATTTGGCTCCACTACCTCCTCCCCCACATGTTACTATCGTTTTCCTGTGCCGTGTAGTCCCATTGTGTGAGTGTCAGCCAGCGTAAACTCAGCAACTGCATTTATTGTTCCTGCTTGCCGCAAAGCAACAAATGATAGCTGTTATCATAATGGGTGTATCATTGACAAGTAGGTGAATTTGAATTTCTGCCTGCTTTGAATGATAAAGTAAGATTGAAGTGGAGGGTACAACATGGAGTGCTTGAACAAGGATCTGTGCAATATGTGAAGCAATCTCACTGCTGCAATGAGCCTGGCTGCTTGCTGCTGGTGGTAACAGAAATACCTGCGAGGAAATGTCCAGTAAGGGCTTAGAATCCCCGCATACTAACACTATCCTACACTAGGGGCAATTTTTACATTAGTACCAAGCCAATTAACCTACAAACCTGTACCTCTTTGGAATGTGGGAAGAAACCGAAGTTCTCGGAGAAAACCCACGCAGGTCACAGGGAGAACGTACAAACTCTGTACAGACAGACTCCGTACCGCTAGGATCATACCTGGGTCCCTGGCGCTGTAAGGCAGCAACTCTACCACTGTGCCACTAAGCCACTCTGGAAATTTTGCACAACACATTTTTTTAATAGATGTGCTCCTTTCAATGAAGCTGCATATAGTTCATTAACTTTGTTCAAACCTTTCTCTCCGCATTAGACTGTGCGCATCCTTGGTTCTGGCCTCGCTTCTGTCACTGCACCAAATTCACCCTTGGCCCTCTTCAGGTTTGCTCCCTCAGCCAGCATGGTTTCTGTTCTTCCTGCTGTGTTTGCTGTTGCGGTTCCTGCATGAGCCTTCAGGAGATTCTTGCTGACTATCTCAACTGTGCCCGTGACTTTGATTTTACACTCTTTCATTCTTGCTGTGAGACAACTGAATGCCTGGTAATTTGTTGTGAGTGTTTTGAACCCTGCCAGCATAGCTAACTAAAATGGACCTGGACCAAGGTTTGTGTTGTATTTGTGATCTTCTGCTAATGCCTTGTTCAAATCTAAATGTGGAAGAAATTGAATTTGATGCTGAAATATATAGTTCAAAGTTTAAATCTTTCGACTTTCGTACTAGTTCAGTTTAGTTTAGAGAACCAGCGCGGAAACAGGCCCTTCGGCCCACCGTGTCCATGCCGACCAGCGATGCCTGCACATTAAAGCTATCCTACACACATTAAGGATAATTTACAATTTTACCAAGCCAATTAACCTATATACCTGGACGTCTTTGAAGTGTGGTGAGAAACCGAAGATATCAGAGAAAACACACGCAGGTCATGGGGAGAACATACGAACTCCGTACAGACAAGCACCCATGGTCAGGATCCAACCCGGGTCTCTGGCACTGAAAGGTTGAAGAGTTGAACAGGTACTTCGGATCGGTCTTCACTAAGGAAGACACAAACAATCTCCCAGATGTACTGGAGGACAGAGGATCTAAGGCAGTAGAGGAACTGAAATAAATTTTCATTAGGCGAAAAATAGTATTGGGTAAGCTAATGTGACTGAAGGATGATAAATCCCCTGGACCTGATGGTCTGCATCCCAGGGTCCTCAGGGAGGTGGCTCTAGAAATAGTGGACGCATTGGTGATCATTTTCCAATGTTCAATAGATTCAGGATCAGTTCCTGTGGATTGGAGGATAGCTAATGTTATCCCACTTTTCAAGAAAGGAGCGAGAGAGAAAACAGGGAATTACAGATCAGTTAGCCTGACATCAGTGGTGGGAAAGATGCTGGAGTCAATTATTAAAGAGGTAATAATGGGGAATTTGGAAAGCAGTAAATGGATTAGTCCAAGTCAACATGGATTTTTGAAAGGGAAATCATGCTTGGCTAATCTTCTGGAATTTCTTGTGGATGTGACAAGTAAAATGGATGAAGGGGTGCCAGTGGATGTAGTCTATCTAGACTTTCAGAAAGCTTTTGATAAGGTCCCGCACGGGAGACTGGTGATCAAAATTAGAGCACATGGTATTGGGGGTAGGGTGTTGACATGGATAGAAAATTGGTTGGCAGACTGGAAACAAAGAGTAGGAGTGAACGGGTCCTTTTCAGAATGGCAGGCAGTGGTGAGTGGAGTGCCGCAAGGCTCGGTGTTGAGGCCGCAACTGTTTACCATATATATTAATGATCTGGAAGAGGGAATTAGGAGCAACACTAGCAAGTTTGTGGATGACACAAAGCTGGGTGGCGGTGTGAACTGTGAAGAGGATGTTAGGAGGTTGCAGGGTGACCTGGACAGGTTGAGTGAGTGGCCAGATGCGTGGCAGATGCAGTATAATAGTGAGATTAAACGAGAACTTACCTGTTCGAAGTTTGATCTTTATTTTATGAGGAGTTACGATGAGGGATTACGTGAAGAAGACCCCGCCTGGCGCTGGAACGGCATACTTCAAAGCAGCGGCATGAAAAACACAGAACCAAATAGCCGGAGTAAAATAGTAAGGCTCAAAATAGACTAGAACTACCAGATGATCATTTATATTATGAGGGTTGGGAGTGGAGGGCACGTAATCCCTCATCGTAACTCCTCATAAAATAAAGATCAAACTTCGAACAGGTAAGTTCTCGTTTAATCTCACTATTTTACTTCGGAGTCACGTGAGTGACTACGTGAAGATTTTAAAGCCCTGTGTTTTCCATGTCGTAAACTCATTTCATACGACTCTCTGTTTGGTCAAAACAGTAGTGAGTAAAAATATTTTAACACATTGTTATATTTTATGTAATAAGTCCTTTAATTATAAAAAAGAACAACTTTTTTAAAATAAGAACCCCTCTATTGCAGGGGAAAATTACAACAATTGATAAATGATGTAAATGGTAACATAAATCGATAATATAAATCGATAATATAAACAAAGCAAGCATTTAAAGGGAACCCAGAACTGCGTGTCCAAATCCTGGCACCGTGACAACAGGTTTATTGTAGAACTTTGAAAAAGTTTCTTCTCTAGACCACCCTGCGGCCTCTAAAATTTGATCGAGTGGTACGTCCTGTACCTTCGCCGCGGACGTAGCTGCTGCCCTAGTGGAGTGAGATTTAAACACATCAGTGTCTATTCCTGCTAGACCCAAAACCTGTTTTAACCATCTAGAAATGGTTTGAAATGAAACTTTTGTATGTGGTTTTTTGTGTGTTATTAATAACGCTTTCTCAGAACCTCTGAGACTTTTGGTTACCTCCATGTATTGAGTTAAATGCTTAACTACACACAACGTTTCATCAATAGGATATGCTTTAAACATTACCTTCATTCCAGTTTTCCCTGGTCTGCTTTGTTTGATCAAGTCATAGACATAAAACACAATGTTATCTGAAGTCACATGCATGCAATCCAACCTTAACAATTGCAAAGTCTGTACTCTTTGAGCTGATACCAATGCCATTAACATAACCACCTTGAATGTTAAGTTCTGTAAAGACATTGAATTAATTGGAGTCCATTGTTTAAGCAAAGTGAGAACAATGCTAACATCCCAAATTTCTGTATATCTGGGCTTGGGAGGATTTTTATTAAAAATACCTTTCATGAATCGGG
This sequence comes from Raja brachyura, assembly GCA_963514005.1. The sequence continues at coordinate 2,992,162 of OY740800.1, forward strand.
ATACTAATGGGTGAGACCCAACTGAATCTCGATCCGAAATTTGTCCTAAATAGGATGACAATGCACTCCGAGCACAATTAATGGCACTATAACTCAAATGCTCATCAAAGTGTAACCCAGCAAGGAACTCCAATACATTTGAAATGTTTGCAGAATGATATGATATCTTTGACTGTGTACAAAAGGCTTCCCATTTTCTTATATACGACATATATTGTTTTTTAGTGCTAGTCCTCCAAGCTGCATCTATAACATCCATGGTCCTGTCCGACAGTTCAAACTCTTGCAATGGTCTGGTCAGAACCTGCAGATTAACAAATTCATATGATCATGCAATGGATGAATTTCTTTTGTTACTGGTTGTGTCAACAGATTGTCGCAACTGGGAATAACCATACATGGTTCAATAATCATTTTTAGCGTCAATGGGAACCATGACTGTGTGGGCCAATTTGGCACCACCAAAATGCCTTTGGCAGCGTCTTGCGCTATTTTCTTGAGACATTGCCCAATGAGACAGAATGGGGGAAAAGCATAAAAGAACGTATCCCCCCAGTGTAGCGAGAAAGCATCCACCGCTACTGCCCCCGGATCGTGTTCCCAAGACACGTATTTCGGCAATTGGTGATTCAATCTAGATGCAAACAGATCAATGTCCGGTACTCCATACCGACTGACAATATTTTTGAAAATTTGTGGATTTAACATCCATTCTGTATTGTCTTTAAATATTCGTGATCTTTTGTCTGCCACAACATTGTTTCTCCCCGGGAGATAAATAGCTGAAAGCCAAATATTTTTTGTAATACACCATTGCCATATCTGGTTTACCAGATAATCACATGGAATTGATCTGACACCACCCATGTGATTGATATATGCCACAGCTGTGGTATTATCTATTTGTACTTGGACATGTAAATCCTTTAATGAAGAGCAATAAGCTTTTAATCCATAGAATGCTCCCAGTAACTCCAATAATTAATACCATATGTTTGGAGCAATAAATCCTCTTGGACAGCCCATCTGCCTCCACAGCTGGTCTCATTGTCCGTAGCCCCCCATCCGAGAGAACTTGCGTCAGTTTGTAATACCACGACTGGCTGATGAACTAAAATGTTTTTAGCAGCTTGTGGAACATTCTCAATCCACCATTGTAATTCCGATAAAGCTTCCTTAGGCAATTGCATTGGCCTATCAAAATGGCCTGCTCGCTGAATTAGTGCTTTAGTTTTTGCCCTTTGAAGATTCTGGTAATGTAAACGACCAAATTCTACTGCTGGAAATGCTGCGACCAATTTACCAATACCCTTGGCAACCTCTCGGATGGAGGGATAAGGTTTGTTAATCAATTTTTGACATACATTTGTCAAATCTAACTCCTTATTCATTGGTAAAGTTACCAACATGGTGACTGAGTTAATCAGAAACCCCAGATATTCAATGGTTTGGGACGGCTGTAACTTAGACTTTGTTGGATGGATCAGAAACCCCAACTTCTCCAACAAGCTAATAGTTGCTGAGACTGATTCCCCAGCTAATTCCTGATTAGCATTGACAATTAAAATGTCATCTAGATAAGCCATAACGATGTGTTTTTGTGCCCTTAACAGTGCAAGTGCTGGCTTTAACAATTTAGTGAACAATCTAGGTGCTGAACTTAATCCATTTGGCAAAGCTTTGTATTGCCACAGCTGTCCCATCCATTTAAACTTTAAATACCTGTGAAAATCCTGACGAATTGAGACCGAATAATATGCATCCTTCAAGTCTATTGTAGCCATATAACAACCTGTTGATACCAACTGCATTGCAGTGTAGAAAGTGTCCATTTTAAAATGTTTATACTGGACAAATGTATTCAAAAATGTGAGATCTAAAATGATCCTACAACCCCCATCTTTCTTCAGTCTGGGGAAAATGTTTGATATAATTTGTTGTGGATCCTCTCCTGTTCTCTCGATAACTCCTTTTTTACTCAAACTCTTAATCTCTTTGTCCATTTGATTAACCTCAAACTCGGAGAACCTTAAAGGATGACTAGGGTCATACTGTCCCAATGGAACCATACCTTCCACAAAATCAATGGTAGATCCTTGTACAGTGTCTAATACCACACGATCAACTGTAATATTGTCCCATTCCTTATAAAACATTTGGAGTCTACCGCCAATCTGTGGCCCATCCCAGCATTCCTTTTTTATGGGATAATGTTTATGTACCTCTCCAGCTGGACGAGATGATCTCCTTTTCCCAAGGAATGGGTGTACATTCGGCTGTGTTGGCTGGAAATTCCTCCTTATCATACTCCTGCCTCGGCTTGTACCAGCTCCAAAATCAAATCTCTTCCTTGAATAGCCAGACCATCTCTGGCCAAAGTTGAAGGGTCTCATACGACCAAAAGTTTTTGCTTCTTCATCCATTTCTTTAATTTGTTTAGACAAATCCTCTCCGAACAAAAACCCAGGAGTTTGAACATTGCTTGGTTTACACAATCCTGCAAATCTTGGATGTAACAGAGGTCGAATGGCAATCTTCCTCATGCAATTAATCTCAAAAAATGAGTTGCAAAATAAGGCCAACATATGTTTCTGCACTTTGGTCATTCCACAACCTTCCACTTGTCTGCCAAATGCAGTAATGCCAGCTGAAATCAGCTTGAGGACTCTTTGAAATCGAATTTCCTGCGCCCGCATAATTGATGACATAGGCGCCCAAACAACTGGATTCACCGTAGGTACCTTCAATGAGGCACAATTGATAGGTGTTTTATATATTTCTGCTGTCTCAACCATAACAGCATCTTGAAGCAGGTGAGAGACTATATAATTAATATTGGCCGCCAGGTTTTCTTCCATGGCCTCACCGCTTCCTCCAGGTATAGCAAAATCTTGTGCCACATCAGGCACACCTGGATCCATATATTTGAATTGTGGTGTGTCCTCCGGACCACAAACACCACTTGCAGGGTCTGTCTCATACAGCCCTGGTACTCCTGAAACTTGTTCAAAGGAGACTTCCTCCAGTCCATACCCAGGCACTGGGGTTTCAAATTCCCAATTCGAATTGGCACCATATTCACGATATGGAACCCCCTCAGGGGCTGCCTGGGAATATTCTGGGTTCGTAGACCCTTGGTTGATTATAGTCTGGAGCATTTTCTCCATTTGGTCCATCCTGAGCCATAAGGCTTTCTTTTCTGGACCTTCAGAATCAGAGTCCTCTGAAACCCCAGGCCCTGCAGCTTTTCTTTTACTTTTTTGAGGCACTGGGATTTCCTCTACAGTTTCTGTTTGTGGAGCAATCAAAGCCTCACTAACGGGTGTTTCAACGGCCGCCGGTATTGGAACCGGCTCCGCAATAAACTGCTGTCCCGACTCTTCTGCACCCCGGGACGCACGTTTTACCCGCTGTTTCTTGGCCTTCTCCATTTTATTTTTTCCTCTAACTCCTCCTGGTTTACCCACCAGGCTACGGAGTTCTGAAACCTCGCCCAAAATTTTGTAAAACTTTCTTACCTGCGGGCCGGTTCCTTACCGCTGTGTGGAGCTGCGCTCTGCAGCTCTTTCGTTGCCGACAGCGACGACGTAATGCCGTTCCAGCGCCAGGCGGGGTCTTCTTCACGTAGTCACTCACGTGACTCCGAAGTAAAATATAGATAAATGTGAGGTTATCCACTTTGGTGGCAAAAACAAGGGGCAGATTATTATCTCAATGGGGTTAGGTTAGGTAAGGGGGAGGTTCAGCGAGAGCCTGGCGTCCTTGTACACCGGTCACTGAAAATTGGCTTACAGGTACAGCAGGAAGTGAAGAAAGCTAATGGAATGTTGGCCTTCATAACAAGAGGATTTCAGTCTTAGAATAAAGGGGAGGCCATTTAAGACTGAGGTGAGAAAAAACGTTTTCACCCAGAGAGTTGTGAATTTGTGGAATTCTCTGCCACAGAGGGCAGTGGAGGCCAAATCACTGGATGGATTTAAGAGAGAATTAGATAGAGCTTTAGAGGCTAGTGGAATCAAGGGATATGGGGAGAAGGCAGGCATGGGTTATTGATTGGGATGATCAGCCACGATCACAATGAATTGCGGTGCTGGCTTGAAGGGCCAAATGGCCTCCTCTTGTATCAATTTTCTATGTTTCTATATGTTTTTTAATAACCATCTTAGCTATCTGCATCCATTTTGGTGTCACCAGCAAACTTACTAACCATGTCTTGTACATTTTTAACAAAACACAATAACAAAACTCAGTTGTGTAATATCTTGGAATGAAATTTAGAGGGCATTTAGTCAATATGAGTCATTACCTTATATAATATAAGAGAGAGTACAGAGGAGATTTACTAGAATGTTGCCTGGGTTCCAGCAACTAAGTTACAGAGAAAGGTTGAACAAGTTAGGTCTTTATTCTTTGGAGCGCAGAAGGTTAAAAGGGGACTTGATTGAGGTCTTTAAAATGATGAAAGGGATAGACAGAGTTGATGTGGATAAGCTTTTCCCATTGAGGGTAGGGAAGATTCAAACAAGAGGGCATGACATGAGAATTAAGGGACAGAAGTTTAGGGGTAACATGAGGGGGAACTTCTTTACTCAGAGAGTGGTGGCTGTGTGGAATGATCTTCCTGCAGAAGTGGTGGAGGCAGGATTGATTTTAACATTTAAAAGTAAAGTGGATAGGTATATGGACGGGAAGGGAATGGAGGGGTATGGTCTGAGTGCAGGTAGATGGGACTAGGTGAAAATGAATGGTCGGCACGGACTGGAAGGGCCGAGAAGGCCTGTTTCCGTGCTGTAATTGTTATATGGTTATATGGTAATAAGCAGACTTCAGTATGGACAAAAATAAAGTGTAGAATCCTAGAAATAGCAATGTTGGTAGCATCTATGAGAAAAAAGTGAATGGTTTGGGTCAATTTGTTTAATTTAGTGATGCGGCGTGGAAACCGGCCCTTCGGCCCATCTACTCCACGCTGGCCATCCATCACCCATACACTAGTTCTATGTTATCCTACTTTTGCATCCTGCACACTAGGGACAATTTACAGAAGCCAATTAACCTACAAACCTGCACATTTTGGAATGTAGGAGGAAATCAGAGCACCCGGAGAAAACCCAACGCATTCACAGGGAGAACGTGCAAATGCCACGCAGAAAGCACCCGAAGTCAGGATTGAACCGGGGACTCTGGCACCGTGAGGTTGCAGATCTATCGCTGCGTCCCTGTGCCCCTCGTGGTGTTGAAACCTGAACTGTTTCTACGATCATATTTGGAGGCTGTCTTGCTGAGTATTGCCAGCATCTGCATTGTTTTATCCTTCCATTGAGATATTTGTTTGTATGTTTCCTATTTAAGAGCATTGTTTTAAGTGTTTGGAATAGTTCATGATAATAATCATAATCGGGATTTAGTAGCCAAGTATGTTTTGCAACATACGACGAATTTGAGCATCACATTATAAATATAACTCTAAAGATATTTATCATAGGTATTGATTGAGCAAAATTGTCATAAATTAATATATATAACATTTTGGAAGACATACAATGTTTAGGCTTAGTCTTTTGGATTATTGCAAATACCAATCAGAAATATTTTAAATCTTGTCTGTCCTGATCTTTTGTTTAAATTTTTAACACGTCAAGAGAACAACAGGACACATTTCTTTACGACTGGGCTTCAGTGTCTATTAACAAGGATATCATTTAGTCTAGTTTTGTTTTGGGGGGGGGGGTGGGACATGTGGGGATGGTTTTGGCAGTCTAATGAGGCATGTAGCGATCGAATATTGAGCTGTGTACCTATATTTCTGACAATGGTTACTGATGGTAATAGTTACAATAAATGATGATATGTTATTGAGGAATAAATGATAATTACAAGTACAGAGAAGAGTGTTTTATTGTCATAATTCCCAGACTAACAATGAAATTCATACTTATTTACAGTGTATTTTGATATACCTTTGCCTTTATGTGAATTGTTTTTCTTCTCTTTTACCCCCATGTTATAATCTGATGGATGGATGGTAATCTACACTTGCAGACGGTTGTGTGCATTGCATTCTCGCCTGCCTATTCTGCGAATTCGTCACCTTTTGCAACATTATGCTGGGACAAGCTTCATGCGGTATCTGTACATCTGAAAACACTTGCTGCTGCTGTGGACCAGATGACTTTGGGGATGACTGTAACTGCCCATGTGACATGGACTGTGGCATAATGGACGCCTGCTGTGAGTCCTCAGACTGCTTGGAAATCTGTATGGAATGCTGCGGCATTTGCTTTCCCTCATAGCGTGAATTTTATAAACAAGGCTTTTTGAAATAAAAACTGGAATTAATCGCTATTCATGAACACAAAGCACCAACGTGCCTTGGTTATTCTTAATCAAATACATTCAAGCTTTAACATTGGTATTAAAAGCAATTACTGTGGACATTTACATCATCTCGGAACTAACGTGGACAATCAATTTGGCATGTTTATTTTTTAAATGTACAGGAAAATTCAGCATTAGAGCTTGCAAATGTCCCTTTATTAGGCACAGATGTTGCTAATAAATGGTAGATGTTATGTGTCCATCATTAAATTATGTACGGTTTAAAAACCAAAAGCAATTCCTGCACAAACTTTTGTATGTATTAATGTTGCGTAGTGTTGAAATAATTCGATTACACACTTAATGGGGTTTGCAATCCTGGCTAGTAGCTTTCTGTCCTGATTTTTTAGTCTTAATTCAAATTAGAGAAATCATTTCTGATTCTACTAAATTATTAATGATAATGCATTCATCTCAATACGGTGTATAATCCTTGTGTTTAGTGCCTTGATTTTTAAGATCAAATTTAGCAAAAGCTTCCTTTTTGTTGTATCATACAAACAGGAACAATGGTTACAAGTCTTCATCTCTGATTATTTTCCTGAATTAATTGTTTTAAATTATGTCTACTTAAGCATACCTGCATGGGGAATTGGGAGGGTTTATCAATACACTCATGTATTTCATTAATTTAAGATCTTTTTGGGGTTTTTTCTGGAAACTTATAGCAATGAATCAAATAAAATTGTAAGCCAATACAATATTGCAGGATAGATTCATCTACTTCGAGGGGGGTGGGGGTGGGGGTGGGGGGGTGGGGGGGCGGGGGGGGGGGGGGATGACAAAAAACAATTTTGTTAACGTTTGTATGTAGCTTCTCTTTCTGAGAGAAACAAAGGCTGACCATATATTTTTATAGCTTGTTTTTTTTTTACAGTAGAGCATTGGTCGAAGTCATGTACAAAAGCAATTATGACGTTAAAAATAAAATTAATTAGACTTGGTTAAAATATTGGCTACACTTTATTCAATCCTGTGTAAATGTGGAATTTAATTAACTTGTGAGCATGTTGTGTGCTTAATTTTGTTCTCTTAATGTCAATAACGTAAAATATTTTATTCTGCTTAGTTTTATGATAGTTGCATAGATGAATTGCAAACAATTGGCAATTGGAGTGGATTCAGGGTATAAATAAACCCTGAAGGATTTGTTCAAAGGACATTGTGTGCATGTGAAAGTATGTGAGATCAGGACAGGTTTGTTAGGCAATCTGCCTTTTTGCTGTCTTCAATTGTTGCCTCCTGGGAGAATATTGCAAATGATTCATAATTATGATGGGAATTTAATTATGTGGTTTAGATTTGGAGCCTGACTACACACTTCAATCAAAGAATATGAGTACAAAAAGCTGGAGTAACTCAGTGGGACAGGCAGCACCTCTGGAAAAAAGGAATGGGTGACCCTTCTTCAGACATGAAACATCACCCATTCCTTCTCTCCAGAGATGCTGCCTGTCGTACTGAGTTACTCCATTTATCTTCGGTTTAAATCAACATCTGCAGCTCCTTCCTACAAAAAGGATATTGGTACTTACCTATCACATCTGACTTGTTGTCATCCTTGAAATTTAGTTTGGAGGTAGAATGGGGAAGGCCAGTTCTTTGATATTCCATATTTTAGGGTGATGGAGGAACTGAAGGAAATCCACATTAGGCAGGAAATGGTGTTAGGTAGACTGATGGGACTGAAGGCTGATCAATCCTCAGGGCCTGATGGTCTGCATCCCAGGGTACTTAAGGAAGTGGCTCTAGAAATCGTGGACATATTGGTGATCATTTTCCAATCTTTAATAGATTCAGGATCAGTTAATCTGGCTTGGAGGGTAGCTAATGTTATCCCACTCTTTAACAGAGAAAACAGTGAATTATAGACCAGTTAGCCTGACATTGGTGGTGGGGAAAATGCTGGAGTCAATCATTAAAGATGAAATAGTGGCACATTTGGATAGCAGTAACAGGATCGGTCCGAGTCAGCATGGATTTACGAAGGGGAAATCACGCTTGATTAATCTTCTGGAATTTTTTCAGGATGTAACTAGAAAAATGGACAAGGGAGAGCCAATGGATGTAGTGTACCTGAACTTTCAGAAAGCCTTTGATAAGGTCCCACGTAGGAGATTAGTGGGCAAAATTAGAGCACATGGTATTGGGGATAGGGCACTGACATGGATAGAGAATTGGTTGGCAGACAGGAAACAAAGAGTAGGGATTAACGGGTCCCTTACAGAATGGCAGGCAGTGACTAGTGGGGTACCACAAGGCTCGGTGCTTGGTCCGCAACTATTTACAATATACATTAATAATTTAGGTGAAAGGATTCAAAGTAACATTAGTAAATTTGCAGATGACACAAAGCTGGGTGGTAGTGTGAACTGTGAGGAGGATGTTATGAGGGTGCAGGGTGACTTGGACAGGTTGGGTGAGTGGGCAGACGCATGGCAGATGCAGTTTAATGCAGATAAATGTGAGGTTATCCACTTTGGTGGCAAGAACGGGAAGGCAGATTATTATCTGAATGATGTCCAGTTAGGAAAAGGGCAAGTACAACGTGATCTGGGTGTCCTTGTTCATCAGTCATTGAAAGTGAGCATGCAGGTACATCATGCAGTGAAAAAAGCTAATGGCATGTTGGCCTTCATAACAAGAGGAGTTGAGTATAGGAGCAAAGAGGTCCTTCTGCAGTTGTTCAGGGCCCTAGTGAGACCACATCTGGAGTATTGTGTGCAGTTTTGGTCCCCTAATTTGAGGAAGGACATTCTTGCTATTGAGGGAGTGCAGCGTAGGTACATGAGGTTAATTCCCGGGATGGCGGGACTGTCATATGCTGAGAGAATGGAGTGGCTGGTCTTGTATACACTGGACTTTAGAAGGAGTAGTGGGGATCTTATTGAAATATTATTAAGGGATTGGACATGCAAGAGGCAGGAAAAATGTTACCGATGTTGGGGGAGTCCAAAACCAGGGCTACAGTTGTATTGGCCTGTTCCACATAGGCGATTTTTCAGGCAACTGCCGGCAACTGTTGTCGTAGCAGGTCGCTGAAAAACTGGCGACTGGAACGGCGATTGTCAGAGTGAAACACGCACACACACAACACACACACACACACACACACACACACACACACACACACACACACACACACACACACACACACACACACACACACACACACACACACACACACACACACACACACACACACACACACACACACACACACACATCGCTTCCTTCACCAGCCCCTTATGCAGTCGTGGGACAGGGTAAGCGGGGGGAGCGCTGTGTGAGTGAAATTCACACGGTGCAAAGCCAATGTGATACAGACACACACCATGATGAACAGGAAGGCTGGTGCTGTAATTAAGTCCTTTAAAAGTGGGGGGAGATGAGGTGGGGAGAAGGAGCGGAGACAACTTTTAAGAAGCCAGAGATACGCGGCTGTGAATTTCGGCGGACATTAAAATTCCCGGTCGGTTATCCTTGGTTCTGAAAACTACTGCTTATGTTTTTTCCCAATGAGCCAATGAAATTCACCGGTCAGCACCTGCGACAACCAATGAGAACCTTCGACCTCCTGGCGACCCGCTACCACTGCACCTAAGGCACGAGAATTCTCGCTACTCTCCATGGCGGGAGTAGCTAATTTTAGTAGCTAGTGGTCACCGCTAATTTTTCAACTAGTTCTGAGAATGCGGGAACTACTCACGACCATGAAGGCGACTCCCCGGCAACCACTCGCGAACACCCGCATAGTCTCCTGTAGTCGCCTAAAAAGTCGCCCAAGGTGGAACAGGCCCATAAGAATAAAGGGTTGGCCATTTAGAACCTCCTAATTAATTTTATTAATTACCAATTTAATCAATGGAGTTATGAAATTTGCAGAATCCTACAATGTATACCAACTGGCCTTGACTCAGCTCAGTGACACGCATTCTTTTAACTTATTTGTAACTATTGGTGTAGCAAAATACTTATATTAAAAAGCTAGATGTGTAGCTGGTAAAGCCATTGTCTCACAGTATATGCTTGATTCTGACCTTGGGTGCTGCGTGCAGATTCTCCCTGTGGCAGTATGGGTTTTATCCAGGTCCTAGTCACAAAGGTATACGACACAGAAACAGGCCCTTCAGCCCACCTTGTCCATACTGACTAAGTTAGGCTGGGCTAGTCCCATTTGCCTGCATTTGGTGCATAGCACTCTAAAACATTCCTATCCATATTAATGTCCAAATATTTTTGTTGTTGTATTTGTATCCATTTTTATAGCTTCCTCTGGCAGCTCACTCCAGATACGCCAACTCTCTGAGTGAAAATGTTGCTTCCTGTTAAATCTCTCACCTTTCGATTTATACCAATACACACTACTTTTTGAATTCTCTACTGTGAGCATTCACTTTACCTATGCCCCTCAAGATCTTGTGCACCTCAGTAAGGTCAGCCCAAAACCTCCTGCACTCCTAAGTAAAAGGTCCCACCCCATCATGTAATCCTGCAAGCCTAGGCAACATCCTAGTTAAATGTTGACACAAGAGACTGCAGATACTGGTTCACAATTAAAGACACAAAGTGCTGGAGTAACTCAGAGGGTCAGGCAGCATCTTTGGAGGACATGAACAGCTGATGTTCCGGGTTGGGACATCTTGGTAAATCTCTTCTGTGCTCTTCAAAATTGAATGACATCCTTTGTGCAGCAGGGCTGCAGAGTGTTCTGATTGCAGGGTGACTTGGACAGGTTGAGCGAGTGGGAAGATGCATGGCAGATGCAGTATAATGTGGATAAATGTGAGGCTATCCAACTTGGCGGCAAGAACAAGCAGGCAGAATATTTTCGCAATGGTGTCAGATTAGGAAAAAGGGAAGTGGACCAAGAACTGGGTGTCCTTGTACACCAGTCACTGAAAGTAAACATGCAGGTACAGCAGGCAGTGAAGGAAGCTAATGGCATGTTGGCCTTCATAACGAGAGGATTTGAGAATAGGAGTAAAGAGGTCCTTCTGCAGTTGTACAGGGCCCTGGTGAGACCACATCTGGAGTATTGTGTGCAGTTTTGGTCTTCTAATTTGAGGAAGGACATCTTTGCTATTGAGGCAGTGTAGCGGAGGTTCACGAGGTTAATCCCTGGGATGGCGGGACTGTCATATGAGGAAAGATTGAAAAGACTAGGCTTGTATTCACTGAAATTTAGATGGATGACAGGGGATCTTATAGAATCATATAAAATTATAAAATGACTGGACAAGCTAGATGCAGGAAAAAATTCCCAATTTTGGGTGAGTCCAGAACCCGGGGCCACAATATAAGAATAAAGGGGAGGCCATTTAAAACTGAGATGAAAAAAAACTTTTTCACCCAGAGAGTTAGAAACATAGAAAATAGGTGCAGGAGTAGGCCATTCAGCCCTTCAAGCCTGTACCGCCATTCAATATGATCATGTCTGATCATTCAACTCCGTATCCTGTACCTGCCTTCTCTCCATACCTCCTGATCCCTTTAGCCACAAGGGCCACATCTAACTCCCTCTTAAATATAGTCAATGAACTGGCCTCAACTATCTTCCGTGGCAGAGAATTCCAGAGACTCACCACTCTCTGTGTGAAAAATGTTTTCGTCATCCCGGTCCTAAAAGACTTCCCCCTTATCCTTAAACTGTGACCCCTTGTTCTGGACCTCCCCAACATCGGGAACAATCTTCCTGCATCTTTCTTGTCCAACCCCTTAAGAATTGTGTTAAAGAAGGAACTGCAGATGCTGGAGAATCAAGGGTACACAAAAGGCTGGAGAAACTCAGCGGGTGCAGCAGCATCTAAGGAGCGAAGGAGATAGGCGACGTTTCGGGTCGAGACCCTTCTTCAGACTGGGACTCGACCTGAAACGTCACCTATATCCTTCACTCCTTAGATGCTGCTGCACCCGCTGAGTTTCTTCAGCCTTTTGTGTACCCTTAAGAATTTTGTAAGTTTCTATAAGATCCCCCTCAATCTTCTAAATTCGAGCGAGTACAAGCTGAGTCTATCCAGTCTTTCCTTATATGAAAGTCCTGACATCCCAAGAAGCAGTCTGGTGAACCTTCTCTGTACCCCCTCTATGGCAAGAATGTCTTTCCTCAGATTTGGAGACCAAAACTGTATGCAATACTCCAGGTGTGGTCTCACCAAAACCCTGTACAACTGCAGTAGAACGTTCCTGCTCCTATACTCAAATCCTTTTGCTATGAATGCTAACATACCATTCGCTTTCGTCACTGCCAGCTGCACCTGCATGCTTACTTTCAATGACTGGTGTACCATGACACCCAGGTCTCGTTGCATCTCTCCTTTTCCTAATCGGCCACCATTCAGATAATAGTCTACTTTCCTGTTTTTGCCACCAAAGTGAATAACCTCACATTTATCCACATTATACTGCATCTGCCATGCATTTGCTCACTCACCCAACCTATCCAAGTCACCTTGCAGCCTCCTAGCATCCTCCTCACACCTAACACTGCCCCCCAGCTTCGTGTCATCCGCAAACCTGAAGATGTTGCATTCAATTCCCTCGTCCAAATCATTTATATATATTGTAAATAGCTGGGGTCCCAGCACTGAGCCTTGCGGTACCCCACTAGTCACTGCCTGCCATTCTGAAAAGGATCCGTTTACTCCTACCCTTTGCTTCCTGTCTGCCAGCCAGTTCTCTATCCACATCAATACTGAACCCCCAATACCGTGTGCTTTAAGTTTGTATACTAATCCCTTATGTTGTCGAAAGCTTTCTGAAAGTCCAGATATAACACATCCACTGGTTCTCCCTTATCCACTCTACTAGTTACATTCTAGAAAAATTCTATAAGATTCGTCAGACATGATTTACCTTTCGTAAATCCATGCTGACTTTGTCCAATGATTTCCCGCTTTCCAAATGTGCTGCTATCCCATCTTTAATAACTGACTCCAGCAGTTTCCCCACTACCGATATTAGACTAACTGGTCTGTAATTCCCCGTTTTCTCCCTCCCTCCTTTTTTAGAAAGTGGGGTTACATTAGCTACCCTCCAATCCTCAGGAACTACTCCAGAATGTAAAGAGTTTTGAAAAATTATCACTAATGCATCCACTATTTCTGTGGCTACTTCCTTGAGTACTCTGGGGTGCAGCCTATTGGCCCTGGGGATTTATCGGCCTTTAATCCATTCAATTTACCCAACCCCAGTTCCCGGCTAACCTGGATTTCATTCAGTTCCTCCATCATATTTGTTCCCCGGTCCCCTGCTATTTCCGGCAGATTATTTATGTCTTCCTTAGTGAAGACAGAACCAAAGTAGTTATTCAATTGGTCTGCCATGTCCTTGTTCCCCATGATCAATTCACCAGTTTCTGACTGCAAGGGACCTACATTTGTTTTAACTAATCTTTTTTCTCTTCACATATCTATAAAAACTTTATGTTCCCTGCCAGTTTTCTTTCATAATCTATTTACCCTTTCATAATTAAGTCCTTTGTCCTCCTCTGCTGGACTCTGACTTTCTCCCAGTCCTCTGGTAGGTTGCTTTTTCTGGTTATTTGTATGCTTCATCTTTTGTTTTGATACTATCCAATTGTTGTAGTTCATCCATGCAGTCTTTAAATACCTTCCATTGCACATCCACCGTCAACCCATTAAGAATCAATTGCCAGTCTATCTTGGCCAATTCACGTCCCATACTGTCAAAGTTACCTTTCTTTAAGTTCAAAGCCCTTGTTTCTGAATTAATTATGTCACTCTCCATCCTAATGAAGAACTCAACCATATTATGGTCACTCTAGCCCAAGGAGCCACACACAACATGACTACTAACTAACCCTTCCTCATTACTCAATACCCAGTCTAGAATAGCCTGCTCTCTCGTTGGTTCCTCTACATGTTGGTTTAGAAAACTATCCCGCATACATTCCAAGAAATCCTCTTCCTCAGCACCCCTGCCAAGTTGATTCACCCAATCTATATGTAGATTGAAGTCACCCATTATAACTGTTTTACCTTTGTTGCACGCATTTCTAATTTCCTGTTTGATGCCATCCCCAACTCCACTACTACTGTTAGGTGGCCTGTACGCAACTCCCACTAGCGTTTTCTGCCCCTTGGTGTTTCTCAATACCCATATCGATTCCACATCCTCTTCCTTTCTATTGCGTTAATCTCCTCTCTAACCAGCAACGCTACCCCACCTCCTTTACCTTTCTGTCTATCCCTCCTGAATATTGAATATCCCTGGATGTTCAGCTTCCAGCCTTGGTCACCCTGGAGCCATGTCTCCGTGATCCCAACTATATCATAGTCATTAAAAGCTATCTACACCTTCAACTCATCCACCTTATTACGAATGCTCCTCGCATTGAGACACAAAGCCTTCAGGCTTGTTTTTACAACACTCTCACTCCTTATACAATTATGTTGAAAAGTGGCCCTTTTTGATTTTTGCCCTGGATTTGTCTGCCTGCCACTTTTACTTTTCACCTTGCTACCTATTGCTTCTACCCTCATTTTATACCCCCTCTGTCTCTCTGCTCACACATTTAAGAAACCCACCACCTCTTATTCTCTGTTTATTAGCTTTTTCTTCTTTCCCCCCTACATGTTGGGTCTGAGTGCTTCCCTTCTCTGCCTCCTGCCTCACACACTGTCTACTAGCATTGTCTATTTGTGTCCCTCCCCCCAACCATTCTAGTTTAAAGTCTCCCCAGTAGCCTTTGCAAATTTTCCTGCCATGATACTGGTCCCCCTCGGGTTCAAGTGCAACCCGTCCTTTTTATACAAATCACTCCTTCCCCAAAAAAGGTTCCAATTAACCAGAAACTTGAATCCCTGCCCTCTGCACCAGTTCTTCAGCCACACATTTATTGTGGAATTCTCTGCCACAGAAGGCAGTGGAGGCCAATTCACTGGATGAATTTAAAAGAGAGTTAGATAAAGCTCTGGGGGCTAGTGGAAACGAGGGATATGGGGAGAAGGCAGGCACGGGTTACTGTTTGTGGATGATCAGCCATGATCACAATGAATGATGGTGCTGGCTCGAAGGGCTGAATGGTCTCCTCCTGCACCTATTTTCTGTTTCTATGTTTCCATCCACATCCCAAAGATGTGAGTGATGGCAGGCTAATTGGTCACCATAAACTATCCCTAATGTTCAGGTTTAAGAAAGAACTGCAAATGCTGGAAATATCAAAGGTAGATAAAAATGCTGGAGAAACTCAGCAGGTGAGGCAGCATCTATGGAGCGAAGGAATAGGTGACATTTCCGGTCGAGACCCTTCTTCAGACTGATGTGGGGATAGGCGGGACGAAGGAAGGAAGAGTCCTATCCCCGAACTCTACCTCCGCTACATTGACAACTGCATTGGTGCTACCTCCGGCACCCATGCAGAACTAACTAACTTCATCCATTTCACCACTAACTTCCATTGGGCACGCAAATTCACCTGGACCATTTCCGATATCTTCCTAACATTTTTAGACCTCACTATCTCCATCACAAGTAACAGACTACTGACCGACAAAAACTACAAACCCACTGACTCCCATGGCTGTCTGGACTACACTTCTTCCCACCCTGCTTCCTGTAAGGACTCCATCCCCTACTCCCAATTCCTCCATCTACGCCGCATCTGCACCCAAGATGAGGTATTCCACACCAGGGCATCGGAGATGTCCTCATTTTTGAGGGAATGGGGGTTCCTCTCTTTGACTATAGATGAGGCTCTCACCAGGGTCTTTTCTATATCCCATAGCTCCACTCTCACTCCCCATCCCCCCACTCGTAACAAGAGCAGAGTCCCCCTTGTCCTCACCTTTCACCCCACCAGCCGTCACATACAACAAATAATCCTCCAACATTTTTGCCACCTCCAACGGGATCCCACCACTGGTCACATCTTCCCATCTCCTCCCCTTTTGGCTTTCCGCAGAGACTGCTCCCTCCGTCAACTCCCTGGTCAATTTGTTCCTTCCCACCAAAACCACACCCTCCCCGGGCACTTTCCCTTGCAACCGCAGGAAATGCTACACTTGTCGCTTTACCTTCCCCCTTGACTCCATCCAAGGACCAGAGCAGTCTTTCCAGGTGCGACAGAGGTTCACCTGCACCTCCTCCAACCTCATCTATTGCATCCACTACTCTAGGTGTCAGCTGCTCCACATCGGTAAGACCAAGGGCAGGCTTGGCGATCGCTTCGCCCAACACCTCTGCACAGTTCTCATTAATGAACCTGATCTCCCGGTGGCTCAGCATTTCAACTCCCCCTCCCATTCTGAATCCGACCTTTCTGTCCTGGGCCTCCTCCATGGCCAGTTATTGCCACCAGGAATTGGAGGAGCAGCACCTCATATTTCGCTTGGGCAGTTTACACCCCAGTGGTAAGAACATTGACTTCTCAAATTTCAGGTAGTCCCTGCTTTCTCCCGCCTTCCCCTCCCCTTCCCAGCTCTCCCACAGCCCACTGTCTCCGCCTCTTCCTTCTTTCTTCCGCCCCCCCCCCTCCACCCACACATCAGAAGAAGGGTCTCGACCCAAAACGTCACCTATTCCTTCGCTCCGTAGATGCTGCCCCACCCGCTGAGTTTCTCCAGCATTTTTATCTACCTAATGTGCAGGTGAATGTTGGAATCTTGGGGGAGCTGATGAGAATGTGGGAAGTGTTTTAATAGATTAATGTGGGAATAGTGACATGGTGTGCTTGATGGTTAACACACACTTGTGGGCCGAAGGGCTTGTTTTCTTGCTGTATATCTCAGACCCTATGACTTTATAACTTGTGCAGCATTTACAATGAAAAAATAATCCAATTTTGTAAATGCTCAAAAGTGTTTAATTGTCATATGTACCGAAAAACAATGAAATTCTTACTTGCAGCAGCACAATACATTTGGAAACACAATACTCAGTCGACATCATAATAAAACAAGGCTTACAACTGACATCAGACTGCAGTTCCATTCGTGGTTAACCTGTAGTGAGTTCACAGTTTATCAGAGTAAGGAATTTGAATGCAATGGTTTTAGACTATATGCATATCTAGAAATTGGATTACACCCATTTTTGAGGTGTTAATAAAAGGTATATTTTCCAGTGTACCATGGTGCTAAATTGGGAATCGCTGATAAAAACCCTGAAATATCCCTTCATGAAGAAAGGATTAGGGTTTGCACCTGTCCCGGGGAGCCGCGTGGGCCCGATCCACCTGCCGAACAGCTGCGCTGCCGAGGCCGGAACGATGGCTGAAGGCCGGAACGGGCCCTGGTAGGCCCGACTCACCCCACAGGCCTCCCAGGGGGACGGTGTTGAAGCCGGGCGGCGAGGTCTGCCTGGGCCGAAGGAGCCTCATTGGTGGCGGCAATGGGAGACTCGGCAATGGCAGCGGAGGCTTTGGGGGCCTCGCGGTCGATGAGCATGGGGGGGGGAGGGGAAGACAATGGGGACGCGGTGTGGGGGACAGTGGCAGAACAAAGGGGGACCCGGTGTGGGGGACAGTGGGAGAACAAAGGGGGACCCGGTGTGGGGGGTGGGGGTGGACACTCTAGTTTAGAATCCTCTGCCCAGTGTAGACGTCTGTGTGTGTTTGTCTGTTCACTTGTTCCGGTGAAGGCGCTGTGCGCACGGCAGCCACACAACAGTCGCTTGTCTTTTTATTTTTGTTTTCACTTTTAATTTCACCTTTTTGTGCACCTTGTGTGTTGTGACTGTCGGCAGAACAATTTCCCTCCAGGGATGAATAAAGTTTTATCTTATCTTATCTCAATACCTGATAACAATTAAGCAGGCAGGTGAACTCTCATAAATATGCCAAACCATGTGAGGCGATCAATACTATTGGAAAGCTTTTGCCATGGAAGCCACTGGTTGCCATAAAGTGTTAACAAAACAATGTTTTGCTGTGTGCTTTGGGCAGCTTGCAATGAATTTTTTAATACCATAAAATAACTGAGTGGATTTATAAAATGGTATGGACAATTTGTTCCAACTGCAGGTTTAAATCATTTATTGAGTTCCTGCATTTAGATGTACTTGCTTTATTGAGTGTGAGAGGAGAGTCCAGGGACGTGACCTTTTGCCGGTAAGAATTTCAGTGTTCCATTTCCGGTACCTGTGACAAATAAACACCCTTGACTCTTGAGTATGTTATTTATGCTGGACTCATGGATTAAGCTGTAACCTGACAGGAAATGTTTGGTCCATTTTCCTAATATTTGGCCTTAAATGGCTAATAGGCATAAATGTATTAAAATGTGTGCCTATATGTTTTATCTGCACGATTTATGGCTTAAAATGTTTTTAATAATCCAATTTCTAGGCAGAACTGTCTGAAGCTATTAGACGTGCAGCATTAACTGACAAACTGATATATATTTGAAATCAACTCTTGGGAAAGTGTGAGAATTCTTGTGCAGTGTGTTTCCTCTATTATACTTTAGAAATCAGAACATTATATCTTTTCTGACTCCAAAGCAGATTCCAATATGTCTAATTCTTTGATCAGGAGGAAAGCGAGCACCCAAAACTGTATATACAGGAAGAGAGTGGATTGTCGGGGTTCATTGTCATACATCCCGAGGTGGAAGGAGGAAATTGTTACATGGTGCTAGCAAGGTGTACCATCAAGTATACAGGAGCAGGTTACCATCAGGTCCAGATGCTTTATGAGGGTTCACCCTCTTGAAGTATCTCATGAAATAGGTCTCTGTGAATGAGTGTGTAACTCCATCAGAGGCTAAGGAGGGCCAGTAAGGCACATCAGCGTTTGCCCTATCAAAGTGTGCATAGAATGCATTGAACTTGTCTGGAACTGATGCTTTGCTGTCACTTGGTTTTACTTGATGGCATACAAGCCCTACCACAGCTACCGAATGTCTGTCTCATTCTCCAGTTTATAGCAAAAGTCCCTTTTAGCCTTTATGATGGCCATATCAAGGTGGTATCTGGACTTCTTGCATGACTCGGCATCACCAGACTTGAACTCCAGAGATCTAGTCCACAGATAAAATGTGGACCAATTGGTTCATCCAATGTGTCCGGTTCGGGGAGCACTTGGATGGTCTTCTTCTCCTTCTTGCGTATGGCGTGCACAGCCTAAGTTGTCGGACAACTTGTTCTATTTGATAACCATATAACCATATAACAATTACAGCATGGAAAGAGGCCTTCTCGGCCCTTCCAGTGCGTGCCAACCATTTATTTTCCCCTAGTCCCATCTACCTGCACTCAGACCATACCCCTCCATTGCCTTCCCGTCCATATACCTATCCACTTTACTTTTAAATGTTAAAATCGATCCTGCCTCCACCACTTCTGCTGGAAGATCATTCCACACAGCCACCACTCTCTGAGTAAAGAAGTTCCCCCTCATGTTACCCCTAAACTTCTGTCCCTTAATTCTCATGTCATGCCCTCTTGTTTGAATCTTCCCTACCCTCAATGGGAAAAGCTTAACCACGTCAACTCTGTCTATCCCTTTCATTATTTTAAAGACCTCAATCAAGTCCCCCCTTAACCTTCTGCGCTCCAAAGAATAAAGACCTAACTTGTTCAACCTTTCTCTGTAACTTAGTTGCTGGAACCCAGGCAACATTCTAGTAAATCTCCTCTGTGCTCTCTCTTATCTCTTGATCTTATTTGATTGTGCACGTGGGGTTGATTGCATTTGTCGAAACAGGGCGGACCACGTGAAGGCTGAAATCTCCCACCCCGGATGGTTTTGATGGGAACACACTCCCCCACACATTTCCTTGTGAAGTTTTTAACAACTATGGTGTATTCATTCAGGTCCATTGACAGGTCCTTGAACATCACCCAGTCTACTGACCCTCCAGCAGTGGCCCAAGAAGATGGCAAAGTGTTTTGGAAGAATTACTGTGCTCAAACCTGAACTTCACTGAAAGGCAATGTGTAAAGTGCCTTTGTTTTAGTATTTACCTAGGTCACCAGTCGGAAAATGAATTGGAGTCCTTCACTGGAGTTGTACTGCTGTCTGTGGCAGTGAAGGTCATTGTAGCTATAACATTTTAATGCATCTGGCTTGTTACAAACGTGCTGGTAATGTCGTAACATTAATGAGTTGCGCAATTTGCTGATGCTTCCTTTACAGGGTAATGGTTAATTTTCCGACCCCTGCAGCTATCTGGAATGAATGAGTGCTGCCTGGGTTCAGAGAGGTTGGCTGGAGCCCTTTGTTTTCGTCCTGCTTGACTCCATGCATCAATGAATCCCTGTACTTGGACAACTTTCCATCCAAGTGGTTGGTTACAATATTGACAACCAACTTTGGAAACTATTTCCAACTTGGAAAAGTACCAACTGCCATTTTGTAAACTTTGTAAATCCATTTCACTTGCCCACTTGCCTGTGTAGGGTTTTTTTTTTGTTTCCCACAAAAGGGATTCCCCTAGGTTCTTGACCTCGGAATTATGGTGGGATATGATAAAAGGTTGAATTGACCAGAGTGTGCTGATGAGAGAAAACAGAAACCAAGATGGACTCAAAGCATGTCAAAATTTACAGGCTTTATTAAACAATGAGAAGTCGAATTTAACCAACACTACATAATACGTGGCTAAACTTATGCTTTAAACTAAGACTATGGAAGGAAAACTATCGGGCACGTCGTAAAACTTACTTTAACAATATTTTACTCCCCTTTCCCTTTATTTACTCAACCTCCTATCCTATTTCGGGAATTTCTCCAGGTCACCAGGATACTCACAGCTAAGTCGATGCAGGCTCACAAGCTGTCCAGTAGAGCAGAAAGAGAACAGGAAGAGCAGGAAGAGCCAAAAAGAGCAGAGAGCGAGTTCTGGCTGGACTCCTGTTTTATACCTGAGATTCCTTTGAACCCCCTAGGTGGTCCTCTGGATAAAAGGGCTTCTTTTGATGTTTCCCAGTTTCGATCTGGCATGAACAATAGGCTTCCGATGATAAGGGGTTTGCTGATGTCATGATCCCTCAGCCTGATCGATATCCCATCGCCTGGATGGGCTCCTATTGTCTCGATGGATGGGTCATCCACGATGGTGATTGTGCTTGTTGCTGGCCTGTTTACCACCGTCTGCTGAGGCTTGGTTCCTTCCTTTGTGTATCCAAGAAAATCTCGTTATCTCCGTCTCTGCCTTTGTTCACACCGTTGTGTGATGTCCAAGTCCACGGACCAGACGGTTTGAAACTTGAAACTGAGTCTTTCTGTGGATTGCGGGTTTTTTTCCGTTGCAGCCAGCAAATCTGTCTTTTTAAAATGTCCATGTCCTTATCCAAGTTCTTCCATAATTTTGGAGGATTTGCCCCAATAACTTACACCTGGCAGAAAACATTCTTTGTTTTGCACCAATGATTAGATCCTCTTTTTGTGTTCCGCAGTTTTTCCACGTTATATGTTCCAATTTGATTACTTATTCTAATCCTTATTCCTGTACTTGTTCTCCACCTCATGTATCAAACTCGGACTATCCTTGATCGCACTTTGCCCAGTCCATCACACAAACCAATCTCCCTTCTATTGACTGCATTTATAACTCATGCTGCCTCGGCATGGCCAGCAGCATAATCAAAAATGCCCTTCTCCCC
Organism: Raja brachyura; assembly: GCA_963514005.1. Next base: position 3,014,107 of record OY740800.1, read on the forward strand.
TCTCCCATCAGGCAAAAGGTATAGAAGTGTGAAAACGCACACCTCCAGATTCAGGGACAGTTTCTTCCCAGCTGTTATCAGGCAACTGAACCATCCTACTACAACCAGAGAGCTGTGCTGAACTACTATCTACCTCTTTGATGACCCTCAGACTATCCTTGATCGGACTTTGCCAGCTTTACCTTGCACTAAACGTTATTCCCTTATTATTATCTATACATTATAATGGCTCGATAGTAATCATGTACGGTTTTTCCACTGATTGGATAGCACGCAACAAAGCATTTCACTGTACCTCGGTACACGTGACAATAAACTAAACTGTAGCTGTATATTCAGATTGCTAGACAGCAGCCTGGCTACTAGAGAACAAGGCCCATCTTTTTATCAATCTCTTGACTTGGCCCAGGATTGGAGGCATGGGTGAAATGTTGGCTAGTGTAAAGGTACTCTGGGCAAACTGCTTCTGAACAATGTATGTGAACTTCTCAGTGTGGTACCATTAAGCTTACAGTGAGCTTCTGATTCTTGCAAAGCATACAACATTTGTTTTCTGAGTATAAGATGGCTGAACATAAAAAGAGGATTTACAGTAAATTGGTGCAAGATGGAAATGCAGACATTTCTCACAGTAACAATGCTAACACTTGCAAAGTAGAACAAAGGTGGGACATTTATTGAGGAGGGGTTCCTCCTGTGTTTGCCTTCTTCCCAGTGCGCACCATTTCCTCTTGACTTTGATTTGGCACTCTCTGCAATGCCCAGAAGCTGTGCACTTCATGCTGTTATTTTTACATTGTAGAATTATGATTCCAACAGCTGTACCAAATGGTGCACGCACTTATCTATTCCAAAGGGCTTCAGTCATGTTTAACAAATGGATCTGCAACCACGAATCACTCTTGTGCAAACACCCAGTGCTTCACTTCTGAATTTGATTACTGATTCTAATTCTTATGAGATTGTTCTCCAATGACTGTATTGAAGGATCACTTAACTGACAACACGTGAAATGGTTATGCTGGCAAACTCCAGCAATTCCCGACTATCCTATGCTTAGGATCACGTGATCTCACATCAGTAGATTTGGATGCTTGCATCCCAGTATCCAAAGAGGGCAGCAGCTGCCTCAGCTGTGGAGCCAAGGCAACATAGAAGACTGAAACTTGGCACTCCCATTGCTTTGTGCAAGCATGTTGTCACATTCCTCAAGCCTTTTCTGTGCACTTGAGCTTTAAGCCAAGCGCTCTAAGCTCCATTGAAGCTGCCAGTGCTGTCAGTAAAAAACCCATTGTTGCTGGGCCTCCTGACCACTCACTGACAGATTGATGATGTGCTTTTGATGCCAAGCATGCAGAAAGCACGCAATGTGATTGCCAATTTGGAGCTGGACACCTGCTTGTTCTGCAGCAATACATTTTCTGGGCAGGAATTGAGTAGAACATTATTCATCAGCATTGGTGGCTTACTATCTTCATCTGTAGCCACTGCCACAGGTACATGATACTAGTTCACCTGCCAGTGACATGCTTCCTAGACAATCCTCTCCCCAAACATGAATCTGGTTGCTAGTTAAATGTTCATATTCAGGCTCTTTGGCTCACCCTTTGCACAATGAGATGATGGTTTCTGAGCTGGGTTAATGGATGTGTAGGTGTGAATGATGCCTCCTGTTCTGCAGTAGTCTCACACTGGTACCTCAGTAAGGAGAATGGGATTATCCATAGCTTGCAGCCAAACGGATTTCTCTTTTGGTTGCTGTAAAATTAATGAGCCGTATACAAGGTTGATGTTAACAATGGCCTGTCTACTTCATCATCGTTACTTTTTTTGCATATCTTTAGTTCATTTGTTCTATATCACTCTAAATCACTGTCTATATCTCTCGTTCACATTTCCCTTTCACTGAACACCTTCACTCAGTCCACCTGGACCCACCTGGAAGCCCAGCTTCTAAACACTTTAATTTTCCATCCCATTCCCACACTGACCTTTCTGTCCTCGGTCTCCTCCATTGTCAGAGTGAGGCTAAATGTAAATTGGAGGAACAGCATCTCATATGGGGTGGGAGATTGCAACCTTCATGTGGTCCACCCTGTTTCGAAGAATGCAATCAACCTGGCGTGCACAAACAGAAGATCAAACAGAACAAGTGGCCTTACAACTTTAGGCTGTGCACGCAATACTCAAGAAGAAGAAGCATCTCAAATTTTGTTTGGGCAGCTTACAGCCCAGTGGTATGAATATTGATTTCACTAACTTCAAGTAACCCCTGCATCCCCTCTCTCCATTCCTTTTTGCATATCTTTCATCCATTGTTCTATATCTCTCTACATCGTTGTCTATATCTCTCATTTCCCTTTCCCGTGACTTTCAGTCTGAAGAACGGTCTCGACTCGAAACAACACCCATTCCTTCTCTCCAGAGATGCTGCCTGTCCTGCCGAGCTACTCCAGCTTTTTGCGTCTACCTTCGGTTTAAACCAGCGTCTGCAGTTCCTTCCTGTACATGATTCTTTTCATAATGGGTAATGAACCAACAAAGTAGCACCAGCATCACACCATGACTTATCTTAAACTGCGAGGGATTAAATTGAAGTCCGAGATGCAAAGTGCTCATTCCTCACTGAGGCACTAGTTTAAACTAATTTCTACTGCCTAATTAGCTTCTGTGCACAATACTGATTATTTTTTAAGCACAAATTAGCATTTAGCATTTTGCGACATGATCAAAAACATTTCCAAGTAAATAAACATTAAATGCGTATGAAGGAACTGCAGATGCTGGTTTAAACCAAAGATAGACACAAAATGCTAGAGTAACTCAGCGGGACAGGCAGCATCTCTGGAGAGAAGGAATGGGTGACGTTTTGGCTCAAGACCCTTTGTCAGAAAATATTAAACACAGGCTGTCACTATTGTATTTCTTTCAAAGGTTTATTATGCCATATCTAATCAATGGGGTGGGAGATTGCAACCTTCAAGTGGTCCACCCTGTTTCGAAGAATGCAAACAATTCCGTGCTGTAATTGTTATATGGTTATGTGGTTATATGGTTATCTAGATAGATGGCACTTGCATTAAAATTCCCACCAGTGAATGAGTTACCATACATAATGGGTTTATCATCTGGAAGTTCAAGTTCGGTGTGATGGCGGTACTTCGTTAATTAAATTCTGCACCTTTTTATAACTTACCTCAACCTTTGTTCTAATATTACCCCATTGTAGATTGGATCAGATTATCACCAAAGATAGACATAAAATGCTGGAGTAACTCATTGAGACTGGCAGCATCTCTGGATAGAAGGAATGGGTGACGTTTTGGGTTGGGATCACCAATCTGTACTCCGTACAGTTTAATGCTGTCCTGCGTTGAAATTACCAACCCTCTGCTAGTCGCATAAATAGATGAGCAACCTATGATCTGCAAATTTTGTGTTGAAGTTTGAAGTTTTCTGCACATCAAATACCAAACTTTGCAACCTTCTGCATTATTGACAAGTATGATTAAATACAGTAATGGAATTTCTGCCTTCCATTATATGTCGGCTGAGCACCTTTTGAACAATATTGTTCTGATGCAAGACTTTCTGAAAACTATCTAATAATCATGTGGATTCCTCACAAGACTATCAGTAAGGAGAAATTGAAAATGAGAACCTAGCTAAGGTGAGAAAATTGAATCATTCCCGAAATTACATTCAATCTCATGGTGTGGCTAACGTATAATAATGTGTCATTCGCCTGTCTTGGATGTTTTTGTGCTGATGATTTTGTTTTTTTGGGAGCTAATTTAGGGTCGGGGTTAAATGTGGCTTGCAGTCTTTTGTGTCGGCTTTCTTTGTTATATCGGAGCATACTGCCTGCCGGCTTTCAAATCAGACATTCTATCCCACCCTTTGTCTCTGGCGTGTTCTTTACTCAATCATTTCATTTTCTGTACCTTTGCTCCTCCTGCTTCCTATGTGGCCTTATCTTTAGTTAACAGGTAAAGGTAACCTTACCTATTCCAAATTACTCGACCAACACAAAGGAGGATGCTGTGAATCATAAGGACTCCCATCCTCAATTAATGTCCTTCTTAGTCACACAAATATTAAAGCGCATTTAAATTCTAACTAGCTTAAGTTTCTAACAACACAATCATCTGTTTAAAACCTGCATTAGTATATTTTATAAGTATTTCATTTTTATTAGGCTAGTGTTATTTACTTCCATGGATGATTCTGCTGTTATGTCTGTTTCTATATTGCAGTACTCTGTGGACAAACAAGTATTAAATGAATGTAACAAGGTTAAGTATCTCTGAAGTATTTACAATTCCAGACTTGTTAACAGTTCTGTGAATTCATTTGAACTACCAATTAATTAAATTTAAAAGCAATTTTTACCACAAATTGGACTCACCAGTTGATAGAATGTTCATTAAAGGTTGCTTATGAGAAGCAATATACATGACAATCACATTTTGGTTTTGCATGATGAGTTTGTCTCCACGCTGCTAAGCATCACACTGCAATGTCAACGCTTGGCCTGGAAAAATAGACTCCGATTTCTAGTACTCTTCAAAAATGTGAGCATGAGCATTTCAGGTTGCTTTTGGCAGATCCTGCGGATCCAGGTAAAAGTTATTCCTTTCAATAAATATTTTCATATGGAAATTTACAAGAATATTGAATGTGGAGGTCGTTATGGAAGGAAAAGAGGGCTCTTTCTTGGTGCTTTACAGTAGTTTTGTTGACTCTACTGAGAACGAGCTGGAGAGGAAAATAGATCAAGCAACCTGTTAACTAAGAACTCATTACAGTCTGTAAACTTTCATTTTAGTGAAAGATTGTATTGTTTGCACCGCTCAATATGCTTAAAATAATTCCGTACTTGCAATGAATTGTTTATATAAGGCAAACTATCGAAAATATGATGTCCAATTTTATTTGGAACTGCTAACATTCAATATTTCTATAAATATGCATACATATAGAAAGCTCATTAACATCTATCTTATTTTGATTTGTGTAATTAAGTAATTTTTACAGCAGCTTTAGAGCTTTTTTGACCATTTTGAAAAGAATCAAAATATTGACTTAAAAGTTTTGAAAGCATGTTATTATTTTCCCTTCTAATGAAACACTTACCAATGTGACATGTGGTCAGATATTGAGAATATTCATTTACTTAGTATTTCTCACAACAGATCATTTGCTTTAATAGGTGAATGGAAAGCACACCAACCAAGAGTTATGTAATCCCTCAGGAGTGGTTTGCACAGTTTAATCATACTGCTCCATGGAAAATAAAATACTGAGTATATTTTTCCATTCGTCTCATTTGGTCTCTAACTGAGATTCACTTCATGATATTCCAAAATACATTTAGAAACGTAGAAACATAGAAAATAGGTGCAGGAGGCCATTTGGCCCTTTAAGCCAGCAGCACCATTCATTGTGATCATGGCTGATCATCCACAATCAGTAACCTGTGCCTGCCTTCCCCCCATATCCCTTGATTCCACTTGCCTCTAGAGCTCCAACTCTCTTTTAAACTCATCCAGTGAATTAGCCTCCACTGCCTTCTGTGGCAGAGAATTCCATAAATGCACAACTCTCTGGGTGAAAATGTTTTTTTGCATCTCAGTTTTAAATGGCCTCCCCTTTATTCTTAGACTGTGGCCCCTGGTGCTGGACTCCCCCAACTTTTCCTGCATCTAGCTTGTCCACTCCTTTTATAATTTTATACGTTTCTATAAGATCTCCTCTCATCCCTCTAGATTCCAGTGAATACAAGGCCAGTCTTTCCAATCTTTTCTCATATGACAGTCGAGCCATCCCACGGATTAACCTCATGAACCTACGCTGCACTGCCTCAATAGCAGGGATGTCCTTCCTCAAATTAGGAGACTAAAACTGCACACAATACTCCAGATGTGGTCTCACCTCAGTTTGCCTTAGTTTACAAGAAACCAACCTTTATCACTTGTTCCAATTTAAAAAGAAAATAATTTCTGTCTCTAAACCATTTCACCTGTATTGATTGATACTTAGCCTGGCTCTTTTGTTCTGCATGGGAAATTGTGGCTTTGGTCTTATTTAATACTTATGCAGATATTTCTGATTGTCTATCTCCTCCTGTGACATTAACGACAATTTCCATGCTGTCTATTTAAATTAATTGTGGCAAAGTATTGGAATTCATATTTAAATAAAGATTTTCAAAATTTGGTTGACCACTTGATTTCAGAAACTACCACATGAAGAGCAATAGGTATAGTCTGTTTTCCTCTTTAAAATTCACCCATTTAATCTTCTGTCATGTTCGTAGTTGAATGTCAGCTTGTTATGAGTTCTCAATGTTGACTGTAAACCCTATGAATTTTCATGGCCTCAGACCAACAGGCAAGGAAGCCTGATGAACATCATCTATGATACCATATGATGAACTTTATTCATCCACGGAGGGAAATTGTTCTGCCAACAGTCACAACACACACCAATGTACACAAAAACTTGAAATTAAAAGGGAAAAACACATGAAAAATACAAGCGGCTGTAGTCTGGCTGCCGTGTGCACGGCACCTTCACCAGAACAAATGAACAAACAAACACACACAGACTTATCCCCAGGGTAGAGTTTTCTAAAGTAGAGTGCCCCGCCCCCACACTGGGTCCTCCTTTGTTCTCCCACCATCCCTCATGGCAGGTCCCCCCAAGCCGGGTCCCCATTGTCTTCCCATCCCCCCCACACTCCACCGCCACCGAGGTTCCTGCTGCTGCCGCCGATGCCCCATTGCTGCCGAAGCCCCAGTGGCTGCCGAGGTGCCCCGTTGCCGCAGAAGCTCAAGCCGCCAACGAGGCTCCCCCTGTCGCTGCCGAGGCTGCTGAGGCTCCTTCGGCCCAAACAGGCCTCGGCGCTGGGAGGCCTAAGAGGTGAGTCAGGCCTATCGCGTTCCAGTCATCGGTCGTCGCTCTGGTCATTGGTGGTGCGGTTGTTCATTGGATGGATCGGGCCCGGGCGGCTCCCCGGGACACTCCTGCCTTGCGCCCGCTTCCGGGATGTATCGTATTGTATCCTATCATAGGAAACCGGAGCCCCTAGTGAAACCCAATGCAGGTCACGGGGAGAACTTTACAACTCCGTACAGACATCACCTGTAGTCTGGATTGATCTCCAGTCTCTAGCGCTGTAAAATAGCAGCTCTACCGCTGCGACATCATGCCGCCTAAATTTCAGTGTTTCAGTTGCTGAAACAGCAAAGTTCAACAGTAATTGAAAAAGTATTGAGAATAGAAAATGGGCAGAATATGAAGGACATAACTGCCAGAGCAGTTCTGCAGCCAGCAGACAGTGAATGTATACACATAAGGCAAAACACTACCTGATGTTACTTTCTTGGTAGGAAGTATTTGGAGTAATGACCACTGAATGGTGAAGCAAAAGCGATGAGGGATTACTTGAAGAGCCCGCCAGCCCGCATACGCGTCAACCTTCAACGCAGCAGTGTGAAGCCACAGATAACAGTTGTTGAACTGAACGTAGTAAGATTCGAGAAACTAGAACTACCAGCTGAATTTTATGAGGAGGGGTTGGGAGCGGAGGGCACGTAATCCCTCATTGTAACTCCTCATGAAATAAAGATCAAACTTCAAACTGGTAAGTTCTCATTTAATCTTACTATTTTATTTCGGAGTCACGTGAGTGACACGTGAGTGATTTCAAAGCTCCATTCATGCCGTGGAATGAGTCCATGCGTCACACACTGCATAGTTGACCAAGGAAGAGTGGACAAAAATGAGTATTCAGACATGATATAAATTAAACAAGCTGACGATTTAATGGACAAAAAATAACAATAGTAACCTCTCTCACCCGAGAGGGACTATAAAACTGAACTTAAAATGGAGTTAGAAAATACACTCGATCTGGCTAATGGTTTGTTATAGAACGTCTGAAACGTGCGCTCTGAGGACCATCCTGCGGCCGATATGATATGGTCCAGCGGGACGTCCATGACCCTTGCTGCGGACATAGCTGCAGCCCTGGTGGAATGAGATTTGAATATTTCAGTATCAACACCAGCATCAGCCAAAGAACCTGTTTCAGCCACCTGGCGATGGTCTGAGCTGAAACCTTTTAATGCGGTTTCTTGAGACTAACGAATAATGCTAGCTCTGACCCCCTAAGCCCCTCGGTGATCTTGATATATTGCTGGAGGAATGTGACAACACATAATTTGGGATCCAAGGGGTACGCCATGAACTGTAGCTTAAGGCCGGAAGTACCTGGTCAACTCTGTTTGATAGGGTCGTACACAAAAAAGGTTATACTACTGGCAGAAGTGAGCATCCTATCCAGACATAGCTTCTGCAACGACCGGCCTCGTTGAGCTGACACTAGAGCCATGAGCATAGCTACCTTGTATGTGAGCCGGAGCAGAGACAGGGGTGTTGCTGGAGACCATTGGCGAAGCAGTGTTAGGACCACCCCTACATCCCAAATTTCAGTGTATCTGGGCCTAGGAATGTTCGAATTGAAGACTCCCCTCATTAATCTAGGTACTAAAGGGTGAGACCCAACAGACTGGTGTCTTGAACTCGGCAACAAGTATGATGACAGTGCATTTCTGGCACAGTTTAGAGCACTATAGCTCAATTTATTGTCAAAATGGAGTTTCGAGAGGAATTCCAAAATATTGGTAATGTGCGCTGTGTCATACGAGATATCGAACAGAACACTTCCCATTTCCTTATGTAGGAGATGTATTGTTTTTTAGTACTGTCTCTCCAGGCCGCAGTTAGCGCATCCACCGTACGATCAGCTAGAGACAGTGTCAGTGGCGCCCCATCACAGAGCACTGGTATCAGTCTGTAAAATGACTGAAGGATCTTCGACCAAAATATTGCTAGAGCAATGCCAAATATTGGCCTTCCACCATTGCAACTCGGCAATGGCGTCAGCCGGTAATTGCATAGCCCTGTCAAAGTGACCCAAATTGTGTTTTAAGTGCCTGCACCTTTGCTCATTGTAATTGCTAGGTAATGCAAAGGTCCAAATTTAGCAGCTGGAAAAGTAGCCACTAATTTGCCAAGAACGAAGAAAAACGACCGCAGACTAAGTTCGAAAACTTACCTGCAGGTCTTTTAAAACTTACCGCTGGTGGAGCGATGCGCCTACCAACCAGTCGCAGCGCCATGCATCAGACGTAATGACGCGCATGCGGGCTGGCAAGTTCATCACGTAGTCACTCACATGACTCCAAAGTAAAATGTGAGTGAAGAAGAGCGTGCAGGGATTGCAACATGTACATCTAAAAAAATGTAGCATCATACAGCACGGAAACAGGTTTATTTCAGTTAAGTTTAGAGATACAGCGTGGAAACAGGCTCTTCAGTCCATTACATCCACGCCGACCAGCGATCCCCGCACACTAACACTATCCTGAACACTATGGGGATGATTTACAATTATACCAAGACAATTAACTTACAAACCTTTGGAATGTGAGAGTAAATGCCTGTGGAGAAAACCCACGCAGGTCACAGAGAGAACATACATACAACTTACAGACAGCACCTGTGGTCAGGATCGAACCTGGGTCTCAGGCACTGTAAGGCAGCAACTCTGCTGCTGCACCACTGTGCCGACCTACTGCCCTTCTTCAGCCCAACCTGCCCATGCTGACCAAGATGCCCCATGTACACTAATCCCACCGGCCTGCCTTTGGCCCATATCCCTCTAAACCTTTTCGATCCATGTACATGTCCAGAGGTCTTTTAACCAGTCAACTTGGTAACACCTCGTAAAGAACTGCATATATGTTGAGCAGTGTAGGCAAGTGATGTGATCCCACAGGCAATGGATCAAAGCTCTGCAATCCTACAGCATCCAGCCATGAATTGTGGTGAACAATGAAATAGCCAAAGGTCTCTGGCTCTAAGGACCTCCCATCCTCAACAATAGCAGTTACAAGCGACTAACTGCCAACATCAAAGCGGAAGCCTCCTCCTGGGGCTCCGTCTATTAAACTTAGATTTACTCTACCTGGTGCCAAGAAATGACAAGGACATGGAATATAACAGAGGCAGAGGCACCAGACGGAGATAGGCTACATTGTGAAAGAACGGTGATGCAAAACTAGCTTTAGCTATCCCAGTAGAGTTACAAACCTGGCACCTATTGCTCAACATGGAAGAGTGTCCCGAATCAAAGACAACCAGCTGATCAGAGCATGGCATCAAGGAGCTGTGGAACAATGAAAATAGAGGGGAAAACGTACACTGACAGCTGTCTCTTTGAGCAAAGAAAGATGTAAGTGATTGTTGGAGGCCCTGTGCACGACCAGGCATGCTCTTCTACAAACCCCAAAGCTTTCAACATGGTTTGGAAGCAATTTTAGGGCGACATTCTAAATCCCCATCAATCCTTTTCAGCGGGGTTTCTCTTAAAACTCATGTATCTCTTTATGGGCAGCAAAGTATTAACTTCATGATGACCAGTACACTTTAGGCTTTAAGACATCCTTTAGTTCCACAAACTTTGATTCCAAATGACTGCTATTATTGTTTGCCAAGTCAAACGATCGCCATTTGCCAAGAGTTGCTGAACACTTTTAGTGACTGGCTCCATCCACGGAATAATTTCTACAACAGCTGCCTTCAATGTCCTCAATAATTGCACGGTATTTTAAATGTAAAATACTTTCACATTTTAGGTCTGCACAATTGGCACATTTGTTAAGGGATTTGGGCTGATAACCAGGAAGTTGATGAAGGTTCTTGTTGGCCAACCAAGGCTATGATGCCTTGTAGCCTCTGCCTAACTATGTGAGGGATGTGTATCATGGAGAACTGCAGATGAACTTTGCCATTTTTAAAGAGGTACTGATCAGAATAGTTGCATGTGGTTCATTACCCATAGAGCATGGAGATTCAGTCCATTTTGTAAACGTTAGGGCTTTAGAGACTGCTTATCGCTAATATGGAATGGTTTCAAAAGGCATTTCCTCTCTCTCCCCTCTTATTTTATAACCTTTTTGAGGCAATAATTTTTTTTTAGTGTTACGAGGTCTCACCTTCAATCCACATGTTAATTTGTTAAATGTTAAATCATTCACCTGTTGGCCCAAAGTCAGAAAATTGGGAAATCTGGAGAAAGAAGAAAATTTGCATAGCATTTCTCATTCAAAAGAAATTAAGTAATTTACTAGTGGAACAAGTTTTCTGTGGAAGCCATTGAAAGAAGGCATGCAAATAATTCAAGAGGGAGTTATCAGTAGAAATGCATTTGGATGATATTGGAGAACGTGGTCAGAAGATAGGTCAATGGGATTTAGAAATAAAACACATCGATTCTCTGTGAGTTGGTGTAATGATCTTTTTTTATTCCATAAAGTCCTGATTTTTCGTTTGTTCATTATGCACAAAATGGGTACTTGTGTGTCAGTACAAAGGGTTATTCCAGAGGCAATTCACCAAAGTGGTGACCCGCACTGGCATGCTTCTATTAAACATTATCACAATGTTATCTCAAACAGACAGCTGTGAACGTACTGTATGCTTTGGCACTGCTATTCTTTGAGTAATATTTCAGAACCTAGGTGCTATTTGGAGTACTTTACGCATAGTTTATTCAGGTAATTGAATGAATCAAGCATGTTGGAAAAAAACCTTTGATATGATATTTCTTATTCTTTGAAAATATACATCATAAATTCTATAAAGTTCATATGTCTCTGATATTGAGCAAACAAAGCTGACCATCCTTTGATTATTTGTTCTGCGTTATAGCCAATGACACATGAACTAAGGAAAAAGATAAGTACATTCCAACAATTTCTTGCGACATTGGCTATCAAAAATATAATTATAGTAATAATATCTCCCTTTCAAAAGAATGGAACTTAACCGATGTTGGGAGAGTCCGAAACCAGGAGACACAGTTTAAGAATAAGGGGTAGGCCATTTAGGCGTGAGATGAGGAAAAACATTTTCACCCAGACAGTTGTGAATCTGTGGAATTGTCTGCCACAGAAGGCAGTACATGCCAATGCAAGAGAGTGTTAGATTTAGCTCTTGGGGCTAACACTATCAAGGGATATGGGGAAAAAGCAGGAACGGGGTACTGATTTTGGATGTCCAGCCATGATGATATTGAATGGCGGTGCTGATTTGAAGGGCCGAATGGCCTACTCCTGCACCTTTTCTATGTTTCTAACTCTTGGACCATTTAGATTAAGATTGTTAAGGATAAAAAAAATGGACTAATATTAAACAATAGCAGTTGATACCAGATGGATGGTATTTTAGTAACAATTCCATTTATTTTATTATTCCTTCACGCATATCAGAAATATATGTCTGGAAATACTTTTAGATAGATCATTTAATTAATAAAAACATACTATTTACAATATTGCCAAAGTAGCAGATTTAACAACTCTGAATTTGAGATTGTTGATGAAGTAATCAAGAAGATTGATGAAGAGTATGTGCTCCACGTTGTCTATATGGCCTTTAGCATAGGCTTTAACGATGTGCACCATGGTAGATTGGTCTGTAAGGTTAGAACATATGGGATCCAGGGCGAGCCAGCCATTTAGATACTAAATAGGCTTAAAGGCAGGAAACAGAAGGTGGTGGCAGATTGTTTTTCAGACTGTAATATGATGCGCCACAGCGAATGGGTCCACCGTTGTTCATTATTTATCTTAACAATTTGGATATGTACTGAGGTACAGTTAAAAGCTTTGTTTTCATACTACCCATTTAAAATCAGATAATGCTATACATAATACAATCACGCCAAACTCGTTTGTGCATTTCTGCTTTGGCACTGTTGATGCTTATTGGGGCATGTAGTCTACCATGTTTCCTGAAGTCGATAACTAGCTCCTTCATCTTGCTGACATTGAGGCAGAGGTTGTTATCTTGTCAGCATGTTACTAAATTCCCTATCTCCTTCTTGTCATTGTTTATAATCCAGCCACCACAGTGGCATCATCTGCATACTTGTAAATGGAGAATTTGCCAGCAATGTTGTGAGTATATTGGGAGTATAGTAGAAGACATCCTTGTGGGGCGCCGATGTGGAGAATTACTGTGGAGGTGATGTTGTCACCTACTCTCACTGACCTTGTCTGCGGGCGAGCAAGTCGGGAATCCAGTGGCAGAGGGGGTTGCTGAGTCCTGGGTCCAGGAACTGGGAGATGAGTTTGGATGAGAATATGGTATTGACTTCCGGTGGCGCCATGTTCTAGGGGAGAACAGCGCCAGATCAGCTCCGTAAAAATCTGCAAAATCTGCAAAAAAAACGGGGCTAAAGGAGGGTGCTAACGCTACTTACCGCAGGAGATCGATTAAAAACGGCTCCGGTGCGATTGAAGGCTGCGTGACGTCATCAGGCGCGCGACTTCGGTAAGAAATTTAAAATGCAGCACTCCTCCCCTCCCCCGAAGAAAACGGGCCTAAGAAGAGAGGCTGGTGCCACCAAAGCCTCGGGCTCGAGTCTGACTGCCTCCCAGGAAGAAATCTCACAGAGAAAAGTGGAAATGGAAGAGTTTAAAAATTCCATGATAGGTGAGATGAAGAAACTGGTGAAAGAAATAAAAGATCTGAAGAAGGAATATAAAGATGAATTTAAAGACATGAAGAAAGAATATAAAGATGAAATAAAAAATCTAAAAGCGGAGATTCTGGTGTCTCAGGAGAGAATTAAAGTGGAATTAACAAAAGAAGTTACCGAGACGGTAAAGATTATGATGAGCGAATGGAAAAGTAAGACGGAGGCTGAATTTCAAAACCGATTCTCTGAGATAAACGCCAAGGTTGCTGGGTTGGAACAAATGCTGAATGATAAGATAGATCCTATTACCATTACAATTGACCAACACAATGATACACTTAAAGATTTGGCTGATTTTGCTGTAAAAAGTGCCAAGGAAACTGAGAAGTTACTTGCCGAGAATAAACGCCTCTCAGAACTACTTCGCAAAATAAATGAGAAATGTATTGATTTGGAGGGCCGACAAAGACGTAAGAATTTGCGAATTGTAGGATTGACTGAAGGTTGTGAAGGAAATCAAGATCCACGAAAATTTGTTGCAAAACTCCTAAAGGACATTTTGGAATTGGATGAAGAACCACTGTTGGGCCGTGCCCACAGGGCTTTAAGACGGGTCCCTGGGAGAGGTGCACCACCCAGACAAATGATTGTAAAGGTGGTGTATGATCACGTCTTTGAAGATATGATGAAGATAATAATGAGAAAGAGAAATTTGAAATACGAAGGAAATAACATTAGTATCTTCAGAGATTACCCAGCGGAAGTTGCTAAGAGAAGATCCTTATTCACTGAAACAAGAGGCATTCTACGGAATTTAAAGAATACAGTGGATCTCAGATATGGCTTGATGTACCCAGCAACACTGAGAGTGACCTATGACAACGAGGAACACCGCTTCGTTAAGCATACTGATGCATTGAAGTTCGCTCAAGGCATACAGAAGAAGGCAGAAGAGGAGGAAGCAGACGATGAACCACGGGAGGAAGAAGACGACGACTGAACATTTTGGACTTTTATCATTAACCTGCGGTTATGAATTATTCATTGAGAAAGAGGGAAAATAATGGGAATGTAGTAGTGGTTTGGTATCAATTTGTAGAATTTCAATAATTCCCCTAACATAGTATTATTTATTATAATACTAATTACAATAGAATAGTAATTAATAAATAGTTTCATGAATAATAGAAATAATTACTAAACCCTTAAAGTTAGTACCCCACCCCAATATACACAGTATTCTAGTTGGGAGCTGGAATATTTAACATCTTTTTTAAACACGGAAGTCATTAGATTAATCGCCACGTTAGTGTGGCGTTCACTAACACACACTACACAATCTATCAGTGTAGTCTTTTTTTTATTTGGGCACCCTTTTAACACTCTTTTTTCTTTTTTCGTTTATATTTTCTATTTTTTTTTATATATTAAGTATTTGAATTTATGTTATATATTATATGAATGTAATTATGAACAATACCGTATAGTTATTTTAGATAGACATGGATATGGATTATTGAGATTGGTAATTTTCGTCGGATTGACGTTTGGGTGCCTTGTTGAGCTGGAGGGGCTGAGAGGGCTACTCCAAAAAAAACCACCCTAATACTAAAATGCAAGATATGAATTTGAAGACTGGGGATGATGGAATCACTTTCTGTAGTTGGAATGTTAAGGGAATTAATGAACCAATTAAAAGGGGTAAGGTGTTAGCGCAGCTGAATAGATTGAAATCAGACGTTATTTTCCTCCAAGAGACGCATCTCAAAAGAGATGATCAATATAGATTAACAGCTAAATGGATTTCAAAGGTATATCATTCTTCATTTATACATAAATCTAGGGGAGTTGCAATAATTATTCGTAAAGGTATACCTTTTAAACAAAGTTCTATAATAGAAGATAAAGAGGGCAGATATGTAATAATTACAGGGGAATTATACTCAAAAAAAGTAATTCTTATGAATATATATGCTCCTAATTTCGATAACCCATTATTTTTCAAGAAAATATTCAATAATATTCCTATATCCACTCAACATAATTTAATAATTGGGGGCGATTTAAATTGCATTTTGGATAACTACTTAGACAGATCCTCAACAAAAAGGAAAGCTATTTCTAATTCAAGTAAACTTATAAATTCTTTCATTAACTCAACTAACGTTAAGGATATTTGGAGATTAGAGAACCCATCCGGACGAGAATATTCTTTTTTCTCGCCCGTATTCGGAACCTACTCGAGGATAGATTACTTTTTAATAGACTCAAAACTGCTTCCCTATGCGTACAATGCAAAATATCACAATATTATTATTTCAGATCATGCACCATTAACATTTAAGATAAAACTAAAAGATATATCTAATAAAACTATGACTTGGAGATTTAATCCTCAGATACTGAAGGACAAGGATTGTTGTAATCATGTGACAGAACAGATTAAATTATTCTTTGAGACAAACGACACACCTGAAATTTCACCATTGTTACTTTGGGATACATTTAAGGCATTCATGCGTGGTGCAATAATATCGGCACAAGCATATTTTAATAAAGAAAACCGAAAGAGGGAACAGAAGTTAGAAATGGAGATAAAACGACTAGACAATGAGAATATAAAACACCCCTCTAAGGAGTTAAGTAATAAAATTGCAATAGCAAAGTATAGACTAAACGAAATATACTCTAATCAAGTCATCAAACTTTATCAACAAACCAAACAAGGGCATTTTGAATTTGGAGATAAACCGCATAAATTGCTAGCACGACAATTAAGAAAATTAGACGATGAAAAAACGATACATGGAATCAGATCAATGCAAGGAAATATACTGACCATACCAAAAGATATTAATGATAGATTTTTACAATATTACCAAAATCTTTACTCGTCAAAATTAACAGGACAAACAGATGGAATGGAAACATTTCTACAAGAATGTCAAATTAAGAGTTTAGATCAGGAAGGGAGACATTTGTTAAATGCTGAAATATCAGTGAAAGATATCGCAGAATCAATTGGTTCGTTAAAGAATGGAAAAGCTGCGGGACCTGACGGCCTGAGTGCAGAATTTTATAAAAAATTTCAAGATCTGATCTCTCCAAGACTACATACAGTGTATAGACATGCATATGAACAAGGAAAATTACCAGATTCTTTAAATGAATCCACAATTACACTTATACCTAAGGTAGATAAAGATCTGGAAGATCCTGGTTCATATAGAGCGATTGCCCTTCTAAATACAGACCAAAAAATATTAGCTAAAGTTTTATCTAGGAGACTAAGTTTGGTGATCTCTAAATTAATACATTATGATCAAACAGGTTTTATTCCAAAACGCTATTCATCTCATAATTTAAGACGCCTGTTTAATATTATATATTCTAAAAGAATACGAGATACGGAATTAGCAGTCATATCGTTAGACGCAGAAAAAGCATTTGACCAGGTGGAATGGTTATATCTATTTAATATAATGGAAAAGTTTCAATTGGGGGATCCATTTTGTAAATGGGTAAGAATCCTATACTCAGATCCTACTGCAAGAATTCTAACTAATCAAATACTATCAGTTAAATTTAAACTCTTTAGGGGATGTAGACAAGGATGTCCGTTATCGCCTTTATTATTTGCCTTGGCGATAGAGCCTTTGGCGGAAAGAATTAGGTCAGAACCTGAAATATACGGTTATAATACTGACAGAACAACTAATAAAATATCCTTATATGCAGATGATGTTTTGATTTACATCACAAAACCTGAAATTAGTATTCCAATGTTGTTTGATGTTATAAATAAATTTAGTACATTTTCTGGATATAGGATTAATTGGAATAAAAGTGATATTATGCCAATAACTAATATAAATTTAAACATATTACAACAATATCCATTATCAATAGTTACTGACAAAATTAAATATTTAGGAATTAATGTATCTAAATCTCATAACTCATTAATTAGATCGAATTATCCTCAATTATTAGATAAACTTAAAAAAAATATTTTATATTGGAAAACACTTCCTATATCTTTGATTGGTAGAATAAATGCTATAAAGATGGTTTTTCTACCACAATTATTATATCTGTTTCAAGCTATCCCTTTTTTCCTTCCGAAAACCTTTTTTAAAAAAATTGATAATATTGTTAATAGTTTTATCTGGGATTATAAAAATCATAGAATAAGTAAAAAACATTTATGTAAGTCAAAGATAAACGGAGGATTAGCACTTCCAAATTTTTTATACTACTTCTGGGCAGTACAGATTAAGAATATGAATTTTTGGTGGGTAAATACGGACCTGGAACCAACGTGGCTAAAGATAGAAAAGGAAGATTGTTTGCCTTTCAACGTAGATTCAATTATTTTTGCCCCAAAGGAAGTTAAAAAAAAAACTTATAGGGACAATCCAATCATTTATAATAATAGACGTATTTGGAAACAAATAGTCAAGACTTTACATTTAGACAACCTTTCATTTAGATTACCAATTATGAATAACCCATTATTTAAGCCCTCCACATTGGATGGAGGGTTCAGACATTGGGATAATTTAGGAATTACAAGGGTAGAGCACCTTTATAGAAATGGAAAATTTATTTCATTTCAGGAATTACAAGATATCTACGGATTGTCTTCACAGCATTTGTTTAGGTATTTCCAAATTAGAGATTATATTAAATCTAATACACAGGATTTTAAAAATAAGGAACCAGGATTATTAGATGAATCGTTTAACTGGCATCCAACCACAGAAAAATTAATAGCTTATATATATAACATCATTATGGATAAGGAGAATCCAATAACTGAAACATATCGTCAAGCATGGGAAAATGAAATTGGATCACCTATAACCAAAGAAAATTGGGAAGAAAGTCTACAACGAATACACCGGTGCTCGTTAAATGCTAGACATATATTAATACAATTTAAAGTATTATATAGATTACATTATTCAAAAGCCAAATTAAGTAGTATATTTCCTAATCTCTCCTCTATTTGTGATAAATGTAAGAATTTAGAAGCAAATTTAACACACAGTTTTGTTACATGTCCTAAATTGAATTATTATTGGACAGAAATTTTTAAAGTAATTTCTGAAGTTCTTAAGGTTAAATTAGAACCCGACCCAAAGCTAATAATACTGGGAATTCCAGAGGCTAATTTGATATTTACACTAGACCAAAGAAATTTCCTTGATTATTGTTTGATATTAGGGAAAAAAATAATATTGAAATTTTGGAAGGGAATATTATCCCCAACAATTAAAATGTGGGCATCAGAGATGTTGGAGACGTTGCAGTTGGAAAGAATCAGATTTGTCCTTTTGGACGAGTATAATTCTTTTCAACAGATATGGTCTCCATATATACAGTATTTAGAGAAGTAGCTGTTCTTTGCATCACGGCTCGACTGACACCCTGCGGGATTTGATGAAAATAATGTATTGGTATACCAGGATATATGCATGTCTTTACTGATATTATTATTTGTAGTTGTTTCATTTATAATATATTGTGTGGCTTTTAATTGATATATATACATAATATGTCTTTTTTCTTTTTCTTCATTTTTTCTTTTTCTTTTATACCAAATAATTATTAAGGAATTATAATTTTATTGATTAATAATGGTATTTCTCTTTACCCACTTTTATTTTCAAAAAAAAAAAAAAGATAATAATCATTAGAGTACAAATATTGATTTAAGTGGATGTTTATAACTCAGTTTTAAACATTGAGAATTGTTTATTGCTAATAAAAAATTATTCAAAAAAGAATATGGTATTGAAGGCAGAGTTGTAATCGATAAATAGGAGTCTAACTTGGGTCTGTGTTATCTAGGTGTTCCATAGATGAGAGTAAGGCCAAGGAGATGGCATCTGGGAGAGTTAGATTTAGTTTTTAGGGTTAAGAGAATCAAGGGGTATGGGGGAAAAACCCGGAATGGGGTACTAATTTTGGATGATCAGCCATAATCATATTGAATGGTGGTGCTGGCTCGAAGGGCTAAATGGCCTGCTTCTGCACCTATTTTCTATGTTTCTATACTTCTAAGTAAGCAAACTGCAATGTATCAAGGCTGACTGAGAGACTGGAGTTAATATGCACCATCACGTCTCCTGAAGCACTTAATTCTTGATGGTGGATGTCAAAGTCAGTGAACGGTAGTCATCAAGGAATGCTACCATACTTTCTGTTTGCACTGGGATGATAGTGGCCACCTTGGAATGGATTAGTAAGAGGTTAAAGATGTCCATGAGTATCTCTGCACAGGCCCTGAGGACGTGACCAAGAAATCCATCTGGCCCAGTCCATTCCGCCAATTCATTCTCAGCTAAACCGATCTTGCATATGCTACAGTAACCATTCGTACAAACATATCAGAGACTGGTGGGGTGAGTGACATTCTGACGGTGGCAGCGGTAGAGTTGCTGCCTTGCAGCGCTCGCAGCACTGGAGACCCAAATTAGACTACAGGTGCTGTCTGTACGGAGTTTGTACGTTCTCCTCAGCATGACCTGCTTGGATTTCCTTCGTGATCTTCAGTTTCCTCCCACACTCCAAAGACATACAGGTTCGTAGCTCAATTGGCTTGGTATAAAAATGTAAATTGTCCCTAGGATAGTGTTAATGAGTGGGAATCGTTGGTTGGTGTGGACTCAGTGGGCTAAAGGGCATGTTTCCGCGCTGCATATCTAAACTGTACTAAACTAAACTAAACTGACCTTCTGTTCAAAGGGGGTGCATTGACCACCTGCATTGACCACATGGGGGAGGGACCCAATGTTGCCATCGATGCTCCCACCATTGCTTTGTAAACCGTTATAGTGAGCAAGCCTTGCCACAATCTAGGGGTCCATGTCATAGTTTTGGGACTCGAAAGGGGAGAGGGCAACCCTGCCTGATTCCAGACCTGATTGGAAAGCTATCTGTTTCTCACCCATTGATTTCAACTGTGCTGCAGGTGTCTGTACAGAGCAGTTGGACCCAGTTCCTGAATCCCTCATCAAAGCTAATGTTTGGAGAGCATGTCTATCATGTACCTGTGTAATATCCTGTCGAGGGCTGGCCTTCTCCTGATGCAAGTTCACTCCTCTGCACCTAGGCGAGGATATCCCTGAGCAACAGAGGATGTCTGGGTTTTTTCTTGTCAGTTTCACCACAGGTTCATCTCTTCCAGAGCTGACTTGACCCAGTTGGCTATGGCTTTGGATGGGATCTTATAGATGATATTTATCAGTGATATGGATCTCCAATTCCTAATGTCATCCTTTATCTCTTTTCTGTTGTAGATGTGGGAGATGATGCCTGTCCTTATGGACACTGACATGCTGACGACAAGAAGCATAACATTGTACTCATCCAACAGGTCTAGGCCGTCACCCAGTCAAGTACAACTCAATTAGTAACCCATCGCTTCCGGGACTTTTATTCGAATCGTACAAATGGATGGAGCACATCAGCACCTCCAGGGTCTGTGTTGTTCCAGGCTATTCCATATGCTGTCCTCTGTGCTGTCTGCAGCTTTTCTGCAAAACAGACCAGCATAAAAGTATTGGTAAATCCTCAATATGTCCATCTGCGAGGATGTCAGCAAGCCATCCTCTTTCTTAAGGCTGTTGATCATAGATCTTTTGGAATAAGGGCAGGCATGTATCATCCCACTGCATGTCTCATTCTACTGCATGTCTCATTCTACTGCATGTATCATCCTACTGCATGTCTCATCCCACTGCATGTATCATCTTACTGCATGTCTCATCCTACTGCATGTCTCATTCTACTGCATGTATCATCCTACTGTCTTAGGTGAAATGTGCAGCGTGCAGGCTCTTCACCTATTGCAGGTCCTCCCTCACATCCACCCCCCTCGGCTGCAGAAAGAGGAGCTGCTGCAAGTCTGTCTGGAGTTGGCAGAATTCCCTCTGGCCTTTCCTTGCATTCTGAACATTTAGAGGATGAGGAGCTTCATGGTTCTCCAGTCTGTTCAGTCCCTCTTTCGTTCCTCGATGTTCTTTGAAGTCAGTTTCAAGATTGCACGGAAGTGCATTGTGGTTGCTGCCCATGGCCCACGGTGCCCATTAGATGTCTAATACAGCGCGACATGACCTGTTCTGAATCTATTCAATCTTGAAGACAGGCATCACACAATAGTGTCCTCGGTGTGAAAATATGCTGTTCCATCAAGTCTGTGTTTTTGGTTTGAACCTTGCTAACACGGCAGTGAAAACAGATTTGGGAAAATGAATCAATTAGACTTCTTCCGCTGCATATCTTAGAGTCATAGAAAGTCACAGCATGGAAACATGCCCTTTGGCCCAACTTGCCCACATGTTCCATTTACACGAGTCCTACCTGCCTGCGTTTGGTCCACATCCCTCCAAACATATCCTATTCATGTAATAGTAAGATTAAATGAGAACTTACCAGCTTGAAGTTTGATCTTTATTTTATGAGGAATTATGTGACGAAGGCCGTCAGCCCGCATGCGTGTCAATCTTCAAAGCAGCGGTGTGAAATCACAGATAACAGTTGTTGAACTGAACATGGTAAGATTAGAGAAGACTAGAACTACCAGATTACATTTATGATACGAGGGTTGGGAGTGGTGGGCACGTAATTGCTCATCGTAACTCCTCATAAAATAAAGATCAAACTTCAAACTGGTAAGTTTTCGTTTAATCTTACTATTTTACTTCGGAGTCACGTGTGACTGTGAAGATTTTAAAGCTCTGTGATTTCATGCCTTGGATACGAGTCCATGCATCACACACTGCATCAGTTGACCATGATGAGTGAAATATAAATAATGCATTCAGACATTACATAAATTTAAACATGCTGATGCTTTAATAAACAAATGAAAATAATAGTGACCCCTCTCATCCGGGGGGAAACTATAAAACAGAATCTAAAATAGAGTTAGCAATGGGTATTATAAATGTTTGGAAAGTATGTTCGTTTGACTGCAGCCACTAGGATGTGGTCCAGTGGAACATACATAACCCTTGGAGCTGATGTAGTACCAGCCCTGGTGGAGTGAGAGTTGAAAATATTAGTATCTACTCCTGCATTAGCCAAAACCCCGTTTTAACCACCTGGAGATGGCCTGAACTAATACCTTCTTATGAGGTTTTTTGTAACTAACAAACATTGCTAGTTTAGAGCCTTTAAGGCTCTTGGTGACCTTGACGTATTGTTGTAAATGTGTGACCACACATAAACGAAGGTCCATGGGGTATGCCATGAAAGCTAGTTGAGACCTGACGCCCCTGGTTTGCTCTGCTTAACTAAATCATAAACGTAACATATTATGTTATTAGCAGATGTAACCATCCTGTCCAGTTGCAATTTATGTAGTGAATGGACCCGTTGTGCTGAGACCAGCGCCATGAGGATAACTACCTTATGTGAGCCAGTTAAAGATAAGGATGTAGTTGGAGTCCCCTGGTGAAGTAGTGTTAACACAATGTCAATATCCCATACTTCCATGTATCTAGGCCTAGGAAAACTTGTGTTAAAGATATCCTTTATAATTCTGGATATCAGAGGGTGAGACCCGACAGAGTGGGTCCCAATCGCTGCAGCAAATATGATGAGAAGGCCCATTTGTCAAAGACCCATTTGAAAATGAATTCCAAGACGTCAGTTATCCATGCTGTATTATATGTAACATGTGTATTTAAACAAAAACGCTTCCCATCTGTAGAGGAAATGTACTGCTTTTTTGGTGCTATCCCTGCACTCTGCAGTGAGCACATACATGGATCGGTCTGGCAACCCAAGCCGCAGGAACAGTCGTCTCAGAGTTTGCAAGTCAATGAATTGAGTTTATCATGCAGAGGCTGGTTTCCCGAGTCACAGGCTGAACCAGCAAAGTTTTATGTTTAGAATAACCATACAAGGTTCTATTATTATTCCCAACATTAACGAGAATCATGGCTGCACAGGCCAGTCAGGCAGTACGAAAAGCTTGAAGCGGGATCTTGCTGGATTTATTGCAAGACCCAACTGATGAGGCAGAATGGAGGAAATACATAAAAGAACATTCCTCCCCAGTGTAGCGAGAATGTATCTCTTGCCACTGTATGCCACATATTTTTGCAACTGGTGAATGAGCCTGGATGCAAACATATCAATATTCGGTGTTCCATCGAGCCACAATGTCATTAAATACTTTGTGATCCAATATCCATTCTGTGTTGTCATTGATTTCACGTGATGATACAACAGCGCCAAATGAGGTTAGATAAATTATCGCAGGATACTTTGACTTGATTGCACCCATGTGACTAACATATGCCACCATAGTGTATCAACCTGGAGTTGAGCATGCAGATTATGCATATTCGCACAATAACCTTTAACCTATAGAATGCACCTAGTGTTTATATTGATATCGATGCATGCCTTAAAGATCCATAAAGGTCTAAAATCAGTTGTTAGACAGTAACAAAGTTTCCTAATCTGAAATGTCAATACTGCACATGTGAGTTAAATCAAGGATGAACTGACATCCTCCATCTTTCACAATGAACTGACCACTTCTGCCATAATTACGTGCCTGCCTCGAACGGCAACTCTGGCCAGATTCCCGAGCGTGTCTCGAAAGGCAATCCTGGCCATAATACTGAGCCTGCCTCGAAAGACAACTCTGGCCCCAATTCCAAGCCTGCTTGGAACCCTTGTATACTGTGCATTGTAAACTAATCACATGTTATCAATAGTTTATAAACCTCATGATCTAAATCTCATGTTATCATTGTTATTTGTACAAAAATAAGTGTAAATATTACCAACTTGTAAATGGTTCACAACCCCATGTTTCGGAAGAACCAGACCCACCTACCTCCATGGTCACCGGTGGTCTTATGGTAAGCCCAAAGGCCCCTGATGCGGGTTCTTTTCCCTCCTTGATTGGAGAGTAGGACTGGTAGGGTGCGTGGATCCATATTTTTTCTGAGACAAGCTTGGGCCTTGGCCTGAAAGACCTCTGCCCAGCTTTCAAGCTGCCACCGGCTTCAGTGAACCGTTCACCGTCGATGAAGGCGTAGGGTGTGTCATCACCTAAACAGATGAAGCTTTGCTCATCGTCGGTACCTTGCTTCCTCATCCAGGTCTTAACTGTTGGATAAGTCTTACTTGAAGAGCAGATTCGGCGGCTGGTTTCATTTCCTGGATTTCATGCCCCCTCCAATGTCACCCATTGAATGGATGTTGGATCACGAAGTATTTAATGACATTGTGGCTCGATGGAACACCGAAAATCGATATGTTTGCATCCAGGCTCATTCACCAGTTGCAAAAACTATTCACTGCCGGCACTTGTAGCGTGAGGGGAACTCTGGCCCCTTCCGGATATTCTGCCAATGGCTGGAAACCAACTCTTCCGGCAGGAACACCTTCGTTTGCGAGTATTCCCTTGGAGCCACATGCATGTGGCCCAGAATGTTCCACGGACATACTTTCGAATTTGAAGTCAGTTATACACTGACCACTCGCACTCCCCTCCACCGAGAGGGAGATTCCTGGCAGTCCTGAAACAGGTGCTGCCGCAGGCCCCTGAGGATACCTGCGCTGATATGGTCCCTCATACGGACCTATATCAGGATTGAGCATCACATTTGTGGGATAAACGCCCGAGGGCGCTATCCATGCATCTGGGTTAAACGTCCGAGGACGTACCCAGGTATGTCGGAGGGGACCCTCCTGGCCTGACTCCCCTAGTCCACAGACCTAACCAACTTACTGCTGGTTTTACCCCCTTTCTGGGGAACCACAGCTGGTCTGGAAGCCACTGACTTGGGTAGCCAACCTGACGACCGCCTACCATCACCTCCGCGGTCTCTGTAGCCGGTTCCTCGTGGTCCCGTTTTCCCCGTAGTCTGAGACCCGGATTCCCACGGTCCATAAACGGTTTCCCCGTGGCCCGTCCGGACTTCGCCCCAAAATTAGATCCAGCAGGAAAAACTCTGTAACAGAGCTTCCTGCAAGGGAAAAAGAAAAAAACAGAACCTGGGAATAAGTTCAAAAACTTACCTTCTGGTTTAAACTTACCGCTGGAAGGAGCAACGCGCCCACCAGTCCGACGTTGCGCAATGCGCTAGACGTAATGATGCGCATGCGGGCTGACGGCCTTCTTCACGTAGTCACTCATGTGACTCCGAAGTAAAATATCTTGCAATCTGTCATTGGCCCATTCCATCACATATCCATAAGGATTCAATTAGTGACACTGCTGTGAGCCTCTCTAGGTGATAGGTGTAAACTTTAATAATTCAGTTCCTCTGATGGTAATTAAAAGCACGCAAATCTTCGTGATCAGTAAAGTGGAGATGTAGCTGCTCTCGTGGGTTTCATATGTGCTGTTTGAGAAAAGGAAGTATGCGATTGTTAAATTGTATTAATCTGTGAATTAAACTGTGGCTCTTGGATGAATGTAAAAATATAATGGGACGAGACTGTTTCAAAGTTCATCAGACAAGCTATCTGTTACTCCAGCCGATGTTTATGCATCAATCAAGGTCTCTCACATTAATGACTTGGTTACAGTTGTGTGGAGGTCATTGCTTGGTGTGTACAAATTGACTGATGTTTTTTTATTGAATATTTCAGTTTAATTTTCCCTGGCACGGTGGCGCAGCGGTAGAGTTGCTGCCTCATAGCGCCAAAGACTGATATAGGGTGGGGGGTGAAGGCTCAGCTCTCCCTCAGCCCTCGGGCTCCTCCTCTTCCTTTTTCCTTTTTTCTCCCCTACCCTACATCAGTCTGAAAAAGGGTTTCGGCCAGAAACGTTGCCTATTTCCTTCGCTCCATAGATGCTGCTGCACCCGCTGAGTTTCTCCAGTACTTTTGCTACCTTCGATTTTCCAGCATCTGCAGTTCCTTCTTAAACACTAATAAATACTACTGTTATTAATCAACGTATCATCAGTCTGCAAATTGTACAAGATTCTATCATGTAAAATGATTTACCTCTCATAGACATGTAACAAAAATGCAGTGTATTGTAAGCTAATCTGCACTAATCCAGCAGTTTCTTCAAATGTCTAATTACTGAGTCTCTTTGTGAAGCTTTATTTTGTGCCTTTGATACATGTTCAACCCAAGCGATCAATGAACAACAGTTCTTGTGACACCTCTAGCATTTTGCCCAGTTTCAAAGCACTACTTCCATTCAATCCTCTTATGGTGGCATAATGGCACTGCTGGTTGAGCGACGGCCTCGCTGCACCAGAGACTCGGGTTCCATCCTGACCTTCGGGCCTGACGATATGTAGTACGCACGTCCTCCTTGTGACCACATGGGTTTCCTTCGCGTACTCTGGTTTTCGCCAACATCCCAAAGAAGTGCGGGTTTATAGGTTATAGTTTGCCCTCTGTAAATTGTCCTGAATGTGTAGGGAGTGGATGAGAAAATGGGATAACATAGAAACTAGTGTGAACAGGTGATCGATTGCTGGCTTGAGCGCCCATTTGGGAAGCAATAAAAGTTGCAGGGAAAGAATTCAAAGATTGGTGTGAATGCATAAGAATGGTTACACAGGGGATTCACAAGAATGTTTCCAGAGCTGGGGAAGCTTGGGTTATGGGCAAAGATTGTGTAGATGTTTTGTTTCTTTGCACGAAAGGATTTTGAAGAGAGAAGTAATCAAGTCAAAAGGGTTACACAAAAAGCTGGAGAAACTCAGCGGGTGCAGCAGCATCTAAGGAGCGAAGGAGATAGGCGACGTTTCGGGTCGAGACCCTTCTTCAGACTAGTCAAAAGTGTTTGATTGTCATATGTACTGGCAACAGGTCAATGAAATTCTTACTTGTTGCAGCTTTGCAGACTCGTCAATGCAATAACACAACTCATAAATATACAATAATCAATAGTACAATAAATGAATAATCAGTGTTCTAAGTAATATCTGTATCTTGACGTACGATCACCATCTCTGGTTGTCGCACACGTTAAATACTTGGTAACCAGACCATAATAGTCATAGTCATGCAGAGTGGAAACAGGCCCTTCACCCAACCTGCCAACACTGGCAACATGTCCCATCTACACTGGTCCCACATTTGGCCCATATCCCTCCAAACCCGTCCTATCCATGTACCTGTCTGAATGTTTCTCAAACGTTAGGATAGTCCCAGCCTCAACTACCTCCTCTGGCAGCTCGTTCCATACATCCACCATCTTTTGTGTGAAAAAGTTACCCCAGAGATTTTGATTAAATACTAGACTAAGTGGGGCCTGTTGGGTCCCAGCATCACACAGGAGGGCTGGTTCCCCAATGCAATATTCCACCTCTCCACCAATTCCAATATTGGTGGCCAGCCAGGGGGGGGGTTCTGGAGCGATAGTATGGGTGTTGTGCGCTGAAGGGACTGGTTTCCAGAGGGCTAGTATGGACATTGTGGGCTGAATGGATTCTTGGGCTGGC
The DNA here is from genome assembly GCA_963514005.1 of Raja brachyura. Next base: position 3,042,109 of record OY740800.1, read on the forward strand.
GGCTCAGTAACTCAAGCCTGATGTGCTGAGTGTCCTCACTCAGTGTCCTCACTGGGGTGCGCATACCTATGGGGGTGAGTGCACCCCCAGAGGTGAGGGCAGTAGAGAGCGGGTCGTGGGGGTGGGGGGGGGGGGGGGGGGAGCAGAGGACAACTCCAGGACTGTTTGGAGTCTGTAGACTGGGCAATGTTCAAGGACTCGGCAGCAGAATTGAACGAATACGCCACAGTCGTTACAGACTTTATAAAGATATGTGTGTGGAGGACTGCATCCCTACAAAAACCTTCCGAGTGTTTCCCAATCAGAAACCTTGGGTGAACTTTGAGATCCGCACTCTTCTGAACACCAGACACCGGGCATTCATGTCTGATGATACAGTGGTCTACAAGAAGTCCAGATACAACCTTGGTAAAGCCATCAAAAAGGCCAAAAGGGACTTCTGCTCCAAGCTGGAGGATGAGACAGATGTTCAGCAGCTGTGGCGGGGACTGAATGCAATCACCTCCTACAAGGCGAAATCAGGAGGCAGCTCGAATATCAGCAAAACATCACTCCCTGATGAGCTCAATGCATTTTACGCACGCTTTGATACTGAGAACACCGATGTGCCTTCCCGAGCCCCCATTTGGTATGATGGTATTTCAGTCACAGTCACAGAGGCCGACGTCAGGAAATCCTTCAGAGGGCTGAACCCTCGAGAAGCGCCTGGACCTGATGGTATACCTGGAAGTGTTCTAAAAACCTGTGCGGACCAACTGGCTGGAGTTTTTACGGACATTTTCAACCTCTCACTTCTGAGGTCTGAGGTACCCACCTGCTTCAAAAGGGCATCAATAATACCGGTGCCCAAGAAGAGCAAGGTGCCGTGCCTCAATGACTATCGACCAGTAGCACTAACGCCTGTGGTGATGAAGTGCTTTGAGAGGTTGATCATGGAGCAAATCACCTCCTACCTCGACAAAATCCTGGACCCACTGCAGTTCGCTTACCGCCACAACAGATCAACAGTGGATGCGATCTCGCTGGCCCTCCACTCCGCTCTGGGCCACTTGGACAACAAAAACTCATATGTCAGGCTGTTATTTGTTGATTACAGCTCGGCATTTAATACTATCATCCCCTCCAAGCTGGTTACAAACTCGCAGAACTGGGTCTCTGCGCATTCCTCTGCAATTGGATCCTCGACTTCCTCATTCACAGACCACAGACCGTTCGAATTGGTGGAAATGTGTCAGACTCGATAACAATCAGCACGGGAGCACCTCAAGGCTGCGTGCTCAGCCCCCTGCTGTACTCACTCTATACTCATGACTGCGTAGCTGGTCATAGTGCGAACTCCATCATCAGGTTTGCTGATGACACCACTGTTGTGGGATGTATCACTAATGGCGATGAGTCAGAGTATAGAAGAGAGATCGAGCGACTGTCCAAATGGTGCCAGCACAATAATCTGGCCCTCAACACCAGCAAAACCAAGGAACTGATTGTGGACTTTGGAAGGAGTCGGAGGAGGACCCACAGTCCCGTTTATATCAACGGGTCATAGAAACATAAAAATGAAACATAGAAAATAGGTGCAGCAGTAGGCCATTCGGCCCATCGAGCCAGCACCGCCATTCATTGTGATCATGGCTGATCGTTCCCTATCAAGAATCCGTGCCTGCCTTCTCCCCATATCCCTTGGCTCCACGAGCTCCTTGAGCTCTATCTAACTCTCTTTTAAATCCATCCAGTGATGTGGCCTCCACTGCACTCTGTGGCAGGGAATTCCATAAATTCACAACTCTCTGGGTGAAAAAGTTTTTTTTCACCACAGTGTTAAATGACCTCCCCTTTATTCTAAGTCTGTGGCCCCTGGTGTTGGACTCGCCCAACATTGGGAACAATTTTCCTGCATCTAGCTTGTCCAGTCCTTTTATAATTTTATATGTTTCTATAAGATACCCCCTCATCCTTCTAAACTCCTGTGAATACAAGCCTAGTCTTTTCAATCTTTCCTCAAATGACAGTCCCGACATCCCAGGGATCAATCTCGTAAACCTACGCTGCACTGGCTCAATCACAATGATGTCCTTTCTCAAATTAGGAGACCAAAACTGCACACAATACTCCAGATGTGGTCTCACCAGAGCACTATACAACTGCAGAAGAACCTCTTTACTCCTTTACTGAAATCCTCTTGTTAGGAAGGCCAACATTCCATTAGCTTTCTTCACTGCCTGCTGTACCTGCACGTCAACTTTCAGTGACCGGTGTACAAGGACGCTCAGGTCTCGCTACACCTCCCCCTTACCTAACCTAACCCCATTGAGATAATAATCTGCCCCCTTGTTTTTGCCACCAAAGTGGATAACCTTACATTTATTCATATTATACTGCACCTGCCACGCATCTGCCACTCACTCAACCTGTCCAGGTCCCCCTGCAACCTCCTAACATCCTTTTCACAGTTCACACTGCCACCCAGCTTTGTGTTATCCGCAGTGTTGCTCCTAATTCCCTCTTCCAAATCATTAATATATATGGTAAACAGTTGCGGCCCCAACACCGGGCCTTGCGGCACTCCACTCGCCACTGCCTACCATTCTGAAAAGGACCCGTTCATTCCTACTCTTTGCTTCCGGTTTGTCAACCAATTTTCTATCCATTTCAACACTCTACCCGTAATACCATGCGCTCTAATTTTAGTCACCAGTCTCCCATGCGGGACCTTATCAAATGCTTTCTGAAAGTCTAGATACACTACATCCACTGGCACCCCTTCCTCCATTTTACTTGTCACACCCTCAAAAAATTCCAGAAGATTAGTCAAGCATGATTTCCCTTTCATAAATCCATGATGACTTGGACTAATCCTTTTTACTGCTATCCAAATGCCCCATTATTACCTCTTTAATAATTGACTCCAGCATCTTTCCCACCACCAAAATCAGGCTACCTGGTCTGTAATTCCCCATTTTCTCTCTCGCTCCTTTTTTGAAAAGTGGGATAACATTAGATATCCTCCAATCCAGAGGAACTGATCCTGAATCTATTGAACATTGGAAAATGATCACCAATGCGTCCACTATTTCTAGAGCCACCTCCCTGAGGACCCTGGGATGCAGACCATCAGGCCCAGGGGATTTATCATCCTTCAGTCCCATTAGCTTACCCAATACTATTTCCCGCCTAATGAAAATTTCTTTCAGTTCCTCTACCCCCTTAGATCCTCTGCCCATCTGGGAGATTGTTTGTGTCTTCCTTAGTGATCATCCAACTCAGTATCCCGTACCTGCCTTCTCTCCATACCTCCGATCCCTCTAGCCACAAGGGCCACAGCTAACTCCCCCTTAAATATAGCTAAATGAACTGGCCTCAACTACCCTCTGTGACAGAGAATTCTAGAGACTCACCACTCTCTGTGTGAAAAATGTTTTTCTCATCTTGGTCCTAAAAGATTTCCCCCTTATCCTTAAACTGTGACCCCTTGTTCTGGACTTCCCCAACATCGGGAACAATCTTCCTGCATCTAGCTTGTCCAACCCCTTAAGAATTTTGTACGTTTCTATAAGATCCCTCCTCAATCTCCTAAATTCTAGCGAGTACAATCCAAATCTGTCCAGTCTTTCTTCATATGAAAGTCCTGACATCCCAGGAATCAGTCTGGTGAACCTTCTCTGTACTCCCTCTATGGCAAGAATGTCTTTCCTCAGATTTGGAGACCAAAATTGTATGCAATACTCCAGGTATGGCCTCACCAAGACCCTGTACAACTGCAGTAGAACCTCCCTGCTCCTATACTCAAATCCTTTTGCTATGAATGCTAACATACCATTCGCTTTCTTCACTGCCTGTTGCACATGCATGCCTACTTTCAATGACTGGTGTACCATGACACCCAGGTCTCGTTGCATCTCCCCTTTTCCCAAACGACCACCATTCAGATAATAGTCTACTTTCCTGTTTTTTCCACCAAAGTGGATAACCTCACATTTATCCACATTATACTGCACCTGTCATGCATTTGCCCACTCACCCAACCTATCCAAGTCACCTTGCAGCCTTCTAGAATCCCGCTCACAGTTTACACTAACGCCCAGCTTCATGTCATCCGCAAACATGGAGTTGTTGGATTCAATTCCCTCGTCCAAATCATTAATATATATAAATGGTCGGCACGGACTGGAAGGGCCGAGAAGGCCTCTTTCCGTGCTGTAATTGTTATATGGTTATATGGTTATATATTGTAAATAGCTGGGGTCCCAGCACTGAGCCTTGGGGTACCCCAATAGTCACTGCCTGCCATTCTGAAAAGGACCCGTTTACTCCTACCCTTTGCTTCCTGTCTGCCAGCCATTTCTCTATCCACATCAATACTGAACCCCCAATACCATATGCTTTAAGTTTGTATACTAATCTCTTATGTGGGACATTGTCGAAAGCCTTCTGAAAGTCCAGATATAATACATCCACTGGTTCTCCCTTATCCACTCTACTAGTTACATCCTCGAAAAATTCTATAAGATTCGTCAGACATGACTTACCTTTCGTAAATCCATGCTGACTTTGTCCAATGATTTCACCAATTTCCAAATGTGCTGCTATCCCATCTTTAATAACTGACTCTAGCAGTTTCCCCACTACCGATGTTAGAATAACTGGTCTGCAATTCCCCGTTTTCTCTCCTCCTCCCTTTTTAAAAAGTGGGGTTACATTAGAAACATAGAAATTAGGTGCATGAGTAGGCCATTTGGCCCTTTGAGCCTGCATCGCCATTCAATATGATCACGGCTGATCATCCAACTCAGTATCCCGTACCTGCCTTCTCTCCATACCGTCTGATCCCCTTAGCCACAAGGGCCACATCTAACTCCCTCTTAAATATAGCCAATGAACTGGCCTCAACTACCCTCTGTGGCAGAGAGTTCCAGAGACTCACCACTCTCTGTGTGAAAAAGCTACCCCCTTAGCTACCCTCCAATCCTCAGGAACTACTCCAGAATCTAAAGGGTTTTAAAAAATTACTAATGCATCCACTATTTCTGGGACTACTTCCATAAGTACTCTGGGATGCAGCCTATCTGCCCCTGGGGATTTCTCGGCCTTTAATCCATTCAATTTACCTAACACCACTTCCCGGCTAACCTGGATTTCACTCAGTTCCTCCATCTCATTTGACCCCCGGTCCCCTGATATTTCCGGCAGATTATTTATGTCTTCCTTAGTGAAGACAGAACCAAGGTAGTTATTCAATTGGTCTGCCATGTCCTTGTTCCCCATGATCAATTCACCTGTTTCTGACTGGAAGGGACCTACATTTGTTTTAAATAAATCTTTTTCCCTTCACATATCTATAAAAACGTTTGCAGTCAGTTTTTATGTTCCCTGCCAGTTTTCTTTCATAATCTATTTTCCCTTTCCTAATTAAGCCCTTTGTCCTCCTCTGCTGGACGGAATTTCCCCCAGTCCTCTGGTAGGCTGCTTTTTCTGGCGAATTTGTATGCTTCATGTTTTGTTTTGATACTATCCCTGATTTCTCTTGTTATCCATATTTTCCTTGTTATCCATTCATAGTAGAAAATTATCGATACTCTCCATGGTGGCTTCATACTGGTCGCCGCCAATACTATTCCTGATTTCCCTTGTTATACATGGATGCACTACCTTCCCTGATTTATTATTTTGGCAAACTGGGATGAACAATTGTTGTAGTTCATCCATGCAGTCTTTAAATGCCTTCCATTGCACATCCACCATCAACCCTTTAAGAATCAATTGCCAGTCTATCTTGGCCAATTCACATATCCTCAAAGTCACATTTCTTTAAGTTCAGAACCCTTGTTTCTGAATTAATTAGGTCACTCTCCATCCTAATGAAGAACTCAACCATATTATGGTCACTCTTGCCCAAGGAGCCACGCACAACAAGACTGCTCACTAACCCTTCCTTATTACTCAATACCCAGTCTAGAATAGCCTGCTCTCTCATTGGTTCCTCTACATGTTGGTTTAGAAAACGATCCCACATACATTCCAAGAAATCCTCTTCCTCAGCACCCCATGCTAATTTGATTCACCCAATCTATATGTAGATTGAAGTCACCCATTATAACTGTTTTATCTTTGTTGCATGCATTTCTAATTTCCTGTTTGATGCCATCCCCAACTCCACTAATACTGTTAGATTCCCTGTACACAACTCCCACTAGCTGGCCCTTAGTGTTTCGCAGCTCTACCCATATCGATTCCACAACCTCCAAGCTAATGTTCTTCCTTTCCATTGCGTTAATCTCCTCTCTAACCAGCAACACTACCCCACCTCCTTTTCCTTTCTGTCTATCCCTCCTGAATATTTAATATCCCTGGATGTTCAGCTCCCACCCATGGTCACCCTGGAGCCATATCTCCATGATCCCAACTATATCATAGTCATTAATAGTAAGATTAAACGAGAACTTACCAGTTTGAAGTTTGATCTTTATTTTATGAGGTGTCACGATGAGGGATTACGTGAAGACCCCGCCAGCACGCATGCGCGACATTCTTCAAAGCAGTGGTGTGAAATCACAGAACAAACAGTCACAATGACTGACATAGTAAGAGAAAAAAGAGAACTTTCATACCAGGTGATCTTTATAATAGAGGGTCGGGAGCGGAGGGCACGTAATCCCTCATCGTGACACCTCATAAAATAAAGATCAAACTTCAAACTGGTAAGTTCTCGTTTAATCTTACTATTTTACTTCGGAGTCACGTGAGTGACTACGTGAAGATTTCAAAGCTCTGTGATTTCATGCCCTGGAAGCTCCATGCTCACACACCGCTAAAGCTGGGATAAGAGGATGGACGTGATTCAGACAAGACACTGGCTGAAAAACAAAACAGGTATTTATTCATACCAAACACAATATTGTGTCCCATAAGGGTTATTTATCTGGCAGCACTTAAAATCCTCCCTGCATAATTGTCAGGGGAGGTCACGGGTTTGTTGTAAAAGCGGTGGAAGGTTTTCTCATTGTTCCAACCTGCTGTGGCCAGGATGTGATCCAGTGGTACCTCCATCCTTCTAGCCGCCGAGGTGGATGCTGCCCTGGTGGAGTGAGATTTATACACATTAGTATCCACCCCCGCCGCATCCAGTACCACCCTTAACCATCTGGAAATGGTTTGCACCGTGACCCTGTGATGAGGCTTCTTGTGACTGACAAGCAAAGCTGTTTCCGTGCCCCTTAGATCTTTAGTGACTGAAATGTATCGCAGAATCAATGTAACGATACAAAGACGGGTGTCCGCTGGGTAAGCCAGGAACTCCAAAGTATGTCCAGACACTCCGGGTCGATCTTGCTTCAATAGTCCCTGCACCTGGAATGTGATTTTCCCACTGGTAATTGCCATGGCATCCAGACTGAGTTTGTGCAGGGACTGGACCCGTTGCGCCGTGATCAGTGCCATTATCATGACCATTTTGTAGGTTAATTTGGCCAAAGGGAGTCCCGTGTTCGGTGTCCATCCTCGCAGCATCGTCAATACCGTGCTGATGTCCCAGGTATGGCTATATCTGGGCCTGGGGGGATTGGAATTAAATATTCCCCTCATAAATTTGGATACTAGGGGATGTGACCCAATTCCCAATTGGTCACTCCCCTTGCCCAAGTAAGACGATAGGGCACTCCTGGCACAGTTAATGGCGCTGTAGCTTAGACCCTCATCGTAATGAAGGGTAGCCAGAAACTCCAGCACTTCCGTGATGGTGGCGGTTTTGTATGTTGTTTTGGTAGTCACGCAGAATCCTTCCCATTTCCTGATGTAGGTCAGGTACTGCTTCCTTGTGGACTCTCTGCAGGCTCCCGTGATGGTATCAATGGTCCTGTTGGAGAGTCCGAATCCATGAAGTGGCCGTTTTAAAATCTGCAAATTAACAAATCCATGCGGTCATGACATGGATGACATTCTCCTGTAACAGGATGAACAAGTAGGCTTGGTCTTTTATTCACCCTGATACAGGGTTCTGTGGGCATCTTCTGTACCAGAGGGAACCATGGTTGAGTAGGCCAGTCGGGCACTACCAAGATACCCGATGCGGAGTCTTGCTTGATTTTTTGCAAGACCCGACTGATGAGACAGAAAGGGGGGAAAGCGTAGCAAAATAAATCCCCCCAGTGTAGCGAGAAAGCATCCATCGCTACTGCCCCCGGGTCTGGCTCCCAAGCAACATACGTTGGTAGTTGGTGATTTAGCCTGGACGCGAAAAGGTCGATATCTGGTGTCCCATAACGTTCTACAATATCTGTGAACACATTCCGATCCAACATCCATTCTATGTTGTCGTTGAATTTCCGTGACCTGGTGTCTGCCACTGTGTTTAGTTTACCTGGAAGGTAAGTTGCAGAGATCCAAATTCCTCTTTGCAGACACCAGTACCAGATATTGTTGGACAATTCATCACACGATATCGACTTTACACCGCCCATGTGGTTAATATAGGCTACCACCGTGGTGTTGTCAATCTGTATTCTAACATGAACTTTGTGCATGTTAGTGCAGTATGCCTTAAGGCCGTGAAATGCTGCCAGCATTTCTGAATAGTTAATCCCTAAGTTTTTAAATAGGGTTAACTCTGGTGCACTCCATCTACCTCCACAGCTAGAGGTAGTGTTAGTAGCTCCCCACCCTTTGGCACTGGCATCCGTTTGTAAGGTGATCGAGGGATTGGTGATAGTTATGGGTTTGGAACAATTTTGGGCATTACCCATCCACCAATATAATTCGGCTTTTGCCTTTTCTGGAATTTTCATGGGCCTATCAAAATGGCCAGCATGATTTTTGAGCGCTGTAATTTTGGCTCTTTGTAAGTTTTGGTAATGTAAGGGCCCATATTGTGCTGCAGGAAATGCAGCTACTATCTTCCCAATCACCCTGGCCACCTGCCGAATGGATGGGACCTTAATGCCAATGAGGCTCCTGCAAGCCTCTATCAGGTCTTCCACCTTGCTTGGTGGTAACGTGACAGACATTTGCACTGAGTCAATAATGAACCCCAAATATTTCATGGTGGTAGAGGGTTCCAATATTGATTTATCTGGATGTATCGTAAACCCCAGTTTCTGAAAAAGATGTTTCGTGGCTGTGACTGCCAAGGTAGCCATTTCCAAATTCTCCCCCACTATGAGGATGTCATCAAGATAGGCCATAACAGTATGATTCTGTTTCCTTAAATAGGCCAAAGCTGGTTTCAATATCTTGGTAAACAATCTGGGTGCTGACGATAACCCATTAGGCAAAGCTTTATATTGCCATAATTGTCCCATCCAGATAAATTTTAAGTATTTCCTATGATCCTTGTGTATGGGTACTGAATAGTATGCATCTTTGAGGTCAACGCATGCCATGTAGTACCCATTGGCTATAAGCTGTATAGCAGTGTCGAAGGTGTCCATTTTAAAATGAATATACTGGACAGAAGTATTCAGGTCGGTCAAATCTATGATGATGCGGCAACCGCCATCTTTTTTGTTTTTAGTGAATATATTAGACACGAACTCCTGAGGTTCTTTAAAGGCCTTCTCAATTACCCCTTTTTCTATCAACCTCTGTAGTTCAGCATGCCCTGCTGCCTTATCTCTATGAGAAAGGACGAATTTCCGACTAGGTGCATGCTGTACCGGGGTAGGGAGTTCGTGAATAAATTCAATTTTGTAGCCCTGAATACTCCTGAGTATATAAGGATCAGAGGTAAAAGTGAGCCAATTCTCGAGGAACATGTGCAACCTGCCCCCTATGCAAAGTGAATTTGGGTCAGTAGTGTTCCTGGGGATACCAGACCCACCTACCTCCATGGTTACTGCCGGTGTGGTGGTTTCTGCCCTTGCTTCCTCGGCTGGTTGTAGGTGTTCTGGGAGTGGCGCATCTTCCAAGGAGGCCGGCCTGGGCCTTGGCCTAAAAAAGACCGCTGAGCAGGTATGCCGGCCTTCGAGCTTTCACCACCGGCAGACCTGTTAGGGTAACTCTGCCCGGTGGGTGCGTAGGGGTGCGTTCTGTGTGGGTGATGAGGCTTAGTGTACCCAGGTACTTTAATAAGGCCCAAAGCCTTAGCCTCCTCGTCTAGATCTTTAACCTGTTTGGGGAGATCTTCCCCGAATAGCAGGCTTGGAGGCTGCGTCTTCCCAGGCTTACACAACCCCGCGAACTTGGGGTTAAGCGCCGGCTTTATAATGCTTTTCCTGAAATTATTTATTTCATACTGTGTGTTGCACAGTAAGGCCAAAGCATCTTGCAGCTCTTGCGGCATATCCACTCCCACTGCTGTTCTGGCTACTGCAGTAATCCCTGCGGTAAGGAGCTTCAGGATCTTCTGAAGTTTCATCTCCTGCCCTCTACTCGAGGGGCTCATGTTCCCCCATATCGGGTTGTTCACCGCGGGCACATTTAACGATTTGCAGTTTTCTGGCGCCATATATTTGTCTGCTGTGGCATTGATGGCCTGTTCCTGAAGTTGGTTAGTGGCCATATAATCAATGCTGGCAGCCAGCTTGGGGTGGATGGGTAGGCCCTTCTGGTTGGGCATGGCATGTTTGCTCACCACATCCATATAATCTTCACACACCCCTGACGCTGCAGGTGCTTCAGCCAACTCCCCTTCTTCTGGGTCAGCCCAGTTCTGACCCTCAATGCTCCCCTGTATAGAAGGGGATACATTAGGCAGTCCTCTAAAGGAACTTGCCATGGGCCTACTAGGGGTCCCACTGTGATCCTGCCCCTGCTTTAGCAGGTCACGTTGGAGCAGCTGCTCCATCATCCGCTCAATGCGGTCAAGGCGACCTCCGTCGCTGCCAGCGAGCGGGGTGCCCTCGGGACCGGACTCCGCTGAGTCGGCCCCGGCCGACTTCCGGGTAGTTTTCCCCGACCGTGGCGTACCAACGGTCTCAAAGTCCGAAAAGTCGGGAGCTGCAGGTAGAACCTGTAGCTCTGGAGAGGCGGTTCTCCGTAGGCTGCTGTCCTTAGCCGCTGATTTGGCCGCCGCTCTCTTAGATTTTCTCCCTTCCATAATGGTCGACTCACTCCTTCGGTGAGACTTACCTGGCGTGAGCTTTTTAAACTCACGCTGGAGAAGCCCCGCTCCTCCCGACCGTCGCTTCCGCATGCGCACGACGATATGTCGCGCATGCGTGCTGGCGGGGTCTTCACGTAGTCACTCACGTGACTCCGAAGTAAAATAGCTATCTGCACATTCAACTCATCCACCTTATTACGAATACTTCTTGCATTGAGACACAAAGCCTTCAGGTTTGTTATTACAACACTGTTACCCCTTATACAATTATGTTGAAAAGTGGCCATTTTTGATTTTTGCCCTGGATTTGTCTGCCTGCCACTTTTACTTTTCACCTTGCTACCTATTGCTTCTACCCTCATTTTACACCCCTCAGTCTCTCTGCTCACACATTTAAGAAACCCACCATCTCTTATTATCTGTTTATTATTTTTTTCTTCTTCTCCCCTACATGTTGGGTCTGAGTGCTTCACTTCTCTGCCTCCTGCCTCAGACCTGTCTACTGGCTTTCTCTATTTGAGTCCCTCCCCCCAAACGTTCTAGTTTAAAGTCTTCCCAGTAGCCTATGCAAATCTCCCCGCCAGGATATTGGTCCCCGTCGGGTTCAAGTGCAACCCATCCTTTTTGTACAGGTCACTCCTTCCCCAAAAGAGGTCCCAATGATCCATAAAATTGAATCCCTGCCCTCTGCACCAGTCCTTCAGCCACACATTTATCCTCCACCTCGCTCCATTCCTACTCTCACTGTCACGTGGCACAGGCAGTAATCCTGAGATTGTTCCCTTTGCGGTCCTTCTCCTTAACTCTCCTCCTAACTCCCTAAATTCTCCTTTCAGGACCTCTTCTCTTTTTCTACCTATGACATTGGTACCTATATGTACCATGACCTCGGGCTCCTCTCCCTCCCATTTCAGGATATCTTGGACACGTTCAGACACATCCCAGACCCTGGCACCAGGCAGGCAACCTACCATCCGGGTCTCCTGACTGCATCCACAGAATCGCCTACCTGACCCCCTAACTGTAGAGTCCCCTATTACTAATGCCCTCCTTCTTTTCCTGACCCTTCTGAGCAACAGGACTGGTCTCTGTACCAGAGGCCTGGTCACTGTTGCTACCCCCAGGTAGGCTGTGCCCCCCAACAGTACTCAAACAGGAGTACTTATTTCCAAAGTGTACAGCCACCGGAGTACACTCTAGTCCCTGCCTCTGCCCCTTGCCCCTCCTAACCGTGACCCACTTGTCTGCCTCCTGTGGTTTTGGAGTGACCACCTCTCTGTGACTCCTCTCTATGACCTCCTCACTCTCCCTGACCAGACGGAGGTCATCCAGCTGCTGCTCCAGGTTCCAAATATGGTCCCTTTGGAGCCCTTTCTCGATGCACCTGGCGAAGATGTGGACGTCTGGACGGCTATCAGATCCATGACCTCCCACATCTGACATTCAGAACAGTAAACTGCCCTGGCACTCGTATTGAACTGTGAACTGTGAATGGAACGTTACAAATTTATGGTTCCTCCCACTGCATACGCTCCTGGGCCTCTGTGAATCGAAGCTCCACGCTCAGTTTTTGTACTCACCGCCCGGACTCCGCTCTTCCCACTGCAACCGCTCCTGGGCTTCTCTGGTTGAAAGGGTCAAGCGCTTAAAATTCCTGGGCGTGCACATCTCTGAAGATCTTTCCTGGTCCGAGAACACTGATGCAATTATTAAGAAAGCACATCAACGCCTCTACTTCCTGAGAAGATTACGGAGAGTTAGTTTGTCAAGGAGGACTCTCTCTAACCTGTACAGGTGCACAGTAGAGAGCTTGCTGACTGGTTGAATCATGGCTTGGTTTGGCAGCTTGATCGCCCTGGAGAGGAAAAGACTACAAAAAATAGTAAACACTGCCCAGTCCATCATCGGCTCTGACCTCCCTTCCATCGAGGGGATCTATCGCAGTAGCTGCCTCAAAAAGACTAGCAGTATCATCAAGGACCCACACAATCCTGGCCACACACTCATCTCCCTGCTACCTTCAGGTAGAAGGTACAGGAGCCTGAAGACTGCAATAACCAGGTTCAGGAATAGCTACTTCCCCACAGCCATCAGGCTATTAAACTTGGCTCAGACAAAACTCTGAACATTAATAGCCCATTATCTGTTATTTGCAATTGATCAGTTTATTTATTCATGTGTGTATATATTTATACAATGGTATATGGACACACTGATCTGTTTTGTAGTCATGTTGTGCTGAAGCAAAGCAAAAATGTCATTGTCCTATCAGGGACACATGACAATAAACTCGCTTGAATCTTGAAATCACATCCATACGTGGTAGCGTTTTTTCTCAAATCAATATACAGTGCAAACAGGGAGTGGTCAAGATTAGACTTTTTATTATATAGAAGGTAACACAGCTCTAATTAGGCAAGGCAGCTCTAATTAGGCAAGGCAGCTCTAATTAGGGAAGGCAGCTCTAGTTGGGCAAGGCAGCTCTATTTAGACAAGGCAGCTCATTAGCCAAGGCAGCTTGCTTTAGCACTTTCAAAACCAAAAGCAAGGCAGCTCACTTTAGCACTTTCAAAACCAAATGCAAGGCAGCTCGCTTTAGCACTTTCAAAACCAAAAGCAACCCAGCTTGCTTTAGCACTTTCAAAACCAAAGGCAATGCAGCTTGCTTTAGCACTTTCAAAACCAAAGGCAACACAGCTTTAGCATTTCCAAACCAAAGGCAACACAGCTTTAGCATTTCCAAACCACTGGCAACACAGCTTTAGCATTTCCAAACCAAAGGCAACACAGCTTTAGCAATTCAAAACTATATTTTCAAACCACATAAGGACACTGACAGGTCAGTTAAAACCACTCACAGATTAGTAGACATGTGTTCAGTGTTATTCACAGCTCAGACTGAGAATTGTGACCTCTCACTCCCCCATCTTGCAGAGAACTGATGCGCCTCCACACTTCTGGGTTTTATAGTCCCTCCGGAAGGGGCGTGATCTTCAGGAGAGAGAATCTCAACATTTTTTAAACACTAATAACTCTTTTATTTTTCATCAATGGGAAATATCCTCTTGTGCAGCGGAGGGGGACTCTGAGTAAGATGGCCAAAAATCACAGCGTTTTTTCTAAAATCAATATACAGAACACCAGGAAGTGGTCAAGATCAGACTTTCAGTAATATAGATTTTCCCCTTCACCTATGACCTCTGGATCTCGATTCACATACTTTGGGCAAGAGGCTGTGCATCTACTCAATCTATTCCTCTCATGTTTATCTACACCTCTATAGGATCACCCCTCATTCTCCTGCGCTCCAACGAATAGAGTCCCAGTTTACTCAACCTCTCCCGATAGCTCAGACCCTCTAGTCCTAACAACTACATACATGTGTACAAAATTCCCTCCACACAGGCAATTCAAGTGTAGGGATGTTGCAACATCAGTGGCTCCTGATTGTTGAGACTGTTTTTAGCGTCTCTCTGATCGGCATAGCTTTGTATTTCATCTGCTCTATTACTGAGCCACAGATACTGCATCTTGCAGAGGTTATTTTTTATACGACTGCAAATTTAGGAAAAGCATCATTTTTAAAGATTGAAGTAGGATTGCTCTAATATATTCTGAATGTTGTCAACCAGAGACTGGATTTCCTCATTACTTTCATTGAACCAGTATTGGTGTTTCTATGTCTTTAGTTCAAGCATTCCATCGGCAGTTCTGTAAACTGTGTATAGACACAAAAACCTGGAGTAACTCAGTGGGTCAGAAAGCATCTCTGGAGAGAAGGGATAGGGGACGTTTTAGGTCAAGATCCAATGGTCTCGACCTGAAACGTCACATATTCCCTTTCAGAGGTATTTGCAGATCTTCTTTCCTAACAATAACATTGTCGATTAGATGTTTTGAACATAGATGCAACAACCGAGATGTTTTTGTGCTGATTTGGTTGATAAACGATAGTATTGGATGTGAATAGGTTGTTCAGTCTGAGTAGTAACAGGTCATTATTTTTACACTTGCCTACTTAAATGGCATAGATTTGATGCATTAGTGGATGGCTTGTAGGTTACTGAGGATAAGAATGGTAGATATCTGGAATTCACTTCCATGTGCCTATCCAAAAGCCTCTTAAATGCCACTATTGTATCTGCCTCCACCACCACCCCTGGCAATGTGTTCCAGGTTGTAATCACACTCTGTAAAACAAACATGCCCAGCTCATCCTCAATAAACGTTTGCCCTTATAAGCATGTCCTCTATTGTTGGACATTTCCTCCCTGGTATAGGTTCTGTCTACCTTATCTATGTCATTATCTCATAATTTTGTATAATTCTATAAAATCTCCCCTCAGTCTCTGACTTTCCAGAAAAAACAAGTCTATCCAAACTCTCCCTATAGTTGAAATCATCTAATCCAGGCAGCATTCTGATACATGTCCTTTGCACTCTCTTCAATGCCTCCACATCTTTCCTGTAATGGGTCAACCAGAACTGCACACAATACTCTAAATGTGGCCTAACTGCAGTCCTATAGAGCTACAACATGTCTGTTTGACTCTTTTATTCAATACTCATAGCAATGAAGGCAATCATACCATACGGTTTCTTTACCTCCCTACCTACTTGGGCTGCCGCCTTCAGTAAGCTATGAACTTGGACTCCAAGATCCCTCTGCACATCAATGTTGTTAAGGGTCAAGCCATTAATTGCATACTCTCTCCTTACATTCATCCTTCCAAAGTGCAACACCTCAAACTTGCTTGAGTTAAACTCCATCAGTCGTTTCTATACCCATTTCTTCAGCTGGTCTATAGCCCGCTGTATCTTCTGACAATATTTCTCACTCTCTGCAACTCCTCCAATTTTGTGTCATCAGCAAATTTACTCACCAACCCACCTACATTTACATCCAGGTCTTCTTCTCCTCCTCCTCCTCCTCCTCCTCCTCCTCCTCCTCCTCTCCCTCCTCCCCCTCCTCCCCCTCCTCCTCCCTCCTCCTCCTCCTCCCCCTCCTCCTCCTCCCCCTCCTCCCCCTCCTCCCCCTCCTCCCCCTCCTCCCCCTCCTCCCCCTCCTCCCCCTCCTCCCCCTCCTCCCCCTCCTCCCCCTCCTCCCCCTCCTCCCCCTCCTCCTCCTCCTCCTCCTCCTCCTCCTCCTCCTTGATTGTATTCATCGAAACAGGGTGGACCGCGTGAAGGTTGCAATCTTCCACCCCCATCTAGGTCATTTATAACCAACAGAGGTCCCAGCACAGATCCCTGCGGAACGCCACTGGTTACAGATATTTATCCAGAATATCTGCCTTTCACCAAGACACTCTGTCTTCTATGAGCAAGTCCGTTCAGAATCCATATGTCCAAGACATCATGAATCCCATGCATCCCGTTTAATATATATATTATTGGATGAACACCTGGCGCCTTGAAGCTCAGAAGCAGAAAAGTCCAAAAATGTGTAGGAAGGAACTGCAGATGCTGGTTTACACCAACGATAGACACAAAATGCTGGAGTAACTGAGCAGGACAGGCAGCATCTTGGGAGAGAAGGAATGGGTGATGTTTTGAGTTGAGACCTTTCTTCTTCCATGTAGTCCAAAGTCCAAATAGTTCATTTTATTCATCTACTGATCATAATGTGTTGAAAGACTTTTTCAGTGCAGTAAAATTGAAAGCATTCTGTGATTTCGTTTCCTATGATATCCTCACTAATTGCTCATAGTTGAATATATTGCACAAGAGTGATGTGTTGCAAAATAGCCAGTTAAGATTTATGTCTTGTCCTGAGAGTCCACTTTAATCCGTTTTAAGGAATTCTTCAATGACACAGCTAAAAAAGCTTTTCCTATTGCCGCCATATGTGCCCGGCTCGTTTATGGAATGCATGGGAGATCAATTAGTCATACTAAAATTGCCCATGCCACATGCATCATTTGCATTAGAGCTTGTTTTCAAAAATGACTCACCAGAGTCATTGTCTGTTGACATTCAGTAACGATGCATGGGACAAACTGTTTTCCCACAAATTATTGTTGTGCATTATTTTGCATTTAGCGATGGGTTAAAATGTAATTGGTATATGACTAGTAAATCCCAGCAGTTAACCAATGTTAGCAACACAATGTTCTTGCTTTTGTGTTGGCAGTAACTGCAGGTGCAGGTTTAAACCGAAGATAGACACAAAAAGTTGGAGTAGCTCAGCGGGACAGGCAGCATCTCTGGAGAGAACGAATGGGTGACATTTCGGGTCAAGACCCTTCTTCAGACAGATGTTCTTGCTTATTGCCCTGTTCTTGCTTTTGTCAGTCTTTCATAATGGATGCTCACTTAAGTTCCTCAGTGAAAGCTTCTAAACTTGGGTATAACCAACATCGTTTGATTTTGTAAGCTAATTTTAATCTGCTAGTAATAATTCTGGTAGATGATTTCATGAATATGTTAATCAAACATTAGAGATTATTAATATAATTTGGCTCTTCTGATGCCCCTTTTTGTTCAGTAATTTTTGATATCTGCAGGAGCATTATTAAGTTTGCCTGTCTGGTTGACATCTTGCAAGCCTTATACTACAGATTGGTAAATAAAGCCGAGTCTGGTCAAGAATGATCTGTCAACAAAAATGGGACAAAAATAGTTCTGCACATAGACAAGCCCAAAAATATCATGGTAGCTCCAATTGAAAGACAGTTCTTTGGTTGTTTGCTGGTAAACTCCCCGAAAACATAAGACAAAAAAAAAACAGTAAATAATTAGCTCTCCTGTGACAGGCTTCTGAATTACTGTGATACATTAATTGGGCAAAATTAGCATGAATTAAGGCAAATAAGTACAACATGTAATTTATTACTTACCAAGCATGGTGCTGCAGTGGAAACTCACAATTTCCCTCAAGATTGCTTTAACAGCTATAATGCATTCTGTAATTTACTCTTTGGAAAATTAATTTTTTCAGAGTTCATTAGGCACCAATATGTTACAATGCAACTCCCAAGAGGGAATAGCTACAATATATATTATGCAAATTATTTCCAGTTTATTTCAAATATGTAAATAGCAATACCAGTGTCGTCATCCTGTCTTCATCTGAATTTAAGAAAGCTACAAATAACTCCCAATGCAACTCGTAAGGAATTTAACTTTTTTTAAATGAAAAGCATATCAATATAAGGTATAAATTACTTAGTAGGGGTTTTTGGTTTTTAGGTATATTTTCTCATCTCCTTTCTTTTTGCCATCTCATTCTTGTCCAGTTCCAAGCTTGCATACATGGGGTTATATATTGGCTGGCACTAGAATTAGTCATTCAAGTATGCTGGTATTAATGTTGGGAAGTATCCCAACTTTCCTCCAAACTGGTTACCAAGTGAACTGATTGTTGACTTTGGAAGAGGAAGGTTGAATGAATGAATGAATATGTTATTGGCCAAGTATGTACACATACCTGTCTTCATTGACGGGACAGTGGTGGAGAGAGTTAAACACTTCAAATTCTTGGCTGTGCAAATCGCTGAAGGTCTGTCCTGGACCCAGCACATTGATGCAGTCATAAAGAAAGCCCATCAACGCCTCTACTTCCTTAGAAGATTGAGGAGATATGGTCTATCAATGAATACACTTTTGAACTTCTACAGGTGTACAGTGGAGAGCATGTTGACTGGTGGCATCTCAGACTGGTTTGGCAACTCTAATTCCCAGGAATTAGGAAAACTGCAAAAAGTGGGGAACAATGTCCAGTCCATCATTGGTACTGACCTCCCACCATTGAAGGGATCTATAATTGTTGCTGCCTGACAAAGCCTGCCAGCATCATCAGGGACCCACACCACCCTGGCCACACACTCAATTCACTCCTGCTAATGGGAATAAGGTACAGGAGCCTGAAAGCTGTAACATCCAGGTTCAGGAGCAGCTTCTGCCCTACAACTATCTGGCTATTAAACGCTACAACCTCAAAATAAGCTCCAAACTACATCGACAGTGTCATTGCTTTTGTCTTTGTCTTTTGTCTGGTTGAGATATGTGAATTATCATTAAATACAGGTGAGGTGCTGGAAGACTGGAGGGTGGCAAATGCCTCTGTTTATGAAGGGCTGTAAGGAAAAGCCTGGGAAATTGCTTACCAGTGAGTCTTACATCTGTGGCCGTAAAGCTTCGTTAGATCGGCCTTCCTGCGGATAAACCCATGAAAAGCAAATGGCCCAGATGGAGTTCCTGGAAGTATCCCGAGTCGCTGCGCTGACCAGCTAGCGGGAGTAGCCACGGACATCTTTAATCTCTCCCTACTCAGTTCTGAAGTACCCACCTGGTTCAAGAAGACTGCCATCATCCAAATGCCGAAGAAAAGCAATACCTCATGCCTAAATGACTACCATCCAGTGGCCTTGATATCCACCATCACGAGAGGCTAGTTATGGAACGTATTAAATCAAGTCAACCCAGTGGCCTTGACCCACTGCAGTTCGCCTACCGCCACCCAGGTTCAAGGATGATGCCAGCACCCTCGCCCTACACTCATCCATGGATCACCTGGGTAAGAGAGGCACCCAGGTCAGACGCCTATTCCTAGACAGACACAAAATGCTGGTGTAACTCAGCGGGACAGGCAGCATCTCTGGATAGAAGGAATGGGTGACGTTTTGAGTCGAGGTCCATCTTCACAATGTGCAGCCATGTACAAATCTAATTCAATTTTCAAATTTGCAGAAGACACGACCATTGTGGGCCGGATGTCAAATAATGATGAGACGGAAGGTGATTGAGAATCTCGTGTCCTGGTGTCGGGACAACAACCTTTCACTCAATGTCAGCAAGACAAAGGAGATAGTGATGGACTTCAGGAAGTGAAGCGGTCCACACACCCCAGTTTGCATTGACGGTGCTGTAGTAGAAATGGTTGAAAACTTCACCTTTATGTCCTAAGCCTCCTACATTGTCAGAGTGAGGCCAAACACAGATTGGAGGAACAGCACCTCATATTTTGCTTGGGCAGCTACAGTCCAGTGGTATGAACATTGACTTCCCTAATTTCAAGTAACCCTTGCATCCACTCCCTCCCCCACCCAAGCCGTACCAACTTCAAAGTTGTCTTGTTGAGTCTTATTGTCTGTAACTCATTTTCACCTAGCACAGCTAACAATGGCCTGTATCCTTTATCATTGTTACTTTTTTGTATATCTTTCATTCATTTGTTCTATATCTCTATATCACTGGGTGTCACTATTTTTCTGGGTCTTAATTCAAATTTTAATTTCAAATGCTCTAATGTGAAAAAATATACATCTTCTAGATGCGCTGGGACACATCCTCAGTGATGTGACCTGGAGTCATCGGGTGTTTCGGGTCTCACAACATCAGACACCCTCACCCAGCCGGGGTTGATCAGGCCCCGACTTGCGTCCATAGAAAACATAGAAAACATAGAAAATAGGTGCAGGAGTAGGCCATTCGGCCCTTCGAGCCTGCACCGCCATTCAATGTGATCATGGCTGATCATCCAACTCAGTATCCCGTACCTGCCTTCTCTCCATACCCCCTGATCCCTTTAGCCACAAGTGCCACATCTAACGCCCTCTTAAATATAGCCAATGAACTGGCCTCAACTACCTTCTGCGGCAGAGAATTCCAGAGACTCACCACTCTCTGTGTAAAGAATGTTTTCCTCATCCCGGTCCTAAAGGAATTCCCCCTTATCCTTAGACTGTGACCCCTTGTTCTGGACTCCCCCAACATCGGGAACAATCTTCCAGCATCTAGCTTGTCCAACCCCTTAAGAATTTTGTAAGTTTCTATAAGATCCCCCCTCAATCTTCTAAATTCCAGCGAGTACAAGCCGAGTCTATCCAATCTTTCCTCATATGAAAGTCCTGACATCCCAGGAATCAGTCTGGTGAATCTTCTCTGTACCCCCTCTATGGCAAGGATGTCTTTCCTCAGATTTGGAGACCAAAACTGTACGCAATACTCCAGGTGTGGCCTCACCAAAACCCTGTACAACTGCAGTAGAACCTCCCTGCTCCTATACTCAAATCCTTTCGCTATGAATGCTAACATACCATTTGCTTTCTTCACTGCCTGCTGCACCTGCATGCCTACTTTCAATGACTGGTGTACCATGACACCCAGGTCTCGTTGCATCTCCCCCTTTCCTAATCTGCCACCATTCAGATAATAGTCTACCCTCATGTTTTTGCCACCAAAGTGGATAACCTCACATTTATCCACATTATACTGCATCTGCCATGCATCTGCCCATTCACTCAGCCTATCCAAATCACCCTGCAGCCTCCAAGCATCCTCCTCACACCTAACTATATGCCCCAGCTTGGTATCATCTGCAAATTTGGAGATGTTGCATTGAATTCCCTCGTCCAAATCATTAATATATATTGTAAATAGCTGGGGTCCCAGCACTGAGCCTTGCGGCACCCCACTAGTCACTGCCTGCCATTCTGAAAAGGACCCGTTTACTCCTACCCTTTGCCTCCTGTCTGCTAGCCAGTTCTCTATCCACATCAATACTGAACCCCCAATACCGTGTGCTTTAAGTTTGTATGCTAATCTCTTATGCGGGACCTTGTCGAAAGCCTTCTGAAAGTCTAGATATAATACATCCACTGGTTCTCCCTTATCCACTCTACTAGTTACATCCTCGAAAAATTCTATCAGATTTGTCAGACATGATTTACCTTTCGTAAATCCATGCTGACTTTGTCCAATGATTTCACCACTTTCCAAATGCGCTGCTATCCCATCTTTAATAACTGACTCTAGCAGTTTCCCCACTACCGATGTTAGACTAACTGGTCTGTAATTCCCCGCTTTCTCTCTCCCTCCTTTTTTAAAAAGTGGGGTTACATTAGCTACCCTCCAATCCTCAGGAACTACTCCAGAATCTAAGGAATTTTGAAAAATTATCACTAATGCATCCACTATTTCTGTGGCTACCTCCTTGAGTACTCTGGGATGCAGACTATCTGGCCCTGGGGATTTATCGGCCTTCAATCCGTTCAATTTACCCAACACCACCTCCCGGCTAACCTGGATTTCACTCAGTTCCTCCATCTTATTTGACCCCCGTTCCACTGCTATTTCCGGCAGATTATTTATGTCTTCCTTAGTGAAGACAGAACCAAAGTAGTTATTCAATTAGTCTGCCATGTCCTTGTTCCCCATGATCAATTCACCTGTTTCTGACTGCAAGGGACCAACATTTGTTTTAACTAGTCTCTTTCTCTTCACATATCTATAAAAACTTTTGCAGTCAGTTTTTATGTTCCCTGCCAGTTTCCTTTCATAATCTATTTTCCCTTTCCTAATTAAGCCCTTTGTCCTCCTCTGCTGCATTCTGAATTTCTCCCAGTCCTCTGGTAGGCTGCTTTTTCTGGCAAATTTGTATGCCTCATCTTTTGTTTTTATACTATCCCTGATTTCCCTTGTTATCCATGGATGCACCACCTTCCCCGATTTATTCTTTTGCCAAACTGGTATGAACAACTTTTGTACTTCATCCATGCAGTCTTTAAATACCTTCCATTGCACATCCACTGTCAACCCTTTAAGAATCACCTGCCAGTCTATCTTGGCCAATTCACATCTCATACCTTCAAAGTTACCTTTGTTCAAGTTCAGAACCCTTGTTTCTGACTTAATTTTGTCACTCTCCATCCTAATGAATGGAGTCCCAGCAGCAACCGCCCACGGATCAGCCATCTTCATAACTACTCTGCAGGGGTTGGGAGACTCTAGTGCATGGAGGGACTGGGCTCTGTGGGGTGACTCCCGGCCGGGCTCCTCCTGCGTCTCACCAGGTTCAAGGCCTGTGTGCTGCACCTCTTTCTCCCTCTCCGAGCATTTCATTCTCGCCTATAAGAACCGTATGCTATAATCCGTTCATTTTTGCTTCATTTGTATATATTGATTTGATGAGATTCTATGTTTGCTTTGAAACAATCTCATGTAGATTGTTTTGCAAATATAGTTGTCTTCATTTATGCTGCATTCAGACATTCCACCTCATCAATTGTAATTTGTCTGCCTTAAACATCCATAATTGGCATTTTCTGCAGCACTGTAATGCCATGCCTCAAACCCTCTGTTGTGTGTCTACAGATATGCAATTTTAGCCTGAACATTTGCACTTGAAATAAGCTTTCCCAATTGATTTCACATAGAATAGTGTGGAGAGAAAGGATCAGTTTAATGTTAATTATAAGTTCATTTTAGTTTTTATATCTAGAGCACTTTTGTCCCCCTTGAATCTGTAATTATACCATAAAACATGGTGGGTTTCCTCTGATACTGGAAGGAAGCTAGATTTTGAAAGAAGTCTCCAGTGGTTTCAATTTAAAATGCTCTAAAAACCATATGCGATAATCCAAGTTCAGTAAAAGTGGGAAAGTATCCACCAGCATCTGATGGAGGGGAAAACAGAAACAGAATGATTCAGCTCACTAATCTTCCGTCAGTACTGTGAACAGTTACGCTCCTGTCCCACTTATGCCACTTTTTCGGCGACTGCCGGCACCCGTGGTCGTTGCAGGTCGCCGAAAATTGTCAACATATTGAAAAACCAGCGGCGACCAGAAAGGCGCTACGACTCTTTGGGCGACTGAGGAGACGACTCACGACCATACAGGCGACCCCCTGGCAACATGTTGCGGGTGGAAGCCTGTCTGGACGTGAGTAGTCGCCCAAAGAGTTGTACCTTGTTCTGGTCACCACTGGATTTTCAACCAGTTGAACATTTTCGGCAACCTGCAACGACCTGGTGCCTGCAGTCGCCAAAAAAGTCACGTAAATGGGACAGGCCCATTAGGTTTTAAGATGTGAAGCATGGTGGACGGGAAGAAAAAACAAACTTGAAGGACTGTGACAGGATGGAAGTCAAGAACAAAATCAGTGCTGAGTGAAAGGATTATAATCTTCAGGCCTTGATATTCAGTTCAGTAATTTTCAGTAATTCAGTGTCATTACTATCTTTCATTCTCATTTATCTTTAATAAAAATGTTAGAAAGGGGAGTCTGAATAGGTCAAACAACCCACCAAGCCTGCTTTTTCACCCTTGATTCCATCGTTCCAGGTACCTTAGGTTTTAAGATGCAAAGCAAGGTGGATTTTTTTAATTTCCTGAGATCAAAGTGTTGACATGTATTAAGAAGCCGAGCCTACATTGAATAAATTCAAGAATACCTCATGGTTTCATTACAGGATGCTGCAGGTGACTGATGGAGTGGATGCCAAAAGGATGTCTCTCCAAGTTAAGGAACATATAGTTAAGAGATAGAGAATATTCGGAAGAGATAACAAACTTGAAGGACTGTGACAGGACGGAAGACAAGAACGATCTCAGTGCTGAGTGAAAGGGGATAGGGTAAATCAAGAAACAAGATTGGAAGGAGAAGGTGTGAATGGGAGAATTAAAAATGTTTTTCTGAAATAAGCAAAATGGTGCTGGAAATGAGATATAAAGGCAGCAGCCATGTGAAATGCTCATCAGCTGTAATTGCCATTGTGTGGCATTTGCTTCTCATGCCAGGCTCTCCCACACAAGGATGAGAATGGGCGACAACAATCGAGAACACATCCGTATGTATATTTCAAAATATCTGGTCACTTACACATTAATGCCCCTGTCACACTTAGGTGAATTCTTAGGCGACTACAGGTGACTATGCTGTCGCTACATGGTCGCGGGGTGTCGCCTGTATGGTCGTGAGTAGTCTCCTCAGTCACCCAAGGAATCGTAGCGTTTTTCTGTTCATCGCTGGATTTTGAAATGTTCAAAACTTTTCGGCGACAGTCGGCTTGACGCCAATGAGCGTAGGTTGACTTCTCCTGACGTAGGTGCTGTCGTATGTTGTCCCCAGGATGACGTAGGTTGTCGCCGATGCTGACTTTGGTGAATTCCATGGCGACTACCTACGTCAACCTATGTCAACCGGTGACAGGTACCGGCGACTGAATTGTCTTACCTTGTCGTAGCTTGTCATGGATGGACGTAGGATGTCGTAGGTGTGGTCATAGGTGGACGTCCAAGTGGGTCACCAGTTGTCGGTAGTTTGCTGAAGCTTGACATCGACTCGGTGGTAGGTTGTTGTGGCTTGTCGTAGACATTGTTGTGGGGGGTCCAATCACCGTTTTTTCGGTGACCTGCCACGGTTATGACAGTCACCGGCAGTTGCCGAAAAAAATTGCCTGTGGGACAGGCCCATAATTCTCCAACACACTCACCCTTTGGCCTCTCTTTCCTTAGCTCTGCACTACAAATACTGATTATGATACTTTATTGTCACTTGTACCCAGCTAGGTGCAGGGAAATTCTTTGTTTTTGCATTCAAAGTACACAAAAGAAACACCACAAAGGCACCGACAAAGATACATAAAATACTCATCCCGTCCTCTTCTACCCCATATGCCAAGTCCCTCTTAGTTCTCATATAATTATGCTCCTAGAGCTAACCCCCTTAGTCTAGTTCAGCAAAACACCGAGTCAAGCACTGGACTACTAAACTTTTATTTTATGACACAATAACAAACTCCCTATGCGATACCTAACCACACCGCGGGATCGATCCTTGTCTCTGCTTGTCCAAGCCCTTCAGCCTCGTGCAAGCAGACACTTCCAAAAGGTTACGCAGTCCCAAGCGCTCCTCCAGAAGATCGACAATGAACCTCATGGGGGTTACCTTTTATAGGTCATCGAACCCTGTGGGGCAGATCTACATGGGGGTGGTACCCCTACAAACCAATCACAGATATCCATTACATTAAGGTGTTATTGACAGTTCCCCAACCCAATTGCAAAGCATCCCATTACAATGTTTCTCCAGAAGCTTCTGGAAGGAAGTCAACCAATCAAATAATGCAACATTCTCCTGGGGAGTATAGACAATTCAAACAAGGCTTCACACATCAGCCAATCCTCAAACAGTCACATAAACATCTTGCAACATTATTAATAGTATTTACAATCCTTCTGCAGCCAGCCATTAATGCTAATGCACTTGCAACACATTTGGGTTTCTCTGCAAAGTACTCATACATTTTAACAATAGGTAGGACATCTGGACCTCACCTTATCTGATAGTTCAATCTAGGACCTTGAATCGCTGGCGCCAATTTGCAGCTTTCAGCTTTGCACAGAAATTGACCAAACAGGTTTTGCAAATGCAATGATCCTCCATTTTATATATCTCTAGTTTAGCCAATATTAACACTCAGTGGCCCTCCCTTGGTTCTCGACGGGCTCCCCACGCCGGGTCCCTCTTTGTTGTCAGTGGCCCCCCCAGGCTGGGTGCGACCCGTCCTCCATGGCCCAACCTTGTTCTTGAGGCCCTGTCCTCGGCCCGACTCGACCTGAGGGCTCCGACCCAACCACCGGGACTTTGACCACTTGCACTGCGGCGCGGCGCTCTGTGGAGCGAGTCCTCCTCTGTCATCTAAATCGTGCCTGCTCGCCACAGGTGAAGCTTAATGCAATGAAGCTGAACAGAGCTTTGAAAACAGCAAGTTATCTTCTGATTTTGAGTGTTACCAAATGGTGCATGTTCCATAGTTCCAGGTACTTTAACTTAGAGAAACATCCAAGTTCAGCATTCACCCCTTCAATCTCCTTCAGCGTCTTGTAATAAAACAATAAGAGGTGTTCTTGAACTAATTGATTATAGGCACAACCTCTCAATGCATGTTAACTCCTTTATCTCAGGAATAAACCTAGTGAAGATCTCTATGCTACCTGCAATGCAAACATCTCCTTCCTGAATTATGGAGTTCAAATTGGCAGTCTTGGTAGCATCATGTAAAGCAGCATCAACACTTCTCTACTTCTACCCTATCACCATCCTGGCCCCTGTCTACTATCTTTTATTCTATTCATCTCACCCCTCACACTTTCTTTGCATCTTAAAACGTGTAACTTTTCATAATTCTGGTGAAATGTCATTGACCTGAAACATTAATTTTGTTTGCCTCTCTAGATCAGTGATTCTTAACGCAAACAAAACACTGTATGTGGTCTGTACCTTTGTTAGGTTCCTAAAAATGGGCTCAACAAATGGATATGTTATTTATGACCCCTTCATGTACCCCAATAAAGCCCCAAATGACCCCCCATGGATGTCCCGACCCCCAGGTTAAGAACCACTGCTCTAGACGCTGGCTGCTGAGGATTACTACCAATTTTTTTTGCTTCTGTTGAATTTGATAGATTAAATTATTCTCTGTCACACTACTGTTTTAAGTCTTCAATTTAAAACCTCCAATCTTTTCAGCATATAATCATTTGATTACCATAATGGAAAATATATATTTCAAATCACTCAAGATAGCATTAGAAATGGAGTGTAGACAAAATGCTGGAGAAACTCAGCGGGTGAGGCAGCATCAATGGAGCGAAGGCAAGGGTGACGTTTTGGGTCGAGACCCTTCTTCAGACTGATGTGGGGGTGGGGGTGGGGGTGGGGTTGACTTATTCATCAACAAGAAGTATCTTCCCAATTTCCCAAGTAATTGAAGGAACTAAATTAGATTAGCAGATACTCTGCTGAAGACTGCTGCATATTCCATTCCTGATGATGGGTGCAAATAAAATGTTCACTCACAAATCACAGAACTCACAATAAACTAAAACTGAAATTAAAATCGGTCGAGTTACCTCATGCACATATTCAGGCTGAAAACATGTTCTCTTTCCAGGAAAAAAGGTAATGTTTCCATGAGATTCAGTTATGTTTTAGTTGTACGATCCCAATGCCGTCAAATTAAGTCATTGTTTAGTCCAATAATTTAATGCACAATCTACTGTATCCGTTGTTCAAGATGTGGACACTTATACATCGGCGAGACCAAACGTAGGCTAGGCGATCGTTTTTCGCTGAACACATTCACTCAGTCCAGCTGGACCTACCTGATCTCCCGGCTGCCAAACACTTTAATTCCCCTTCCCATTCCCACATTGACCTTTGTGTCCTAGGCCTCCTCCATTGTCAGAGTGAGGCCAAATGCAAATTGAAGGAACAGCACCTCATATTTCGCTTGAGCAGCTTACACCCCAGTGGTTTGAACATTGACTTCTCTAACTTCAGATAGCCCATACCTGGAACAGCGGATACAGTAGATGAGGTTGGAGGAGGTGCAAGTGAACCTCTGCCTCTCTTGAAAAGACTGTCAGGGTCCTTGGATGGAGTCGAGGGGGGAGGTAAAGAGACAGGTGTTGCATCTCCTGTGGCTGCAGGGGAAGGTACCTGGGGTGGGGGTTGTTTGGGTGGAAAGAGACGAGTTGACCAGGGAGTTGCGGAGGGAACTGTCTCTGGGGAAAGCAGAAAGCAGTGGAGATGGGAAGATGTGGCCAGTAGTGGGATCCCATTGGAGGTGGTGAAAATGTCGGAGGATTATATGCTGTTTGCGACTGCTGATGGGGTGGAAGGTGAGGACAAGGGGGACTGTCCTTGTTACGAATGGGGGAGGGGGAGCAAGAGTGGAGCTGCGGGATATCGAGGAGACCCTAGTGAGAGCCTCATCTATAATGGAAGAGCGGAACCCCCGTTCCCTAAAGAATGATTATATCTCTGATTTCCTACACATCTGTAGTTCCTTCCTACACAATGTAATGTACACAATGTCATGACATGTAATGTCGGATCCATGTTGGTGTCTGACGGGGAACAGGCAGCTGACAAGTGCCGGTACAGTCTTTTGGTTGATTTTGCTGGATTGATTTTTTCAGGCAGTTTTCCTGATTCACTGTATTATTTTGAGATTATATAAAAACAAAAAATTATATTAAGCATGGTGTTTTAGGAGAGTGTAAGAAAAATGTCACACCCGGAGAAAATCAGAGGCTGCATAATTTGGAGGACAATAGACAGGTGAGCCTACCGCTGGGAATTACAGACTGACGAGCCTTACACCAGGTTGTTCAGACCAACGGTGCTTACACTGGGAACTACAGACCAATGAGGTTTACACAGAGTTATACAGTGTGGAAACAGGCCCTTCGTCCCAACAGAGTGCTTAATGGTTGCATCATCAAGGACTTGGGGCAATAGTTTCCCAGAGCTGTGGTCATTGTGGATGCCACTTGTTACTACAAAAGTCCAAAGTCATATAAGAAGGCTATAGAGTGAAAATATATAGATGGATGTGAGCCTAACATCAGTCAATGAGACTAGTTTAGATGGGACATCTTGGCCAGCATGAATGAATTGTGCCAAGGGACGTGTTCCATGCCGTATGGTCCAATTACTCTATGAGTTATGAAAATGAGTTGCCCCAAAATTCAAACTAGCTTTAGCTTTGGAGATGTTTGTCCTACGTTTCTTTCCTATGCCTGGGAGAATAAGATGTCTTTTCTAGGAGTTTCCTTTTAGCTTTGCTGCATTGTTGTGAGGAACTAACTAATTTTCACTTGGTCACTAATACGGTGGTTGCAGTTAATTGTAAACAGTCATTCTATATTTCCTTAAATCATTCAAACTTACCCTTTTCTTGTGAAGAATGGGTAATCTCCACTGGCCGAATGGCCAGTTAAAAATCCCACACACTACTTATGTTAGTGCTAGCAGATGCTACTGTAGTTTGAAGGTGATTTAACTGAGCTCTGAAGTTTCTGACGGAGCACCATTTGACTGCACAATTTAAGAATTTTCCTGTAATCTTTGAATTTGTTGAAGTATTTTGTTGCTCTGCTCCTGTGCCACGTAATAAAATTTAAAAAATATTGAATTTAAATTGATTTAAAAGTCCATCTGCTTGACAGGTCATTTGTGTGGTTGAACTGACAATGCTCTTTTTACTGGAACTAGACTGTGTCCAATATTATGAATGTGGATGATGCAGGCTTAAGCACCAAATTTGAGCTGGCAGAGTTCCTAGCTCCTAACAAGATCCACTTTAAAGGAGATTACAGAGGCAGCTGTTGTTTCAATCAAAATATATACATTTTTTAAAAGTAAAGAATTTAGTTTAGTTTAGTTTAGTTTAAAGATACTGCACAGATACAGGCCCTTTGGCCCACCAAGTCTACACCCAACAGCGATCCCCGCACATTAACACTATCCTATACACACTAGGGACAATTTACATTTATACCAAACCGAATAACCTATAAACCTGTATGTCTTTGGAGGAAACCGAAGATCTCGGAGAAAACCCATGCAGGTCACGGGGAGAACGTACACACTCCACACAGATAGCTCCTGTAGTTGGGATCGAATCCGGGTCGCTGGCGCTGAAAGAGCTGTAAGGCAGTAGCTCTGTCACTGCACCACCATGCTGCCCTCTTGTAGGCCATTCGGCCCATCAAGTCTACTCCGCCATTCAGTCATGGCTGATCTATCTCTCCCTCCTAACCCCATTCTCCTGCCTTCTCCCCATAACCTCTGATACCTGTACCAATCAAGAATCTATCTATCTCAGCCTAAAAAATATGCATTGAATATTAGGATGTTTCGAAAAAGAAACATGTTTATCAACTTTGATTTATGGTATTGAATCACCGTGAATTTTATTTGTGATCACTGATCTTGTATTATTTACCGTGAACAGCTGTGCGATTCATATTCACATTAAACACATGTAGCCTTTTCTGAAGTTGGATGTGTCGAGATGCTGTCAGATTTACATTAGACAGCAGCTCACAATAGTATCACTTGACATATTCTGAGGAGCAAACTTCTGTTTCTTTGTTGTTGACCTTCAGAACACATTTTAGAACATGAGGATTGTCAAACTGGTTAGTCATAAAAGTCAAAGCTTGCCTCAATCACTATTCCAGAAATCTAAATCAGATGTCAAACTGTGAATAGATTAAATCTAAAAGGTATTCTTATAATTTTGATGGAAGAAGCAGACAATCAGATTCAATATTTGTGATGGATATACTTATATATAAAAGGAAAAGTAGGCATGGCATGCTCAACATGCAGGTTGGATTGATAATGGTTGCTGCACTATTATCCAGCAAGGCTCCAAGTAAAATCATGCAAGGGGAAAGGCAGAATTTGATGCATAACTGATTCAGATGAATATTGCAAATAGATCAGTCAAATTCAGCCATGTGATCAGGTTGGGGAGCAGCCATTTTGAGAGGAGAGAAGGCATTTTTGAAAATTTTGAGGGAATGTGGAGAGAAAGTCATGTTTTGATTGAAAAGAGGGTTTGTTTCAAGTCAACATTTGGGAGGAAAAAAAACAGATGTTTAATCAGCTGCAGGAAAGACACAGCAGCAGGGAAAGTTTAGTGGAATGGCCTATTGGGAGCAGCCATGTTGGGAGAGAGGCTGTGTTGAGGGGAAGATCAGCCCTGAGGCCTTGGCTCAAATTGCTTCAGAGAGAGAGAGCTGAGGAAAGGGTGATCACAGGTTAAGGTACCGTCTGTTGTTCTGGGCAATTCTCCTGGGTTTTTGGTGTTGTACAGATGGCATGTGGGACTGTGGAATGCTCTTCAAGTGTCGCAAGTCACGGGCAGTTCCAGTGCTGCTGAGGAGGAGACCAGCAATCAGTGTGTTCAGCTGCTGATCCTTACAGACTGTGTTCAGGATCTGAAGCCGCAGATGGATGATTTCAGGATTATCCGGGGGTATTAGCGTGTCCTAGATAAGAGATATAGTGAGGTGGTCACACTCAATGTACAGGCAGAAGTAGATGGATGCACACCATGATAGAGTGTAGGCAGAGAGGGCAGGAATCCCCTTGATCCGTTCCTCTTGACAACAGGTCTGGATACTGTTGTGCTGGAGGACCGGCAGCAGCAACAGCAGCAGCCGCAGCGGCCGTCCGGCCTGTGGTGTAGGGCCTGGCTCTGAGGCACAGCGGGGACGGGGGAAGTCAGACAGAGCCATGGTGACAGGAGACACGTTACTCAGGGGCAGCGGCAGGAGTTTCTTTGGCAGCAAACGAGACTCCAGGAGGGAGAGTTCTCCCTGGTGTCAGGGTCCAGGATGTCTCCGAGTGGTTGCAGAACTTTTTCATGAGGGAAGGCGAGCAGCCAGAAGTTGTTGTGTACTTTGACACAAGTGACATAGATGGGAACATGGAAGAGGTCCTGCAGAGTGAATATAGGTAGGTAGGCAGAAGATTAAAAAGCAGGACCTACAAGGGATCATTGAGTGAGCGCTGTATGTATGTATTTATGTATGCATTGTTAGATCTACGTACCACTGTATGTAGCACGTCAGTACCTGCACTGATGTAAAGCAGGGGTTACACAAAAAGCTGGAGAAACTCAGCGGGTGCAGCAGCATCTAAGGAGCGAAGGAGATAGGCGACGTTTCGGGTTGAGACCCTTCTGATGTAAAGCACTTTGGTCAACGAGAGTTGTTTTTAAATGTGCTATAGTAATTGACTTGACTTGACAAGTACATAGAATGGTAAAAAAAAGGCATATGACATGTGCATTCATAGGCGGGGGCATTGTGTATAAGAGTCAGGAAGTCATGATATGGCTTCATGGGACTTTGGTTGGGCTGCATTTATAGTATTGTGTGGATTCTGGTCGCACCATTACATGAAAGATGTGGAGGCTTTGGAAAGTATGCAGAAGGGTAATGTTAAAATTGTACAAGGCATTGGTGAGACCAATTCTGGAGTATGGTGTACAATTTTGGTCGCCTAATTATAGGAAGGATGGCAACAAAATAGAGAGAGTACAGTGGAGATTTACTATAATGTTGCCTGGGTTCTAGCAACTACGTTACAGAGAAAGGTTGAACAAGTTAGGTCTTTATTCTTTGGAGCGCAGAAGGTTAAGGGGGACTTGATTGAGGTATTTAAAATGATGAAAGGGATAGACAGAGTTGATGTGGATAAGCTTTTCCCATTGAGGGTAGGGAAGATTCAAACAAGAGGGCATGACATGAGAATTAAGGGACAGAAGTTTAGGGGTAACATGAGGGGGAACTTCTTTACTCAGAGAGTGGTGGCTGTGTGGAATGAGCTTCCAGCAGAAGTGGTGGAGGCAGGATCGATTTTAACATTTAAAAGTAAAGTGGATAGGTATATGGATGGGAAGGGAATAGAGGGGTATGGTCTGAGTGCAGGTAGATGGGACTAGGGGAAAATGAATGGTCGGCACGGACTGGAAGGGCCGAGAGGGCCTGTTTCCGTGCTGTAATTGTTATATGGTTATATGGTTAGAAGAGGTTTACTAGAATGATGCCTGGATGCCAGGGCGGGTGCTCAGGGAATGTGCTGATCAGCTGGCACATGTCCTTACGGACATATTTAACACCTCGCTGAACCAGGCGGTCGTCCCATTATGTTTCAAGACTGCCACCATCATACCTGTGCCAAAAAAATCCAACATACAATGTCTCAATGACTACCGCCCTGTAGCACTCACCCCCATAATGATGAAGTGCTTCGAGAGGCTGGTCAGGGACCACATCACCTCCAGACTCCCCTCCACACTCGACCCATACCAGTTTGCTTACAGGCCAAACCGCTCCACAGAGGACGCTATATCCTCCGTGCTCCATCTGAGCCTGGAACATTTAGAGGAGAAAAACACCTATGTACGAATGCTGTTCGTGGATTTCAGTTCAGCATTCAACACCATTATCCCCCAGCACCTGATAAGCAAACTGGTTCCATTGGGCCTCGGCACCCCCATGTGTAACTGGCTACTGGACTTCCTCACTGACAGACCTCAGTCTGTGAGGGTTGGAAATAACACCTCCAATACCATCTCTCTAAGCACCGGCTCCCCTCAGGGCTGTGTCCTGAGTCCACTGCTGTTCACCCTGATGACTCACGACTGTTGTGCCAGGTTTAGTACAAACCACATCATGAAGTACGCAGATGACACAACAGTGGTGGGCCTCATCAGGGACGACAATGAGCTGGCTTACAGGGAGGAGGTGAAACAACTGGTGGACTGGTGCAATACGAACAACCTGATCCTGAATGTCGAGAAAACAAAGGAGATTATCGTCGACTTCAGGAAAACCCGGCACAGTCCCACACCACTTCACATCAATGACAGCGATGTGGAGGTGGTCAGTAGCACAAAGTTCCTGGGGGTGCAGGTCACTAACAGTCTGACCTGGTCAACTAACATCTCATCAACTGTTAAGAGAGCGCAGCAGCGGTTGCACTTTCTGCGCAGGATGAGAAGAGCTCATTTCCCCCATCCCATCCTCACTACTTTCTACAGGGGCACCATAGAGAGTATTCTGACCAGCTGTATCTCTGTCTGGTTTGGGGACTGTAGAGCCTCCGACTGGAAGTCTGTGCAGAGAGTGGTGAGGACAGCGGAAAAAATCATCGGGACCTCTCTCCCCTCAATCGGGGATATTGCGACCAAACGCTGTGTGTCTAAGGCCAGTAGTATTATAAAAGACCCCACACATCTCCATCACGGACTGTTCACTCTGCTGCCCTCGGGAAAAAGATACCGCAGCATAAGGAGCAGAACATCAAGGTTCCGCAACAGCTTCTTCCCTCGAGCCATCAGACTCCTGAATGCCATGTAAATGGGCTGCCACTATTGTCTATTTACCCTTTTCATACATACCTATCCTTCGGTTAATTTATTGTGTTGCACAGGGAGCCAAATGCAACGTAATTTCGTTTGGAACTGCATATATCAATGTATTTCTAAATGACAATAAAGTTTGTTTGACTTTGACTTGGATTAGGGGGTGTTAGCTACAGGGAGAGGTTAGACAGATTTGTATGGAACTCCAGAGGCTGTGGCAGAAATCTGTAAAATTGTAAGAGGCATCGATAAGATAAACCGTCAGATTATTTTTCCCAGTGGAATAAAAACAAATACTAGAGGGCACAGGAGGTGTGCGGGGAAGTTTTTTTTATGCACACACACACACACACACACACACACACACACACACACACACACACACACACTCTCACTCTTATTGTATTGTTTATAGAGTACAGAATCAAGGGATATGGGGAGAAAGCAGGAACGGGGTACTGATTTTAGATGATCAGCCATGATCATGTTGAATGGCGGTGCTGGCTGGAAGGGCCGAATAGTCTACGCCTGCACCTATTTTTTATGTTTACATATTCTGTTGTGCTGCTGCAAGTAAGAATGTCTTGTTCAAGAAATATCTAAAAATTACGAGATTACATAAATGTAACTGCAGCTAAAATACATTACAGTTAGAGCTGGAGTCACAGGCAAACATGAGCCTGTTTCTGGGCTTTCATAGTGCTTCAAGATAGGAATGCTTCCCACCAGGATGGAGATATTCAGCGGCCATTGTGGAATTGAAGGACCTGGAGAGTGTCGTTCCTGAAAGCCCAAAGAGCCTTAAACAGTAGAATGAGATTTTGGAAAATGCAGGATGAATAGCAAGGACTAATATAAAATTAGAAATACAATACTTAATGAAAGGAAGATAAACACAAAAAGCTGGAGTAACTTAGCGGGACGGGCAGCACCTCTGGAGAGAAGGAATGGGTGGCGTCTCGGTTCGAGACTCTAGTTCTCTCCAGTGATGCTGCCTGTCCCGTTGAGTTCCTCCAGCTTTTTGTGTCTGTCTTTGGTTTAAACCAGCATCTGCAGTTCCATCCCACACACTTAGTGAAAGGGGCATGGTTTTGTTGAATGATTTTGAGACTAACGAGTCATAAGGCTGAGTCAAAGCAGGGCAATTCACTTCATACGCTGATTTGGGGACAATGAGTTAAAGGCAGGTAAAGCGAGTTATAACTTTTAACCGTGGAAAAGATTATCAGTATACTTTAATAACCCATTGAAAACAATACTGAACGAGGTCTTAAGACAGTTGAGAAAGGTGTTTGCTTCACGTTAGAGCGGCTCACAAATTGTATGTGAGAAGTAGATATTGCAAAGCCACATGACTTGGAAGTATGTTGGTTGGCCATTGAGGGTGATGATGATGATGATGATGAGGGTGGCTAACAAGAGCAGTCCTTGAGGAGCTTCTACAGGGATAGTGGAGGCACAGGAACGATGCACATTCGTTTTCAGTTTCAGTTTTAGTTTCAGAGATACAGCGTTGTAACAGACCCTTCGGCCCACCGAGTCCATGCTGACCAGCAATGCCTGCATGTTTACACTATCCTACACACTAGAGACAATTTACTATTATACCAAGCCAGTTAACCAATACACCTGTTAGTCGTTGTAGATTTGGAGGTAACCGGAGATCCCAGGAAAAACGGGGAGAGCGTACAAATTCCATACAGACAGCACTCGTAGTCAGGATCAAACCCAGGTCTCTGGCGCTGTGAGGCAGCAACTCTACCGCTGCACCACCATGCCACCATGCTGATGCTTTCTTGCAGTCTCTTGCAGTCTCGGACCCTCGTGACTAAGTCTCATTGACTAAGTCCCACAAATGATTCCAGGAATGAGTGAGTTAGCATATGATGAGCGTTTGATAGCACTGGGCCTGTACTCACTGGAGTTTAGAAGGTTGAGGAGGGACCTCATTGAAACTTACAGAATAATGAAAGGCGTAGATGGAGTGAACGTGGAAAGGATGTTTCCGCTGGTGGGAGAGTCCAGGACCAGAGGTCATAGCCTCAGAATTAAAGGGTGTTCTTTTACAAAGGAGGTAAGGAGGAACTTTTTTAGTCAGAGGGTGGTTAACCTGTGGAACTCATTGTCACAGAGGGCTGTGGAGGCCAAGTCAGTGGATGTTTTTTAAGGCAGAGATAGACAAATTCTTGACTAGAACGGGTGTCAAGGGTTATGGGAAGAAGGCAGGAAAATGGGATTAGGAGGCAGAGATCAGCCATGATTGAACGGCGGAGTAGACTTGATGGGTCAAATGGCGGAGTAGACTCGATGGACCGAATGGCCTAATTCTACTCCTATAGCTTGTGGATTTGTGAAGGCCCTTTCCAACCCAGCTCTCTTTCAGGAAGTTCACTGTGTTTGAGACTGTCTTTGATTCAAGCCTTGTATCACCTTCTTGGAAGTCACTGGTTCTGGTGGCCCGATGCAAGATCTCCATAAAGACGTTGGCATGGCATGCAGGAGCTGCCCAAAGGGGTTATACAGTATAGCTTGTCCAAAGCAACTGTGTGCTCAGGATCATGGCCTCTAGAACTTCCAACTCTGTCACCCTGGGCTGCCATTTGATGCCCCTGAGTGACTGCAGACATGTCGTATTGGAACACGTGTTTCCGGTAAAGCAGTTGCCGGCAACCTTGTTCTGCATCGGGGCCAGGACGCATGTCTGTGAGCACATGGCGGCCACATCTACCACGTGTTAACATAGATCCCACCCCACCCCACCCCAGATGGCAGGCTTCAAATCACGTGTTCACATAGATCACGCCCTTCGAGGACACCGCTCGGAGCACCAGCCCCTAGTTACGGGCGCTCACCAACATGGCGTACCTACGGACCATTGCCTTGGCTCTGCCCTGAAGGCGGTGGCTCAAATTCTAACTCTCACTCATCCCCGGCCTATTGACAACCCCGATCCCGACAGTGAAGCCCAGACACAGAAGGTGCGCGGCCTTGCCGGTGGCTTTGCATAGGATGCGGTACGGGCAGAGCTCGGCGCTCAGCCCCGCTTGGCGGCCGCCAGCACAGGCCTCCTTGAGTCCTTGTGTCACCGTGCCTGAGCGCCTTGGGCCTGGGAGATTCCGGACATGAAGGAAGTCTGCGGGCAGGATGGTTTCGGGTTATGGGCTGCATTCGACCTGGGGGCCAGAGGTTGCCGACCCCTGCTGTAAAGCGTTCAACTCTCACAGCCATACAAAAGACAAGTATGACTACTCTATACATTTGGATCTTGGTTGATATCTTGAGGCTTGTGTGGGTCATCACATGAAAACACAGGCATCCAAGTGACTAAATGGACTTGATCAACAGAGCTTCCATTTCCATGTCAAGAGAGCCACTGGAAGATATAATGCGTCCCAGTAGACGCCATTGATGCTTTTGCTGAAGGAATACTCTGCAGAGCTTGAAGCAGCTTGATGCAGGACCACAGTCTTGTTGAGACTGATTCTGAAACTGAAGAGTTACGAGGCTTTGGTAAATTTGGACTTGTCCATGACTGTGCTTATGCATCATATGCTTTTATTGGATTGTATACGGAACAAAGACTTTCACTTTATCTAGGTATATGTGACGATATAGAACTATTGACTATTCCCAGCAATTCAATAGTTACCACCGTTGATGCGTTGCATTTATTTTTGAAGTGCAAGACGACTGTTGCCTCCGAAAAGACTTCTAACATATTGTCTTCCAGTGCATCCAGTGTGTTGGGACGTTGACCTCAGCGGCAGAGGTTACTTTGTGAATCAAAAGGATCAGCAATGTGCGTGAATGAGGATTGGGAATTAAAATATCATCCAAAGGTTTGAGAATCAACAAAAATAGAGAAACCATCAGAGTGGAATAAAATGTGTTGGATTTGGTTTAAACAAATTTGTGCAGATGCTGGTTTAAACAGAAGATAGACACAAAATGCTGGAATGACTCAACAGGACTTGCAACGGGACAGAAGACCCAAAACGTCACCATTTCCTTCTCTTCACAGATGCTGTCTGTTCTGCTGAGCTATTTTGGGAAATAAAATGTTTTGGAAAAAGCATTGTTCAAAGGTTGCTCATGAAGTTCACAATGTTCATAAAGGTTGCTCACGATAAGGAAACAGATTGGAAAACCTTTAGTTGAAGAATAGCAGCCTTAGAGTAATCACAACTGAAAACAGTCAGCTTAAACTGCCTGTTTTCTGAAAGCAAGGACATGTTGATTTACTGATGCCCAGTGGCTATATGAAGTAGGGAAGCATTTTAGTAGGGAAATACGATCTCCTTTCAGTTTATTACTTCACACAGCTACTAGTAAAGTTCAAAAGAGAATTTGAACCTGTTTAGAAATAATTGCACCTCCGTATTATTGTTGCAAATCTGATTGCCATGTTTTCAGAAGTCGATACTCATGCTGATCCAATTGCATCATTATATTTTTCACCACCAACTGATGGAAGATTTATCACTGTATTCTGTGGAAGAGAATAGCATTATAGATTGTTTATGCTTTGAAATTGGCAGATGATTGCCCATAGATATTTTAGTACGTAAATATTTGAATGTTTACTTTAGTTTAGTTTAGTTTATACATGCAGCGCGGAAACAGGCTCTTCTGCCCACCGAGTCCGCACCAACCAGTGATCCATCCCCGCACATTAACACTACCCTGCACACTCCAAGGACAATTTGACATTGACACCAAACCAATTAACCTACAAACCTGGATGCCTTTGTAGTATGAGAGGAAACCGAAGACCTCGGAGAAAACCCGCACAGGTCACTGGGAGAACGTACAAACTCCGCACAGACAAGCACCCATAATCAGGATTGAATGCGTGTGTCTGATGCTATAAGGCAGAAGCTCTACCTCTGCGCCACCATGCTGCCCATATAGAAAAAAATAGATTGCCGAAACCCAACCCCTCTATTGTAATTTCTAGTATTCTATTAAAATTGAGAGACTTCCATCACACTTGGTAGGTTAACTTTCTTTGTTCAACTTATCAAAGCCAGAGCGAAGGACGTTACCATTTCCAATATTACTAATTATATGACACTGATATTTTCTAAATTATGTGATCGTGTGTATTGCCATTATTAAGCTCATGAATTCACTTCTGCATGCATTACCTTGGACACTGGGGTGGAAGATTGCAACCTTTACGTGGTCCACCCTGTTTCGACTAATGCAATCAACTCGACGTGCACAAACGGAAGATCAACTGGAACAAGTTGTCCAACAACTTTAGGCTGTGCACGCTGCATGGCAGAAGAAGCAGACCTTGGACACTAACAACAATTATGAAATTTTGCAGATTTTGCCCTGGAAAAATCAATGTTATTTCCGAGTATTATAATGAAAATTAGATACAATGGTGTCATGATTGGCTCATCGATTTTCATTGTGCTGTGGTCTACAGTGAATTACATTTATTATGGAACAACATGTTTGCTAAACTTAACTATCAATTTAGTTTTTAATTATCAAATTAAAGTACAGATATTAGTACATTTTGTACAGGAGGGAATTGCAGATGCTGGTTTAAACCGAAGATAGACACAAAATGCTGGAGTAACTCAATGGGATAGGCAAGTATCTCTAGAGAGAAGGAATGGGTGACGTTTCGGGTCGAGACCCTTCATCAGACTAAAAGTCACAGAAAAGGGAAACGAGAGATATAGAAACATACAAACCTAGAAAATATGTGAAGGATATTCAGCCCTTCGAACCACATCCCTTGATTCCGTTAGCCCTAAGAGCTAC
This sequence comes from Raja brachyura, assembly GCA_963514005.1. Next base: position 3,082,383 of record OY740800.1, read on the forward strand.
AGTATATCTACAGTATATCTAACTCACTCTTGAATACATCTCACTATAGATGATGATGTAGAGAGATAAAAACAATGAATGAAAGATATGCAAAAAAGTAACTATGATAAAGGAAACAGGCTATTGTTCGTTGTTTGCTCGGTGAGAACAAAAGCTGCTGTGACTTGGGTGGGGGAGGGATGGAGAGAGAGGGGATGCAAGGGTTACTTGAAGTATGAGGAATCATTATTCATACCACTGGGCTGTCAGCTGCCCAAAGGAAATATGAGATCTTGTTCCTCCAAATTGCCTCACTCTGGCAATGGAGGAGGCCTAGGACAGAAGAGCCAGTTTGTGAATGTGAAGGGGAATTTTAAATCGAAGTCACGTGAGTAACTACGTGAAGAGCCCGCATGCGCGTCAATACGTCGATGCATGGAGCGAGAATCGGAGCAGATTGAAACTGCTCTGGCAGGTAAAGGATATTTTGTAGCAGGAACGGGCCGCTGCTCCGTAAATAGGGGCAGCTAGCCCGGAGAAGCTGGCACAGCGTGTGCAGCTGCTGCCGTGGCGGCCGGGACAGAGACCGCCATGGAGGCTCCGGAATTTCCCGTTCAGAAGAGGGGAGTGTTGGAAATTATTACATGGGTGACTCCAACTATGTGGATATCGATAAAGAAATCGTATCCATGAACTAATGGCAGATATGCTTCATTTTAATCATATGAAGGAGCTATCAGCTCTTGTTACATATTTGCCATTCCTTTGGGGATAGGAGATTCACTGGAGGAAGATCTGGCTAAGAGTATCAGGGATTTAACTTCTGATTAGCTAAGGAGGGGAATATGTCAGTCCAGATAACTGCCAGTCTTTTGGATGTTCCAATCATCAATTTTATCAGTTGGGATAACTCAGGGATGATATGTAGGCAAAAATGCTACAAGGCATGAAATGATTCCCCAAATGGCTCATTTTTACAGGGCCAGTAATGTGCATCCTGCATTGTCTCTCTTCAGAGAGGACATGTGGCAAGTTGAAGACTTTCAGGGGGAATTTAAGGCAACTGCGGGGGTGGAGTACCATTCTATGTGGGTAACCATATAACCATATAACAATTACCGCACGGAAACAGGCCTTCTCGGCCCTTCCAGTCGACCATTTATTTTCCTCTAGTCCCATCTACCTGCATTCAGACCATACCCCTCCATTCCCTTCCCATCCATATACCTATCCACTTTACTTTTAAATGTTAAAATCGATCCTGCCTCCACCACTTCTGCAGGAAGATCATTCCAGACAGCCACCACTCTCTGAGTAAAGAAGTTCCCCCTCATGTTACCCCTAAAACATCTGTCCCTTAATTCTCATGTCATGCCAGTAAAGCTCCAGAATTCCAGCGGGTTTTCACCCCTGTATTCAAGGGGCAGGAAGCGCCGTTGAAGCTCCGGAAAGGAGCAGTCGGGAGTCTGCTGGCCCCGCAAGAACAGCCTGTTGAACCAGGCTTGCAGAAATGGCAGGCGTGACCTGTCCAGTGAGCCCTGCTGAGGCTCCAAAGGAGCAGTTGGCCAAAGGAGCAGCCTGTCGATCCAGGCTGGGAGAAACTGGCAGAGTGATCTGCACAGTCAGTTCCAGGAAAGGCTCCAAAAAAGGCAGAAGACCCGCAGGAGCAGCCTGTCGAGGCAGGCTCGGAGTAATGGCAGGCGCGGCCTGTTCAGTGAGCTCTGCTAAGGCTCCGGAGTGGCCTGTCAAACCAGGCTGGGAATAACTGGTAGCGTGATCTGCACATTAGAGCTTCAGCAAGGCGCTAAAGAGTCTTTGGGCCGAAGAAGCAGTCTGTCCCATTGGGCTCAGAAATGCTGGCAGACCTGCCTTGCACAGCAATGTCGCTTTTGAGCTCCGGAAACGAGCAGTTTGGCAAACGTGGGGCTGAAGATGTGGTCAGACAGGGTCTGTAATGGAACTTTGCTGAAGCTCCAACAAGCAGGTTGACCTGGGCTCAGGGACGCTGGCAGGTAAGGTCTCTTCACTAACCTCCGTAAAACTCCGAAATGGAGCAGTTTGTCGCCCCGGGTTTTGATTTACTGGCAGCATGGTCTGTCTAGTACCTTTCACTGTCTCTGGAGAAGAGCAGGTTGATGCAGAGACATTGGCAGGGTGCCATGCATAGCAACCTCTGTAAGTTCCAGTAAGGATCAGTTTGACAACCCTGGTTCCGGATAGACCATCTTGGAAGTGACTTGGCCATATGGGTCATATTGGCCAGGGAAGTACTGCCTCAACATCTGTGATTGAGGTTATCAGGCTGCTCAGTAGAGTGAGGTTTCCCTCAACACATGCTTAATTCTTTTAGCTCAGCTATTAGAGTTGCCAGTTCATTGGAAACATCATTGCCATCCTCTCTGGGATAGGTAGCTACCAGCAGAAAGCCGGTCTGGCATGTAGCATCTTTTATCTGCCCTGCAGGTTCATGTTGTGAATAGAAAATATATATATAATAATCTGTAGGCTCTCCATATCAGAATTCCTGATTAAGTGGCTGGTCGAAGAGAGTGTGTTGCGCACACTGGCGACTTAGACAGGTGGTTTCAATCAGAGGACTGCGGAGAAATTCCTGGTTCAGGTTTGCATTATGCTATTTTCCACTGAGGAAGTAGGCTGAGGATTCGTGGTGACTCTGACAGTGAAGAGTTGACAGGGAACTTGTATTCCCACATCAAGTGGACGTTGTGCTTCAGTTCTGGTCATAAGGATCTGATTGTATGTTATGAGCGAAATAAATAAATAAATAAATAAATGCATCTTCCGCGGGAAGAGAAGCCAAAATCTCCGCCGTATGGTCAATAGAGGAAACGGTGGCTATCCAAGTGGAAACAGAGATGTCTCACAAAGGATGAGTAGTCTGCCCAAGCATATTTCTAATATTTTCTCAAGGTTGCAGAAAAGTGGAGCATGCCAAATCAGGTTAGGATTTGACTAATCTGATCATGTGCTTGGTTAACCAGTTTAAGATGGATAATTGTCTTTCAGCAATTTAACAGATTCACAGGATTTAAGGCCTCAATTGATCTTGAAAATGCATACTTTTCCGTATCTATACACGAGAGACACAGATATATCTGGTGTTTTTGATGACAAAGCCAGTGGTGGAAAGTTTAGGCTTCACCGAGGGGTTGTCTTCAGGAATAGGCTATTTACAAAGATTCTACAGCTAATGCTGTCCTACACAGATCAAAAGGGCATTGTGTCATGGAGTTTTTAGACAACATGCTTTTGTAGCTGATAAGACTCAGGGGTTTTGTCAGTAGATGCCTCTTACGATATTAAAGATGAAGCGACATGAATTTTAATAGTGCCAATTTGGATTACTTATTCAAGGTGTCCATTGTAAAAGGCGGCTGAAAGAAGCTCCTACTTACTCGAAGTCACGAGTGATATAACCATATAACCATATAATATATAACAATTACAGCACGGAAACAGGCCTTCTCGGCCCTTCCAGTCCGTGCCGACCATTCATTTTCCCCTAGTCCCATCTACCTGCACTCAGACCATACCCCTCCATTCCCTTCCCGTCCATATACCTATCCACTTTACTTTTAAATGTTAAAATCAATCCTGCCTCCACCACTTCTGCAGGAAGATCATTCCACACAGCCACCACTCTCTGAGTAAAGAAGTCTCCCCTCATGTTACCCCTAAACTTCTGTCCCTTAATTCTCATGTCATGCCCTCTTGGTGAATCTTTCCTACCCTCAATGGGAAAAGCTTATCCACGTCAACTCTGTCTATCCCTTTCATCATTGTAAAGACCTCAATCAAGTCCCCCCTTAACCTTCTGCGCTCCAAAGAATAAAGACCTAACTTGTTCAACCTTTCTCTGTAACTTAGTTGCTGGAACCCAGGCAACATTCTAGTAAATCTCCTCTGTACTCTCTCTAGTGATGACTAGTTCAGCCTATTTCTCTTGCAGCTAGATCTGCACGGTTGTATGGGAAGTTAGTGAAGAAGACAAGTGAGCTACTTTTAAACAGAGGTTTGCAGAGGTTTGTGTTTCTTTCAGTTTGGGTTTAGAGAAGCGATTATGTTATAGCACAATTGACACTGCTCGTGCTGCTTTGTCCTTCTCTCTAGTACCATGTGGGACAGGAAATGATTGGTTATTCACCCACTGTTGACTAACATTTTGCAAGGTGTCTTTTATATGAATGCTCTAAAGCCTAGACTCATAGTAGTGTGGAATGTGTATCAGTAAATTATTATGCAGATATTCATCTACCGTATTCCTAATGGGAATTAAGTTGATTATGCTTTTAGCAACTGATTTCAGCACAAAGAACACAGTCTTTATTCAATCTCCGGCTCGGTCTCAGTCACAACTGACATGAGGGTAGCTTGTTATGGGAATGATCTCATAAAGCAAAACGGGCACAGTTGGGTACAATTTGGAGTTGACAGCATACCTACCAGATCAGAGATTGGAGGTGTTATTATGTATACAGGTACACTGAGCTTGCTAGTACCTATGAGATGAAGAATAGTTTCTTCATTGTTATTTAAGTTTTCTCAGGAGATTGCTGGTGCAGACCATCTCAACATGAATAGAGTGTAAGCAGCTAATACTGAGTGTGAATTCGAGTCTCACTCTTCCAAGGGGGCTGGCTCATTAGCAGCCAATAGAATGGATATTCCCATTTGTTGCATGTGTTATTGTCTAACTCAAAGCCAATTGGGACTGTGGTCCGATTAAGGGCAATGGCCATGTATGCAAGTTAGCATCATGTTGTTAATAACCCATGTCTTTTCTACGATTTATGGTTTATCTGTTTAAGTGTTTCACACACAGATTGGTTTACTGCATGAAACCACCGAGCTTCGAAGGCTTCACGTAGTCACTCACGTGACTTCGATATAAAATAGAAAGATTAAACGAAAACTTACCGTTTGACGTTTGATCTTTACTTTATGAGAAGTTGAATTGAGGGACTACGTGCCCTCCACTCCCAACCGTGAATCTCATAAAGATCATTCGGTAAGTCAATGGTTATTATTCTTTCTATAGTTTAAGTTCGTTCAAGTCGTCTGTGGTTTCATACAGTTGGTCTGAAGATTGACGCGCATGCGGGCTGGCGGGCTCTTCATGTAGTCCCTCACTTCAACTTCTCATAAATTAAAGATCAAACTTCAAGCTTTTGTTTAATCTATCTATTAAAGTGCTTAGCAACCGGGAGATCAGGTAGGTCCGGACAAACTGAGCGTAGGTGTTCAGCAAAATGATTGCCCAGTCTACGTTTTCCAGTCGTCAATGTAATGGAGATAGGGCCAGAGTTCGTGGATGGGGCCAGTGTACGCCTGAAAGCAGGCATAGCTGGAGCCCACATGAGTGCCCATAGCTATGCCTTTGATTTTGCACGCTTGTCAAAAAATTCACATTAAGAAAAGTTGTGAGAAATAACAGGGATCAAATAAAATAATTAGTTTATTCCGAAAACAATGGGAAAAGTGGAGTAAGTGTTTAAAGAATTCAACAAAATGGCCAGTGGTGGCAGTTAATTGCTGATTATGACATGACAATCACCTGCTGGATAAATGTTAGATTACGAGCAATCCCGTATAAGTTAGGAGGTGGAGAACACAAACGGGCAAGAACAGCATCAGCCCCAGGGCCCAATGGCATTCCATACAGGCTCTATAAGAACCCCCCCTGGTGCCCTGAAATACCTTTGGAAGTTAATGAAAGTGGCATGGGGGAAAGGAATCACACCTAAGGCATGGCGAAGGGCAGGAGGGATCTTAAATCCTAAAGAAAAGAACTCCTCCAGCATTAGCCAATTCTGCCAGATCAGCCTTCTGAACGTGGAAGGAAAGATCTTCTTTGGTGTTGTGGCCCAAAAACCCTCAGCATTTTTGCAGAGCAACAACTTCATTGACACGTCAGTGCAGAAAGCAGGGGTACATGGTTTCTCAGGATGTCTGGAACATGCAAATGTCATCTGGCACCAGATACAAACTGCCAAGAAGGAAAAGAGAGATTTGCATGTGGTATTCTTAGATCTTGCCAATGACTTTGGTTCGGTGCCCCATGAGACTCTGGGCAGCATTTAATTTCTTCCAGGTCCCAGAGGTCATCAAAAAGCTGGTAAAAGCTTACTTCCAGGACCTCCAGTTCTGCGTCACAACACAGGACAACACCACCGCCTGGCAGCACCTTGAGGTAGGCATAATGGCACGCTGTGCCATTTCTCCTCTGGTTTTCACCATGGCAATGGAACTCATCATTCGAGCATCACAATGGGTGGTCAGAGGGGAACGCTTGAAGAATGGGGTGCGTCTTCCTCCAATCAGGGTGTACATGGATGACAAGACCACAATAAGACCAACAAAGGCATGCACCAAACGCCTGCTGGATAAACTCCAGGAAAACATTAAATGGACACCAATGGAGATTAAACCCAGCAAATCCTGCAGTATTTCCATCGTCAAAGGCCGGCTCACTGACGAAAGGTTCCACATCAATAACGAGACAATACCAACTGTCCTGGAGAAGCCGGTCAAAAAGCCTCGGGCGATGGTACACCGCATACCTCAAGGATGCAGAGCAGGTGGAACAACTCAGGCAGGATACAATCAGTGGCCTCAAGCAAATCAACAACACTGCTCTCCCAGGGAAGCTGAAGCTTTGGTGCCTTCAATTCGGTCTACTGCCCCTACTCATGTGTCCAATTACCATCTACGAGGTCACTTTATCCCATGTTAACCAGCTGGAGAGACTGGTGAACTCACAAGTGAAGAAGTGGCTTGGGCTACCGAGATGCCTCAGCAGCATAGGGCTCTATGGGAATGGAGTTCTCTCACTGCCGGTCTCAAGCCTGGTGGAGGAGTACAAATGTGCCAAAGTGAGGCTGGACATGACACTAACAGAATCTCGGGGCCCAATAATACGAGGTGTCGCTCCAACCCTAGCAACGGGGAGGAAATGGACTCCAGCAGCAGTGGTACTGGACGCAAAATCCGCCCTCCAACACCGGGACATAGTGGGCCATGTCCAACAAGGCCGAGGGGGCTTTGGCCTGGGAGCAATGAAACCTACCTGGCAAAAGGCTACTCCAGCTGAAGGTGGGCACCTGGTGGTGGAGGAGGTGCGCCACCAGGAAGAAGCAGCCAGGTGTGCCAAAGCCATATCCCAAGCCAAACAAGACTGCTGGATGACGTGGGATGGCGTTGAGAGGAGGAAGATCACATGGAGAGAGCTGTGGACCATGGAGTCAAATAAGTTGAGCTTCATTATCAGAGCCCCATATGACGTCCTTCCCTCTCCCACAAACGTAAATCTTTGGCAGGGAGAGGATCCAGCCTGCGCCCTGTGTGCAGTTCCAGCAAACCTCAAGCGAATCCTGGTCGGTTGTAAGACCAGCCTAACACAAGGCAGATACACCTGGCGACACAACCAGGTGCTGAGGTGTTTGGCAGCTGAACTCGAGTGCAAGAGAGTTACCACCAACGCCATGCCTATCAATGCCCAGATAACATTCCCGCAAATACCATCCTTCATCCGGGAAGGAGAGAAACGGAGGACTAACCCCTCACCTCTCAACTCATGCCCACTGAACGCAGCCAGGGACTGGAAAATGCATGTTGACCTAGGCCAGAGGCTTTTGTTCCCAGTTGAAATCGCAGTTACCAACCTGCGACCAGACCTCGTTCTCTGGTCCGACTCCTGTCGGCGTGTTTTCATCATTGAGCTGACGGTCCTATGGGAGGCGGCTGTGGACGAGGCTTATGAAGGGAAAAGGCTTCGATATTCAAACCTTGCAGCAGAGGCAGAGGAGAGAGGTTGGAGGGTAAGGGTGTGTCCAGTGGAGGTGGGGTGCAGGGGCTTTGTAGCCAGTTCCACCGCAAGGCTCCTGAGGGAAGTAGGAGTCAGAGGGCAGGCACAAAGGAGGGCAATAGAAGAACTTGCCAATGCTGTCGAACGGAGCAGTCACTGGCTGTGGCTGAAGAGGAAAGATGCTGTCTGGGCTGCCACGTGACCATCTAGAGGCTAACAATAAGACACACACCCAGGTCTGATCAACCTGTGGTGGGCCTGCCTCGACTGAGGGTGTCTTGTGATAAAAGGCCGAAACACCCAGTGACGTTGAGGTACACAACTGGAGAGCAAAATTCACCTGGTGGTCATACCCAAGAATGTCAATTGTAGTGTAATCTTAGGGATTGTAACACCCAGTCCTACTAATCAATCTTTTCATGCTCCAAGTAAGACTGTTAAATACTCAGTTAAATTAATCCATAAAATATTGTGTGTTGACTCATTTGGCTGTAATGTATTCAGTTATGCCCGTGCTTGCTGAATTTGCCTGGAATAGACGTTAATGCACAATTGTTTTCAGAATCCATGGAACTCAGTTAAATTGAAGTTACTGTTGACACCTTTGGCACTCCAGTTGTCAAAGCATTCATCTTTTTAGCTGACTTTAATCTTCCATGTGCCAACCTAAACTTCTTTTCTGTCACTATCCTTCATGCTGCTGTTGAATAGCCTGCTGCCAAAATCAACTGTTTCTAATTGTGGGAAGACCGTTTCATGCAGAAAAGATTACTTCTCTGAGAAACAGCACTTTGCTGCCAAGAATGACTGCTCCCCAAAGGAAAATAACCAATTCTTTTTGATGATAAATGGTTTCCTTACAAAAGAGATTGCCTACCTGCCAAGAATGATCTGTCTTGCTTATAAACAAAAATTGTGTCAAAAATAATTGCTTTTGTTGATCTTTGCTGGAGAGACAACATACAGAATCTATATGTGTGAGCAATCCTTAAGTTTCAGAACTTGACCTGCAAGTTGCTCGCTAGTTTTCAGTTATTTTTGAATAAATATTGAGTGTCATCTAAAGATTGACTGAGTCTTATTTCTCTTTTGTTGGTCGGTTCTTTCTCTTGATTGAAAGTCTACCATGTTCATGTTGCTTGGAAGGAATGAGGTTAGGAGTGCAAATTTACCCGACTGTGTTCGAGTTTCAAACATAAATTATCTGTTTTGCCAGGCGTAATCAGATTTATGAACATTTTGAGGATGCCACTGTAAATATATTTTTCTCTGTCAGGTTTGTGTGAAGAAGAGAACATACTGATCGTTAAATCCGCATGAATTTAGGAGAGATGGCTGGATAAAGCTATCTGCTCCATCTAGCTTTCCATTCAGACGTGAGTGAAATACATCATTCTTATTCCCTTCATCTAATCTCCATGGAGATGCAATAACAGGTTTTAATAGACAATCCCTCAGGCCTGTCATGGGTGGGTACCAATCTGAAACGTCGCCTATCCATGTCCTCCAGAGTTAGACTCAAAATGTTGAACTCAGCGGGACAGGCAGCATCTCTGGATAGAAGGTCGTCTTGGGTCGAGGCCCTTCGTCAGATGATGAGTTGGGGGCAGGGAGAGAGAGACACAGAGATAAGGAAGGGTAGGGCGTGAAAATGAGACATTAAAGGACCCTGACGATAAATAAGACAGGTGACAACAGTGATGAGCATGAAGAATGACAATGATTTTACTTCGGAGTCACGTGAGTGATTCGGAGTCTGCATGCTAAGCGACAGGCAGGAAGGAGGGTCGCTCCTCCACCAGAACAGATCTGCAGGTAAGGTTTTTTCTTTCAGGGACTCTGTGGGACAGAGTACCCCACCAATGGGCCGCCTCAAGAGACTGACTGTGGACCGCGGACCGCGGGCAGTCAGCGGCGGCAGAACTCACCTCGGAAGTCGGGCAGCCTGTTGACCCAGCAGGGTCCGGGCTCACAGACTCGCCGTTTGCAGGTAGCGACGGCAGAGCGGCAGCCCCGACTTAAACACCGTAGACCGCAGGATCACCGCGGACTGACGGCTATGCTTCCCGGAAGTCGGGACCTCCGAGACAGAGCCGGGGCCCCGACTCAAACGCAGGCGGCACAATGCCTGGAGGTGGACCCGGCGGGGTTCGGGCTCACAGACTAGCCGTTGGGGCAGTCTATATTCTCCCCATGAGCAGGTGGAGAGCACTACCTCCAACATGGCACACTCCAGCAGGAGTGTGGTCACCATGGGTCTCCGAGCAGACCCATGGCAGTACCCTTTACGGGGCTGCCAAATGCTCACCCTCTTTGCAGGGGAGCATAAGGAGTCAGGCCTAGGCTGACTCTGAAGGAGGGAATCGCATTACGCAATGTCTGGCCAAACCTGGCGGAAATATGACCAACAGGTAAGTTGTGCTAACCTTGAGTTGGTTGGGTTTCTGTATTGTTTAAATCCCTTACAGAAACTTCGTAATTCAGAAAACGAGCAGTAAGAAGGCTGCTTCAAGCACGCCATTGAAGACCGCGGGACTTCGGAGCGAGGTCGGCGGCCAACATTCCCGGAGCTGACCGTTGATTTCCGGCAGCACCCGTGCCTCGGGCCAGGAAGACAGCGCAGAAGTCGGGGAGCCCCGCACAGTCGGGACCCGACTCTCCACCACAGCAGTCCAGGGAGCTGCATACTGGCGGTAGGACTGCGCGGGATCAGGGTAGCCAGGACCCCGACTCCCCACCACTTCAGTCTGTATGAAAACAGACCAGCAGCAAGTGCGGGTGACGGGGCCCGGTTAAGGGACACCCCGACTCACCACATCAGTTCGCAAAAGGGCGGACCAGTGGCAAAACCACACAAAAGTCGTGTAGCCCCATTGGAGCGACTGGCACTGACTCTCCACCGCTTCAGTTCGCCAGATTGCGGACCAATGGCAAAACTAAACACAAGTCGAGTAACCCCGCAGAAGCAGCTGGCACCGAATTTGCGTTGCATCAGTCCCGAAGACACGGGACTGGCGGCAAGCCCGTGCGGATGTCGTGTAGCCCCGCTGGAGCGGCTGGCACTGACTCCTCACCGTCGCAGTCGCAATAGACAGGTGGAAAAATCAACAAGAGGTTGTGTAGCCCCGCAGGAGCGGCTGGCACCAGCTCTCCACCACTTCAGTCTGGAAGATCGTGGACAAGCGGCAAATCCGTGCGGGAGTTGTGTAGCCCCGTAGGAGCAGCTGGCACCGACTACCTACCTCAGTCCCATAGACATCACCTCGACGAGGTGCGGACTGTCGGTAGAGGCCCCATTTGTTCATCAGAACTTGGGGAAGACGACTTGCCGTTCGCAGATAGCGGCGGCGGTTGCATAGCTCGAATGGAGCGCATGGTTGAGCAGCTGCTCGAAAGGGACCTACTCCATCAGGAGCGTGCGTCCCTAGGATCCCGAAGATCCACGGCAGGGCCCATGACAGGGCTGACCAACATCTCTCCCTCCTCAGTAGGGAGCGCAAGAAGTCAGGCACTAGCTGACTTCGAAGAGGGGTTGGCTGAAGACCTACAGTTGCAAGGGATGCAACAAAAGGAACTTCTGGGGATGGTGTCTAAGTTCGCTCAACCATCCCAGAAAGGGCAACCTCTTCAGCCAAGGCTAGCGGCAAGCATAAACTACCTGACAACACACCAATTACAGGAGCAGGTGAGTTCGGAGACCACAAGCAAATACATGGCCCGGAAAATTGCGTGTCGCTGAACGTCCATACTGTGAACACACCCATATGTGGAAACATCAGCCCTGTGATAAGGGCACAGGGAAAAATTCAAAAAATCCTGAAACTACTGACCTCAGGCATCACTGCTTTTACCAGGTCAGTCGACGGTATGGACATGACGGAAGAGCAGCAGGATGCATCCATGAAGCGTATGCTCTGCAACACGCAATATGAGTTCAATTGCTTCGGAAAAGCTCTATCCGTCCTACACAACCCCAAAAATTGCGGGTTTGTGTAAGGCCACCGCTACGCCACCACCAAGACAGTTTTTGGTGATGACCTGCCCAAACAGGTGAAAGACCTAGATGAGGAAGTTAAAGCGGTAGGTTTGATAAAACTGCCTTCCTCTGGCAGACCCCCAGCGTATCATCGGCAGCATCCATATGCAACATCTAACAGGCCTGGGTTCAACCCGAGAGAGTGACGGGAGCAAACCCAAAGGTCATGCCTTATCATCAGAGGCCTGTTTAAGCCAAGGCCCACAGCGACCAGCCTGAAAAATGCGTCAACCCTACACCCCAGCACCACAGCAACCCAAGAAAGGACAGAAACATGTCCGTCTATAGATAGACAATACCACAGTGTTGGCATGTTAAACCATATGGGTGGTATCATCGATATATTGGGATGAATTGGCAAAAATAATTTGGCACTGGTGCATTGAAATATTTGGATATCATCTACATACCTTCCAGGTAAGCTTAATACAGTGGCGGACACCAGGTCACAAGTATTCAATGACAATACCAAGTGGATGTTGAACCCCCAAATATTTGCTAATATTATAGCTAAGTATGGAACACCAGATATCGACCTCATTGCGTCCAGGTTGAACCATCAGATACCAACATGTGTCTCGTGGGAGCTAGATCGGGTATTGCGGTAAATCCAGCTAGATTCTGCATCAGGGATTCTGATAATACCCGTCTGCCCCACACAGCCATGGTTCCCGGTGGTCCCCGACATGGTAAAGAAACCATGGGTGCAGGTCCCTAAATGCCCGAACCTACTGATACATCCCATATCAGGGGAGAATCATCCGTGCCGTGGTCATCTAAAGCTGTTGGCTTGCAGGTTCTGAAGAGACCATTGCTGGAATTCGGGCTGTCGAACAGGACCATGGATATCGTCACGGCATCGTGCAGAGAGTCCACGAGGGAGCAGTACCTTACTCATGTAAGGAAATGGGAGGCCTTCTGTTCCAGGACTAATATCACCTATGACTCTGCCACCATCACAGATGTGCTGGAATTCCTCGCGGGCCTTCACTATGATGAGGGTCTCAGCTATAGTGCCATCAATAATGCCAGAAGCGCATTGTTATCCTACCTCACTATCGGAGTAGGATCCCATCAGTTGGTCGAAACTCATGAGGGGTATTTCAATTCTTACCCTCGTAGACCACGATACAATATGACCTGTGATGTTGAGGTAGTGTTGTCCCTACTCAGGAGTTGGTCACCAGAGGCCATTCGGCCCTTCCAGTTTCGGAACTCCCACTGGCCAAACTCACCTACAAAGTGGTGATACTATGGCACATACAGCTCAGCGGGTCCAGACCCTCCAAAAACTAAACTGGACAGGATGGTCATGACCCCCACCAAGGTACCTTTTTCATTGATGAATTACTTAAACACCATAGACCTGGTACTACCGGTGTTAAATTGGAATTCCATGCATATCCCATTGATGTACGCCTCTGCATAGCCACTTATCTCCGGCATTATATTAATGTCACATAAAATATAAGGAGAATGGAAACAGGTCTATTCATCAGTTTTAAAAGCCCACATCACAGGGTAACTGTGCAGACAATTTCCACGTGGCTCCAGGTGTCGCGCAAGCGTGCTGGCGGGGTCTTCACGATTTCACTCATCGTAACTCCTCATAAAATAAGGATCAAACTTCAAACTGGTAAGTTCTCATTTAATCTTACTATCTTTCATTTATCTTTTATAGAAACATACAAACATAGTGGCAGGAAGAGGCCATTCGGCCCTTCGAGCCAGCACCGCCATTCAATTTGATCATGGCTGATCATCTAAAAATCAGTACACCGTTCCTGCTTTTTTCCCAATTCCCTAGATTCCTTTAGCCCTAAGGACTAAATCTAACTCTCTCTTGAAAACATCCGGTGAATCGGCCTCCACTGCCTTCTGTGGCAGAGAATAGTAAGATTGAACGAGAACTTACCAGTTCGAAGGTTGATCTTTATTTTATGAGGAGTCGAAGTGAGGGATTTCGTGAAGAGCCCGCCGGCGCGCATGCTCGACATACTTCAAAGTAGCGGCGTGGAATCACAGAACCCAACAATAGAAATGACTTCGCATAGTAAGATTGAAGTGACTAAGATTACCAGATGAAGGTGATTGAGGGTTGGGCGAGGAGGGCACGAAATCCCTCACTTCGACTCCTCATAAAATAAAGATCAACCTTCGAACTGGTAAGTTCTCGTTCAATCTTACTATTTCATTTCGGAGTCACGTGAGTGACTTCGTGAAGACTTCAAAGCTTCTGTGATTACACGCCCTGGACCACGTCCATGCTGACACACCACTACCAGGGATGGATGGGAGGAACAAACTTGCTCAATAGTTCATACTGCAAAACAAGAGCATATTTATTAATAACAAATCAAAACCCCTCATGCGGGGACATCTCCACGTTCTTGACCTGCATTCAGCACGGCTTCTGTGAACTGTAGAGGAGCAGCAACAGGCTTGTTATAAAAACGCTGGAACACAGCTTCATTAGCCCATCCTGCTGTGGCGAGAATTTGATCCATGGGCACCTCCATGACTCTCGCCGCTGACGTCGATGCAGCCCTGGTGGAATGAGACTTGAACACATTAGTGTCGATACCTGACTTACCCAAGACGACTCGAAGCCACCTGGATATCGTCTGGACTGTCACTCGATGATGAGGTCTCTTATGAGTGACAAGCAGGTATCTCTCCATTCCTCTGATGCGTGCCGTCACCTTGACATAGTGGCGGATATGTGAGGCTAAACATAGCCTAGCATCTGCGCGGTATGCCGGGAACTTCAGCTGCAGCCCTGTGCACCCAGGTCTATGCTGCTTTAGTAGCTCGTCAATGAAAAAGACTACTTCTGTAGGGGTAGATGTCATTCTGTCGACACGAAGTTTGTGTAGTGTCTGTACCCTCTGAGCTGAAGTCAGCGCTAGTAACATCACCAGCTTCATGGTGAGTTGGTCCAGTTGGAGCCCTTCCATGGGAGACCACGTCCTGAGCAGGGTTAATACGTCCTTGACATCCCAGGTGATATTATAGCGTGGTGTAGGCGGATTCATATTGAATATACCCCGCATGAGTCTGGACACTAGCCTGTTGGATCCTACCCCAATATTGACGTAGAATGATAGCGCACTTCTGGCGCTGTTGATGGCACTGTAACTTAAGTGTTCATCATGGTGCAACCCCGCGAGGAATTCCAGGACGTCGGTTAT
Source organism: Raja brachyura (assembly GCA_963514005.1). The sequence goes on from OY740800.1 coordinate 3,097,414, forward strand.
TGTCACGTCATCGTACGTGATGCGAGAGCGGCTGCAGTAGGCTTCCCACTTCTTAATATGCGAGCGGTATCTTTGCCTTGTGGACTCTCGACACGACGCCCCGATGGTATCCATGGTCCGAGCCGAGAGGCCGTATTGGACTAACGGCCTGTTCAGAACCTGCAAGCCAACAAATTTAAATAGCCATGGCAGGGATGTGGCTCCCCTGAGACAGGGTGAGTAACCAATTGTGGGCAACCCTTCAAAAGGACCCAAGGTTCGTTGAGCATGTCAAAGACCACCGGATACCAAGGCTGTGTGGGCCAGTCGGGTATAATAAGGATGCCCTTGGCAGCATCTGCCTGAATCTTTCGCAATACCCGACTGATGAGGCAAAACGGAGGGAAGGCATAGAAAAACCAATTCCCCCAGTCCAGCGAGAATGCATCTAGCGCTATTGCCCCAGGATCTGGTTCCCATGAAACGTAGGCTGGTACCTGATGGTTTAACCGTGACGCAAAAAGGTCAATGTCCGGTTTACCAAATTTGGCTGTGACTTTAGAAAAAATCTCAGGATGCAACATCCATTCAATATTGTCATTAAATTTGCGTGACCTGGTGTCCGCCACAGTATTAAGCTCACCTGGCAAATAGGTAGCTGAAATCCAAATGTCTCTTTGAACACACCAGAGCCAAATTGAGTTAGCCAATTTGTCACACGAAACTGACCTGGTACCACCCATATGGTTTAAATATGCCACAGCTGTGGTGTTGTCTATTTGGAGACGGACGTGTGCTCCAACAAGCTTGGAACAATATGCACGAAGTCCATGGAATGCTGCCAGCAACTCCGAATAGTTAATCCCTTGAGTCAACAACATCGATGACTCAAGGGTGTCCCATCTGCCCCCACAACTAGAGCAATTATCAGTAGCTCCCCAGCCATGGAGCTTGCATCAGTCTGTAAATATACCACCGGATTAGCCTCCCTAACAGGCTTGAATGAGTTGCTAACGTGACACACCCACCATTGCAACTCAGTTATCGCTTCGGACGGCAGCTGCATTGATCGATCGTAATGACCAGCGTTCCGTTTTAACGCAGTAATTTTAGCTCGTTGCAAATTCTGATAATGCAAAGGTCCATATCGTGCTGCCGGAAACAAAGCCACTAGCTTGCCAATTACTGTGGCTGTATGCCGAATCGATGGTATATTGGTGCCAATTAAATCTCTGCACACCTGAGTGACTTCCTCAATTTTGTTAATTGGTATAGTTATCCTCATGCTCATTGAGTTCACCGTGAACCCTAGGTAATTAATTACCTGGGCAGGGCAGAACTTCGATTTCTCTGGATGGACAATGAATCCTAATTGTTGAAATATATTGACAGCAGCTGCAACACCCTGTTCAGCCAATTGCAGGGTGTGGCCCACAATAAAGACATCATCTAAATAGGCCATAACTATATGATGTCGTTGTCTCAAATAAGCCATGATTGGCTTCACCAACTTAGTGAACAATCTAGGGGCTGTAGTGAGCCCATTAGGCAAAGCCTTATACTGCCAAAGTTGCCCCATCCAGATAAATTTCAAAAACCTTCTGTCATATTTCTGGATGGATACTGAATAATATGCATCCCTCAAATCGATGCATGCCATAAAGCAACCATGAGAAATCAATGATTTGGCTGTTTCAAACGTATCCATTTTAAAATGAGTATATGTTACAAACGTATTCAAACGGGTTAGATCAATAATGACACGACAGCCTCCATCCTTCTTAGGTCTAGTAAATATGTTCGAAACAAATTCAATTGGCTCATGCACCGTTTTCTCAATCACACCCTTCTGTTCCAGACTTAAAATTTCCTTATAACCTGCTGCCTGTTCTGCAGCAGACAATTTGAACGTACGACCAGGCATGTGCTGGGATGGAGGAATGTCGCCATTAATAAACTCAATTTTATGCCCCTGAATATTCCGCAACACATACTCATCACCAGTAAAATTACCCCATGCACCCAAAAACAACCGTAAACGACCACCAACATGGGAAGTTAAACAGAGAGAAAAAAGAGAACCAGACCCCCTCACCTCCGTGGTTACCGGCGGTCCTTGACACGTGTGGGTGGCCGTGGAGGTGCTGGGTTGGCTTGAGGGCGCGGCGTCTTCGATTTCCACAAAGGTCTCTGCCGACCCTGTCCTAAAAAAGACCCTTGGTGCTGGTTCTGGTGCTGTTGTCGTTGTGGAGCTAGAGGATGAGTCCTCGTCGAGGCACTGGCCGACCCTCGTGAGCGAATGTATGGAGCTTTTGAGCCTGACGGTGTGGGGGCACTCTGAGAGCGCATGATCCCCACCGTTTTGGCTTGTTCGTCAAGCTCTTTCACTCTCTTCGAGAGGTCCTCACCAAAGAGCTGACGGGGCGGCGGCGGCGGCGGCGGCGGTGGTTTGCACAATCCTGCAAACTTCGGGTTGAGTGCTGGGCGGATGCTGTTTTTGCGAAACCCGTTGATTTCGTGCTGGGTCGCGCACAATAAGGCCAAAGCATCTTCCTGGTCCAAATTCAGTTCGTCCCCGTCCACCGACCGCGCAAAGGCGGTAATACCGGCCGTGAGGAGTTTCAGGATCCGCTGCAATTTTAGCTCCTGTTGACGCATAGCTGCACTGATGTTGCCCCATATTGGCGTATTGACCACAGGCACGTTGAGGGAGTTGCAGTTTGATGGAGCCTTGTGACGGCTCATAGCCTGGATGAGGACTTCTTCCTGCAGCACCTGATTATTAAGAAAGTCCACTGTGGCTGCCAGCTTTGTATTTAGAGGAAGACCAGATGAATGTGGGGCCGCGAATTTGGTCGCCACATCCAAGAGTTCCTCCGCTGGCACCTCCAACGGAGGTGGTACGGGATCCACCAGAACCTCCTCCTCCTGCTGCTCCAGGCTGATAGTAGATGTTGGTGAAGACGCCCTGTGCCTGTTGCTGCCCTGCTGTTGTTGACGTTGAAGCAGGAGCTCCAGCAGCCGCTCCATACGGTCAATACGCCCTTCACTCTGAACACTCAGGTGGTCGGAGTCCTCCGGCTCTGAAAAGAAAACCGGGCTCCTGTCATCGGCCCGCACCTCGTCGAGGCCCTGCCGGTGCCGGTAGTTGTCGCTAACAGCCGCCGAGGCGAAACTGCGCGATTCCTGCGCGGGCGTGTTCAACCGCCTCCGTTTAGCGGGAGCTGAAGCCGCTGCCACTAAGGACACTTGCGGCGTGGTGTCGGCACCAGCCGAAGCATGGCTGCCTGGGGCCCGCGCAGTCTTGCCGGCTGCCCACATCGTGGACCTTGCCGACGCATGGTCTCGCCCACCCATCCGTGGGGGGCTCGGCGACCGTGATGAGACCCGACTCAACCGACCTGTCCCGGCGTCGAGAGTCGGGGTGTGCCGGCTGGACCTCACAGCCGCCCCGGGTCTCGCCCTGGAACCTGACCGCTCCTCCGCGGCAGGCAATGCCTTAGCCCTAACAGGGTTAGGCTTCTGGGCTCCTGCCCTCCCCCTTCTCGGAGGGCTGAGTGGAACAGGCCATGCAACGGCACGTGCCCTGCTCGAGGTCGCCAGCGAGCCCACTGACGACCTGACTGCCATGGCAGGGTCCCCCTGCTCTGGCGGCACACCACACTCCTCCTCGTCGAACTCCTCCGAGCTGTGGTGTGCTGGCGGATCTGGACCTGTAAACACAGGGCTTACCCACATCTCCGCCTGAGTCCCGGCCTGCGCTGCAGGTACTGCCGATGGTAATGGCCCCGGAACTGTTGGCCGTCGAATTCGTCCAGACATCCTCCGGCCCTCGAAACTCCCATCCATGTCCTTGCTGCAAGACATAATCAGACAACAAGGACCACCAACTAAAGGTAGAATACTTACCTCCGTGGCCCCTTATGAAGGGCTGGCGAGGAGCGCGCTCCACTGCCAGCCGTCGCAGCAACGCGGTACGACGATATGTCTTGCATGCGCGCCGGCGGGCTCTTCACGAAGTCACTCACGTGACTCCGAAATGAAATTCCACAGATTCACCACTCTCTGGGTGAAAAAAGATTTTCCTCATCTCAGTCCTAAATGGCCCACCCCTTATTCTTAAACTCTGCTCTCACAACATTAGGAACATTTTTCCTGCATCTAGCCCTGTCCAATCTTTTAAGAATTGTATATGTTTCTATAAGATCTCCTCTCATCCTTCTAAATGCCAGTGAATACAAGCCCAGTTGACCCATTCATTCATCACATGACAGTCCCGCCATCCCGGGAATTAACCTGGCGAACCTACGCTGCACTCCCTCAATAGCAATAATGTCCTTCCTCAAATTAGGAGACTAAAATTACACACAAATCTCTCGGTGTGGTCTCACCAGGGCCCTGTACAACTGCAAAAGGACCTCCTTGCTCCGAAACTCAAAACCTCTCGCAATGAAGGCCAACAAGCCATTTGTTTTCTTCACTGCCTGTTGTACCTGCATGCTTACTTTCAGTGACTGATGTACAAGCACACCTTGGTCTCGTTGCACCTCTCCTTTCCCTAATCTGACACCATTCAGAAAATGTGTATGAAAGAACTGCAGGTGGTCGTTCAAATCAAAGGTAGACACAACATGCTGGAGTAACTCAGCGGGACAGGCAGCCCTTGCCGCCGACCTTTCCCGCCTCCCTGGGGCCACAACCGCTATTGCCGTTGACTCCCATTGTCTCCCCGAGACCGCTGACCTTCACCGCCTTCCCGGCCATCCGCTGACCGGGGCTACCGACGCTTCACCCGCTGACCCGGCCTCCACCAGCGACTCGGCCAACCCTCGCCTCTCCACAGCCCACCTGCGGGCCACAGCCGTCGCCTTACCTGAGTCCCAGGCTCAGCACCGGGCTCACTGTCTCTACGGTGCATACTCCAACGCCATATGGTCTGACTGTGCTGGGTCCTACTGCTCCCCCCCTCCTACAGGGAACCTCCGTGGGGGTTCCACTGGGTCCTCCCCTTCCCCTTTTAGCCAGGTGTCCCCAGCTGCTCCCCACCCACACAATAGTCCTCATGCCCCCCTCCTCTCTGAACACCCATCGTCCCCCCACCAGACATCGCCTCGGCCTCCGTCTACTTACCTGCCCTCATCCGACCCCAACCCTCACCCTTGCCATGTGTTCATCATCCCCCTGACTTCCCCCTTTCTGATACGGAACAGTCTGTCCTCAGCAGAGGCCTTCCCTTTGTTCCCCTCCGCGCCCACCTCAATGAGTTCTGGGTCCGCCACAAAGTACAGCTCTTCTTCCGTCACCTCCGCCTCGGGGCTTTTTTCTGTGGGAAAGCGTCCTTATCCCCCAGCGATGACCCTTTCACCTGTCTCCAACGGACCCCCACCTCGTGGACTCCCCCTGATAGCCCTCTACCTTCTTTACACCTTTTCATTTTCAACTGCCTACGGGACATCCCCTGACTTATTCTAACCGCCCTCCGCTCACTCTGCAGCAACCCTGAATAAGTAGTCTGCAGTGGGTCTCGACCAGAAACATCACCCATTCCTTCTCTCCAGAGATGCTGCCTGTCCCGCTGAGTTACTCCAGCATTTTGTGTCCACCATTCAGATAATAATCTACCTTCCTGTTCTTGCCACCAAAGTGGATAACCTCACATTTATCCACATTATACAGCATCTGCCTTCAGTCCCAACAGTTTACCTCACACCATTTCCTGTCTAATGTGGAAACCCATCAGTTCTTCCCTTCCACTAGATCCTCGGTCCCATAGTATTTCTGGGAGATTGTTTGTGGCTTCCTTAATGAAGACAGAACTAAAGTACTCATTTAACTGTTCTCCCACTTCCTTGTTTCCCATTTTAAATTAATCTATCTCTGATTGTAAAGGACCTACATTTGTCTTCACTAATCTTTTCCTTTTTCCATATCTAAACAAGCTTTAAGTTCGTTTTTATATTCCTCGCAAGCTTTCTTTCATCCCTCTTAATTAACCCCTTTGTCCTCCTCTGTTGAATTCTACATTTCTCCCAGTCCTCCGGGTTGCTGCTTCTTCTGGCCAATGTATATGCCTCTTCGTTGGATTTAACACTACCCTTGATTCCCCCCATTATCCACGGTTGAGCCGCCTTCCCCGTTTTTTTTTTCACCAGACAGGGATGAAGAATTTTAGAGTCCATCCATGCAGTCTATAAATCTTTGCCATTGCATCTCCACCGGTCAATCATTTAAGTATAATTTAACCATATAACAATAACCATATAACAACTACAGCACGGAAACAGGCCTTCTCGGCCCTTCCAGTCCGTGCTGACCATTTATTTCCCCCTAGTCCCATCTACCTGCACTCAGACCATACCCCTCCATTCCCTTCCTGTCCATATACCTATCCACTTTACTTTTAAATGTTAAATCGATCCTGCCTCCACCACTTCTGCTGGAAGATCATTCCACACAGCCACCACTCTCTGAGTAAAGAAGTTCCCCCTCATGTTACCCCTAAACTTCTGTCCCTTAATTCTCATGTCATGCCCTCTTGTTTGAATCTTCCCTACCCTCAATGGGAAAAGCTTATCCACCTCAACTCTGTCTATCCCTTTCATCATTTTAAAGACCTCAATCAAGTCCCCCCTTAACCTTCTGTGCTCCAAAGAATAAAGACCTAACTTGTTCAACCTTTCTCTGTAACTTAGTTGCTGGAACCCAGGCAACGTTCTAGTAAATCTCCTCTGTACTCTCTCTATTTTGTTGACATCCTTCCTATAATTAGGCGACCAAAATTGTACACCATACTCCAGAATTGGTCTCACCAATGCCTTGTACAATTTTAACATTACTTCCCTACTCCTATATTCAATGCTCTGATTTATAAAGGCCAGCACACCAAAAGCTTTCTCTACCACCCTATCTACATGCGATTCCACCTTCAGGGAACTATGCACAGTTATTCCTAGATCCCTCTGTTCCACAGCACTCCTCAATTCCCTACCATTTACCATGTACGTCCTATTTTGATTTGTCCTGCCAAGATGTAGCACCTCACACTTATCAGCATTAAACTCCATCTGCCATCTTTCAGCCCATTTTTCCAAATGGCCCAAATCTCTCTGTAGACTTTGAAAATCTACTTCATTATCCACAGCACCACCTATCTTAGTATCATCTGCATACTTACTTATCCAATTTTCCACCCCATCATCTAGATCATTGATGTACATGACAAACAACAGTGGACCCAACACAGATCCCTGAGGTACCCCACTGGTCACAGGAGTGCCAGTCTATCCTAGCCAATTCCTGTCTCATACCTTCAAAGTCTCCTTTCTTTAAGTTCAGGACCTAAACTTAAGTTTCTGAATTAACCGTGTCACTCCCCATCCTAATGCAGAAAGTTTGCATGTTGATTTTTTCTCAACTCCCAGAGAAAATTCCATTTGAAGGATTGAATTGAATCTGTAATTTGCAAATTTAGTAATTTATTTCAGAGCTCCGTAGACTAATCTAAACGTTGACCCTTCTCTCATTACCATTGTGCTCAAATAGCCCTCGCACTCAACCAGAACCAACCCTCCAAGTCTCAAAAGGCTTGGTGAAGATAGAAGGAACTGCATATACTGGAATCTTCATTAAAATACAAAGTGCAGGAGTAACTCAACAGGTCAGGCAGCATCCCAGGAGCACTTTCCCCTGCAACTACAGGAGATGCAACACCTGTCCCTATACCTCCTCCCTCGACTCCGTCCAAGGACCATGACAGCCTTTTCAGGTGAGGCCGAGGTTCACTTGCATCTCCTCCAACCTCATCCACTGTATCTGCTGTTTCAGGTGTGGACTCCTATATATCGGCGAGACCAAGCGGAGGATCGGCGACCGTTTCACAGTAAACTTACCTGATCGCCCGGTGCTAAACACTTTAACTCCCCCTCTGATTCGCACACTGACCTTTCTGTCCTGGGCCTCCTCCAGTGTCAGAGTGAGGCCCAGCGCAAATTGGAGGAACAGCACCTCATATTTCGCTTGGGCAGCTTGCACCCCAGCGGTATGAACATTGATTTCTCTAACTTCAAGTACTCTTTCCCTCTCTCTTTCCCTCTCTCTCCATACCTTTCTCATCCTAGTTCTCTGACCAGTCTAACTGCCCCCTGATTTTATCTCTGTATGCTTCGTTGTCAGCTTCCCCAATCTAACAATGATCTTTTCTACATTTGCCTGGAACCCCGTCGCCTTTGATGTCTTGTTTTCACACCTTACCCTGCCTTATCTCTGTGTCTCCCTCTCCCCTGACTATCAGTCTAAAGAATGGTATGTCTATGAATTCCCACGACTATTTCGATGTCCTCCTTACGAGTAAAAAGTTACAATTTCTTTCATCCCGACCATTTTCTAATTTGTGGACATTTTTTATCGGCCTGGAAAAAACATCCCGACTTGCCTGACGCCACGAGTACCTACGGCTGGTATAATGGGCCGCTACGATATATCTACGGACTCCTACGGACTCGTTACGAACATTCTGCGAGTTTGAATCAAGGGGAAAACTCGGGAGAATTCATGAATTTCGTGAACGCCTTCCTGTAATTATTTTAGTAATATTGGATAATAAAGGCAAAAAAAAAGAGTTATATGTGGCAATATGGAACCAGTAGATATTTTGAACCTATCTGCCATTCGATACGTTTATGGGGTAATTGTGAAATCCCACCAATAAGACCAGAATCATTGGAGAACAAAGAATGAAGATATATCCTTTGTTTAGAGGCTACAAATAAATACAATTTGACCTTGGAGATTGCTTTATTTATTGCTTCAATGAGGGAATAGCCCTCGCACTCTGGAAACTTTTATGTAGTTAGAACTCCTAATGAGTTTGATGAAACCCATGTTGTAGTCTCACAAGATAGTGCCTTAAAGAGGTCAGGGTATTCCTGTCAGAGAAGCGACTTAGAGGAAATGTAACTGCCTGATGTGATTTATCAACTGCTTGGATCCTATGTCAAGTCAACCCAAGAGGATTTTAAATAATGGTAGCACCAATCTGATGCAGTGGAGAAGCAGGGCTCAGAAGACACCATTGACTGGCAGGATTGTTTGCATAAATGCTGCCCCTTGAATTAGTCATTGAGAAACAATTACATTTTGTTTAAAGCTAATCTCCTCTTAATGTGGAAATTGGTGAAGCATTTTAGCCCATGTCTCTCTACTTTTAAATGTGATTAAAGTGGATTAATTTGAAGGAGCAATCATTTCTAGACATTCAACTCCTAATGATAGTCTGTTTGCTGAATAAGATTTTTGTTTTTGAAATTTGGGATAAAGCAGAACGTTGTTCAAGAAAAAAGTTGCAAATGCAAGCCTTTGGTCTCCAGAGAGATAAAACTCTGTTTTGCTGTTAAGAAATGTGTTTTCCTGAAGGCATTTTCATGATATTTTACATGTGGTTTAGCATCAGGAACACCAGATTAACTTTACTTGTCAGTATTGCCTTACTTACTATTACTGCAGAAAATATTTGGTCAGAATTTTATATTGATTGTAAAACAACCCCCTGAAGGGAGATATAGGATTTGGATTCCCACATGCTGTGTGAAGGGCTCCTTTTCATTTTGCATTATGGGATTTTCATTATATAATTTTCACATTTTGCCTTCCTTCACAACACTTCTACCATGACACCTTGCAGCAAAGTGGCTCATAAAATCAATATGAATGAGAATTAAAATTTCAAGGAAATAGAATTTACCAGCCACAAAGCCAGAATGTATAAGAGGGAAGGCAAGAAGCAGAGGAGAACTAGGATTGTGTAAGCTTATAATTCATGGCTTCTTCCCCCAGAAGCAAATATTTTTGTTGACTTATTGTCGGACTTTTAGAACATTAGAAGATAATCACATACAATGAAAGTTGTTTTAAGAAAGGAAAGTGTACTAGACAAATTTGTTTGATTTCATTAAAGATCCAACATACTGGGTTGATGGAATGTTGTAGGAAAGAACTGCAGATGCTGGTTTAAACCGAAGATAGACACAAAATGCTGGAGTAACTCAGCGGGCCAGGCAGCATCTCTGGAGAAGGAATGGGCAATGTTTCTTCAGACTCAAGAAGGGTCTAAAGAAGGGTCTCGACCCAAAACGTCACCCATTCCTTCTATCCAGAGATGCTGCCTGTCCCGCTGAGTTATTCCAGCATTTTGTGTCTTTCTGGTTAGATGGAATCTGTTCAGACTTCCAGAAGACATTCCATAAACAAAGACATTAGGTCTTTATTCTTTGGAGCGCAGAATGTTAAGGGGGGACTTGATTGAGGTCTTTAAAATGATGAAAGGGATAGACAGAGTTGACGTGGATAAGCTTTTCCCATTGAGGGTAAGAAAGATTCAACCAAGAGGGCATGACATGAGAATTAAGGGACAGAAGTTTAGGGGTAACATGAGGGGGAACTTCTTTACTCAGAGAGTGGTGGCTGTGTGGAATGATCTTCCTGCAGAAGTGGTGGAGGCAGGATCGATTTTAACATTTAAAAGTAAAGTGGATAGGTATATGGACGGGAAGGGAATGGAGGGGTACGGTCTGAGTGCAGGTAGATGGGACTAGGGGAAAATAAATGGTTGGCACAGACTGGAAGGGCCGAGAAGGCCTGTTTCTGTGCTGTAATTGTTATATGGTTATATGGTTATAAAGTGTGACATAAAGGTATTGCACAAGGTAATATTGCTTGGATTTGGGGAAGTATGTTGAGAATAGAGGGTTGGCAAACTAAGAAGAAACAGATTAGGAATAAATGGGAACATTTTCTTTTGTTAGTTGGCAACTGCGGATGCAAGTGAGATAACTGTAAAAATGCAATATTGGCTTTGTGAAGGATCTGAGTGTATTTCAATTACATTTGTAGATGATATAAAACGGATATTCCAGCAATTTTGATGACACAAAGCACCCGTAAAGGGAATAAGACTCTTTAAGCGAGGGTGCAAGAAGATGGCAGATGGAATATAGTCACAGGATCAGGCCCTTCGGCCCATAATGTTCATGCTGAACATGATACCAAGACCAACTCTTATCTGCCTGCTGTGACAGCATCCCCTCCATAGAATGCTGCTCTGACACCCATCACTGACTAGCAATTGGCTTATATCGATTTGGCCAACTGAACTGTGTCAGCCTACTCCTTTATCAAATCCAGGCATTCTAGCCAGAGTGGAGAAGGGAGACAAAATGGGGCATCTCCCTGCCATCTGCGTTCCCCTGTCACAGACTGAGGCAGACTGAGTCACTGGGACAACCCCAAGACCACTACACCATCGTGTGGTCAAGATTGGGCTTCCGGGATGAAGCCCCAGATGGCCAGTTCCTCTACCGAGGCCAAGACTGAATGGCTGAGGCAAGCCTGAGATGCCAGCGCCTCTTCAAGCCCATGGACAATGAGGGAATGCCCCCACACACAGAGGCAAAGACTGGGCTACCAGGATAACACAGAGACCACCAACGCTGCCTCATCAAGCCCAAAGCTGAGCCCCCAGAATAAACCGGAGACTGCCAGCGCCTCCTCTCGAGACAACAGTGAACTGCAGGAAGAAGCCTGAGTTTGTCACATCTCCTCCTTCAAAGACCCGGACTAAGCTGCCGGGACAAGCCGGAGATCGCCCGCACTATAATACAGGCACCCTGATGGCGAGGCACACCTCCCCCATGTGGTCCTGGGCTTCCTACCACTGTACATAAAGTATATCGCAGGAGTTCACCCTACTGCAAGGTGTCAGTGAGGTCACTGCCAAACCCGGCCTCATCTCCAGCTCCACATTGAACATCATCCATGTCCCTTCATTCCCCGTGTATCCATGTGCCCATCCACGCTGTCGTATCTGCCTCCACCACCAACCCTGGCACTCACTACCCTCTGTGTAAAAATAGCTTGCCCCACACATCTCCTTTAAACACTGCCCCTCTCATCTTAATGCTTGGCTCTCCAGTATTTGATACTTCCATTCTGTGCAATATGGGAACATGTCAAGTATCTACTTTGGAAGGAAAAATAACAAAACAAATTCTTATTTAAACAGTGAGACTGCAACATGTTGTGATATTAAGCAATCTGAAGCCCATAGTGTATGAAACACAAAAGGTTATCATATCGTCACCGGCTGATGGAAGGTTGGCTCTTTGTGCATGATCTGTCGATTATAAAAAGAGGAATGGTTGGATGCAATTTTATTAGGGAATTGGTTAGATGGCATGTGGAATACAGTCTGGAGAAGGGTCTCGACTCAAAACGTCACCCGTTCCTTCTCTCCAGGGAGTATAAGTATCTGAGGAGGGCCAGATAAATTGTGATGTGGCCAAGATTGAATCGACCTGCCTGCCCATTTTCGGGTGTTACTTCCGTGCACGGGTGGTACGAGAGGCGGATTACGCGCTGTTCACAGGCACCCTGGGGATTTCCGGGACCACTGACTAAGGATGGGGAAATAGTTATTTAGGAATATTAGTTTCACTTGTATTATGGTGGTGGGTTTGTTTGTATTGTTTCGTATTGTACATAATCAAGGAGCAACAAAAATTTAATAATTCAGCAACAAATCAATGTTTTTTATTAAAGAATGATTTTGATTTTTTGTATTGTAATAGTTGAATAGATCTATTTTTGGTTTAAAAAAAAGATTGATTCTGCCATGATCTTACTGATTGGCAGAGCAGGCTGCGACTGTTCCTGTTTCTTATCTACTTTCCGTTCCATGGGTGATGCATGTGGAATTCTGCGTCTGCCCGTCACTGTAGTGAAAAAGATCCATTCTGAATTATTTGCAGACTTTGATTGAAAAAAAATCAAAATCATTCTTTAATAAAAATCAGTGATATGTTGCTGAATTGTTAAATTTGTTGTTGCTCCTTGATCTGCTGGCATTTAAAAACAATTTAAAGTTATAGGAATAGAGTTTGGAAGAAGTGCAGAAGCTGGAAGGAACCTTGTGTAGATTATAACGTTCTGGAGTAACTCAATGGGTTGCATCTCTGGAGGATACGGCCACATAGTTTAGGATCCAGGTCCTTCTTCAGACTGATTGGCGAAGGGGGGAGAAAGCTGGAAAAGAGGCGGGGACGGGATAAAGCCTGGCAAGTGATGGGTGGATACAGATGAGGGGGGAATTTGATTGGAAGATGGTTGGACAAAAGCTAGAGATGAAATGGGAACATACGGAATAGATGTTTCGTTTAATTTAGTTTAGAGATACAGCGCCCACTGAATCCGCACTGACCAAAGGCCCCCACACGTTAACACTATCCTACATACACTAGGGACATTTTACACATACACCAAGCCAATTAACCTACATACCTGTACGTCTTTGGAGTGTGGGAGGAGACCGAAGATCTCAGAGAAAATCCACGCCTTCATGGGGAGAACGTACTAACTCCGTACAGACAGCACCCGTAGTCAGGATGGAACCCGGGTCTCCGGCACTGCGAGCGCTGTAAGGCAGCAACTCTACTGCTGGACCACTGCCTCCATCTTCGGTGTTGATATATTTGAAATTATGAAACCAAAATGTAAAATGTTAGTGACAACAGAATTCCGATGCAGATGTGAAGATGAAGCCACACAAATGCTTTCTGTCAGATTACATTGCTTTCTCAACAAATGAGACTTTGGACATGGAGAATTATTTATGTATGTGTCTGAGCTTTAGAGTCCTGTGTGAGTCATCCAGAGTTCACTGAACACCGTTTGTACAAAATACATCTATTGTATTATCAAAGGGAGATGCTGCAAACAGAAGATTGTGAATTTATTTGGGTAATTTTAATCGCACGACCAAGAGGGTTTTAAAATACAGGGTTCAATCTGCAAAAAGAATTGTTAGGTCAAAAAATGTACGTCATAAAAAACAGGAGTAGAATTAGGCCATTCGGCCCATCAAGTCTACTCTGCCAGTCAATCGTAACTAGTCTATCTCGCCTTCCTAACTCCATTCTCCCGCCTTCTCCCCATAACCTCTGACACCTGTACTAATCAAGATGCGATGTTGACTGACTTCTGTGTTACACTCGAATGCATTAAGTTGTAATCAGGAAACTTCCTCATAAGTGGGGGATGGTGGGAGAAATGGGTACATCTCAGTGGGGCACAGGGAGAAGAAAGAGTGGGGGTGGTAATTGGCTAGTTAACGAAAAGTGGAGAATGCAATGTTGGTAATGTTGGTTTGTAAGCTATGTGAGCAAAATATGAAGAGCTGTCCCCACAGTCTACTCTGTATTGAGACTGACCCTGGGCTTAATGGAAAAAGGAGACTGAGAAGAGGTGTTCAGATATCAGGATGGACAAAAAACGCTGCAGTAACTCACCGGGTCAGGCAGCATCTCTGGAGAAAAGAAATAGTTTCGGGTTGAGACCCTTCTTCAGACCTGAAACGTCACCTATTCCTTTTCTCCAGAGATGCTGCCTGACCTTCTGAGTTATTCCAGCTTTTTGTGTCTATCTTTGGTTTAACCCAGCATCTGCAGTTCCTTCCTTCAGATAGCAGGTGATCTCAGATGATAACGGAACTCTACGGAAGACCTGTTGCTTCCTACACCTGCTCGACATAATCTACTAGTGGCCATAAAATTGACCCCTCCACCTTCAGGGATTCTGCCGGCAACAGATGTGAGGATTTATGATTGGTGAGTTGTAAATGCTTCAGGCAAGTAACAGATGCTCCATTTGCAATGGCTGACAGTTAATCAACCACCACTAATGGTAGCTGTTGACGTTTGCAGTTCCCACTGGCTTGCCAAGTCTTGAGGGAATCATCATCTGCACTTGTGGCACTACAGGCATCAGTTCACCCCCTGAGCTGTCGGTAACTGAAAAACGCTTCATTCTATCAATGTTCTGGAGTCTGTACCTTCAAAATAACCTTTCTCCAGATGTGCAAGATGCCAGGCAGCTGACGAGACTCATTCTTCCTGCGGCAGTCCACCCACCTTCCACCAAGCTGAGGGCTAAACTGTTTGGGCATGGTTCACTGTAAACATGACTGATGGCCCAATAAAGAGCGCAGGCAATAAAGCAGAGACACTGTAACCAAAGTCATATGTCTGCCAGCTCTGTAATTGACGAAGTCAAATGCTGAAAATGGATTTGAGGTGCTTTTCCGGATCTGCAGGTGGCTTTTCATGTACAAGAGGCAAGGTGCATGTCGCTACATTGCGTAGACTAGTATAGTTTAGTTTAGAGATAGAGCGCAGAAACAGGCCCACCGAGTCCGCGCCCATCAGCGATCCCCGCACATTAACACTGACCTACACACACTAGGGACAATTTGCATTTATACCAAGCCAATTAACCTACAAACTTGTATGTCTTTGGAGTGCGGGAGGAAACTGAAGATCTCGGAGAAATCTTCACTTTCATGGGGAGAATGTACAAACTCCGTACAGCAAGCAACCGTAGTCAGGATGGAGCCCGGGTTTCTGGCACTGTAAGGCAGCGACAACCACTGTGCCACCATGTTGCCCATGAAATTATGAGAATTGGACATGCAAGCTAGTGATGCCTCTGCCATTTTGAATGAGCAGGAGCAGAAGGAAGAGGAGGAAGAGGCGGAGCATCGGGAGCAGAGATACGGTGATGGTGTCAGGGATGTCCTCATGGTTGAGAGGTTCAATCTTGTTCATGCATTTTCTGGGATATGGGCATTGCTGGAGAGGCCAGGATTTCCCTTGAGCAGGTGGTGGTAAACATACTTATGTGCTATGTTGCAAGAGTTCCAGGATCTGCACCCAGCAATGGTGAAAGAATGGATTAATATTATGCATGAAGAGTCATAGAGTTCACAGCACGGAAACAGCCCCTTTCAGCCCAACCCATCCATACCAACCAAGATGTCTCATCTAAGATATTCCCATTTGCCCACATGGGAGGAACTGTCAGAGAATCCTGGGTGAGTAACAGCAGCGCAGTTTGCAAATCACATAATGGGCAGCTCCGATTACATCAGTGAGAGTGGAACTGAATGTTTAGGGTGGGAGATGGCATGATAGTCACAGAGGCTGTTTTGGCCTGCGGGGTGTGGGAATTCTTATGTGTTGAGCTGTACTCATCCAGGCAAGTAAGTCCAACATACTCCTGACATACCTTAAACATGAGGTAAGGCATGTGTCATAAAGGTATTAGTACTCACACAAACAACTGGAGTAACTGAGCGGTTCAGGCAGCATCTCTGGAGAGAAGGAAGAGGTGACGTTTTTGGTCAAGACCTTTCTTCAGAGTGAGAGTCAGGGGAACGAGAAAACAGAAATATAGACGGGGATCTAGAGAGATGTAGAACAAATGAATGAAAGTTATTCAAAAATGTACTGATGATAAAAGAAACAGGCCATTGTGAGCTGTGATCTAGGTGAAAACAAGATACAGACAATGAAACTTGCCAGGACGTTATTGAAACTAATATAACAACTAGGGTGGGGGAAGGATGGAGAGAAAGGGGATGGAAGGGTTACTTGAAATTAGAGAAATTAACAGTCATGCCCCTGGGGTGTAAGCTGCCCAAGTGAGGTGCTGTCCCTCCAATTTGCATTGGGTCTCACTCTGACTCTAACAATGGAGGAGGACCAGGACAGAAAGGTCATTGTGGAGATGGGAAGGGTTAAAGTGTTTAGCAACTTTAGTACTCTTGTGTTTTCTTCTTTAGAATTTACTTGCTGGATTCTGCCAATTTCGAAGATGAGAGTGTCCGTAGGGACTCCAATCCTATTAGCTGTCTAATTGAATATGAATATTCATAACTAAATATGGCAAGACTATTGGGCTTTGATCTGATCCGTTGATTGTGAAACCACCTTGTTTTCAGTTTAGTTTAGTTTATTATGACGTGAACCGATGTACGGTGAAATACTTTTGTTGCGTGCTAACCAGCCGGCGGAAAGACAAAACGTGATTACAATCGAGCGACTTACACTGTAAAGATGCATGATAAAGGGAATAACATGAATAACGTTTAGTGCAAGATGAAGTCCAGTAAAGTCCGATCAAAGATAGTCCAAGGGTTACCAATGAGGTAGAGAGTAGTTCAGGTCTGCTCTCTAGTTGTGATAGGATGGTTCAGTTGCCTGTCAACAGTTGGGAAGAAACTGTCCCTGAATCTGGAGGTGTGCATTTTGACACTTCTATAACTTTTGCCTGATGGGAGAGGGGAGGAGAGGGTGGCCAGGGTGTGACTCGTCCTTGATTATGCTGCTGGCCTTGCTGAGGCAGAGTATGGTATAAATGGAGTCGATGGAAGGGAGGTTGGTTTGTGTGATGGTCTGAGCTGTGTCCACAATTCTCTACAACTTTCTGCGGTCTTGGTTGGAGCTGTTCCGCTTTCGTGCTTTCTGTGGTGCATCTGCAGAAGTTGCTGAGAATTGTCAGGGACGTGAAGAACTTTGTTTTTACTCTGGCGTGTTGTTTTCACAGTTGAGTGTGTACTTAGCATTCAGACATGGTTCAATTTGACATCAAGATGTCAACTGTTTTTTTTTAAATTTATCATCCTTTCTCTGATAAAATCCATTCAGGTAATACTTGTCTACATTTGCTTTGTCCCATTGCTCAGCTTTTTCAATTTTCAAATCCACACAACTTCTTAAACATGCTCCCTAATAACCTCGGCTATTGCCAATCAGTGCAAAGATCAAGAGCAATTACACATTTTCACTCTCATTTCTTTTAGGATCTTCAAATTTCTGTGCTGTGATTAGAATAGTCTTAGCCAACTATCTCTGCTGTCAGACATTTTAAGGATTCTTCCACAGCCACATTGAAGGCATATTTGCTTATTACCGGGAAACAAATGGGGTCCAACGCAGACAGAATATTTGCTTTTGCTGTACAGTATTTCAATTAAATGGCACCCCTCTGCTAACAGTATCAAAGCACATTAATAGGGATTTGTTTCATTGTTGTTTTAGGAATCTTGTGGGAAGGTTGTTGTATTTGCCATTAGCTGAGAACATTAACCCCTCAAATGGCAGATTTTGCTTTTGTCCTGGAGAAGCTATAAAAATGAATCGTCAATATTTTACTTTCGAGTAACTAAGGCAAAGAATTGGAACAACTCTGGGGCAACTGCTGCTGAAAGGCTGGTGATCCCATTGGAAGTAAGGTGCATATTTTCTACTGACTGACAGATTTTGATTGAAGGTTTTGATTTGGTGTCCTATTGACACAGTCCTTTTCTTCAAGCATAAGTGCCATGTTTGCAATTTTACATCCCACATGTGTGCAGGCTGTGGTGCAGGAACAATTCTTCACAGGGCTTATGAGGCCATTTTCAGCATGACGTCAAGGAGTGTTCAGTTCAGTCTATTGTCACGTTTACCGAGATACAGTGAATAGCTTTTGTGGCGGAAAGACAATACATGATTACAATTGAGCCATTTACAGTGTGTAGATACACGATAAGGGAATAACATTTAGTGCAAGGTCAAGCCAGTAAAGTCCGATCAAAGAGGGTCACCAGTGAGGTAGATAGTAGTTCAGCACTGCTCTCTGGTTGTGGTAGGATGATTACGGTGCCTGAGCTGGGAGCCAGCCTCAGGTAGACCATTTTAAGTACACCACTTGCCAAGCAGCTTTGCACCCCCACTCTTGATCACTACCTCAATGCCACCCACTCCTATGCTTCCGTGATAATTTTACAGATACTGCCTGGAAACCGGCCCATTGAGTCCATACAAACCATTGATCACCATTTCACACAAGTTCCACTTGTTCTGCCACTTTCTCATCCACTCACGACAACTTAGAGGCCAGTATAACTCCAAATCCGCACATCTTTGGGTGGCGGGAGAAAGCCGAGGCACCCGAAGGAAACCCACGTGGTCACAGGGGGAGCATGCAAACTCCACACAGACAGCTCTTGAGGTTAGGATCGAACCTGGGTCTCTGGTGCAGCTGTACCAGCTGTGCCGCCCTTAACCAACCAATTATTTTTATTCCCCAATGTCGCTCTCACTGACCACAAATCCGATGCCTCACAAACTATACCCGGGGTTCCAATCTCACTGAAAATGAATTTGTTCTCTACTGAATCGATTCCCCAGGCCAACGCTGCTTAATGCATCCCCTCCACCCCCCCCCACCCCCTCCCAACCCCCACAATCCCCAACAGTAATAGCATAGCCATCAATCCCAAGTCAACATCCCCAACCAACCCCAGCTTGATCCTCCCTTGCTGCACCCTGGCTGCCTACTGTCTAATAACCCAGTCTGAAGAAGGGTCTCGACCTAAAACATCACCCATTCCTTCTCCAGAGATGCTGCCTGTCCTGCTGAGTTAAGGGCCTGTCCCACTAGCGCGCGATTAGACGCGACAAGCGCGACAAATTCGGACGCGGGGGTCGCGTGGGGGTCAGGCGATCCCGGTGCGAGTGAAGGGCCTGTCCCACTAGCGCGCGATTACACGCGCGACGTCCGAAGGAAGGACGTTATTTTTCATCACGTGACGATGCGCATGAGCATGCGCGTTGCACGACGTCGGGCAGTGACGTCATCACGCAACACCACGCTGAAGACGCACAACGTCAAAACGTCATCACGTTAATCACGTTCTGCGCGACAGGATTTTGCCGCGCGTAATTTTTTGAGCAGTGTCGGTTTTTGGACACTACGCGCGATGTCGACACCAGCTACACACAACTCGACGAGACTCCGGCGATCGCAGTGGGACAGGGTCACGCGAGGCCGGGCGACTAAAGCGACCACGGTAGGTCGCGCTTGTCGCGTCTAATCGCGCGCTAGTGGGACAGGCCCTTTACTCTCGCATTTTGTGTCTACCTTCGATTTAAACCAGCATAAGAGATTAGTATATAAACTTAAAGCATACGGCATTGGGGGTTCAGTATTGATGTGGATAGAGAACTGGCTGGCAAACAGGAAGCAAAGAGTAGGAGTAAACGGGTCGTTTTCACAATGGCAGGCAGTGACTAGTGGGGTACCCCAAGGCTCAGTGTTGGGACCCCAGCTATTTACAATATACATTAATGATCTGGATGAGGGAATTGAAGGCTATATTTCCAAGTTTGCGGATGGCACTAAGCTGGGGGGCAGTGTTAGCTGTGAGGAGGATGCTAGGAGAAAGTAGGCATGCAGGTGCAGCAGGCAGTGAAGAAAGCGAATGGTATGTTAGCTTTCATAGCAAAAGGATTTGAGTATAGGAGCAGGGAGGTTCTACTTCAGTTGTATAGGGTCTTGGTGAGACCACACCTGGAGTATTGCGTACAGTTCTGGTCTCCAAATCTGAGGAAGGACATTATTGCCATAGAGGGAGTGCAGAGAAGGTTCACCAGACTGATTCCTGGGATGTCAGGACTGTCTTATGAAGAAAGACTGTATAGACTCGGTTTATACTCTCTAGAATTTAGGAGATTGAGAGGGGATCTTATAGAAACTTACAAAATTCTTAAGGGGTTGGACAGGCTAGATGCAGGAAGATTGTTCCCGATGTTGGGGAGGTCCAGGACAAGGGGTCACAGCTTAAGGATAAGGGGGAAATCCTTTAGGACCGAGATGAGAAGGACTTTTTTCACACAGAGAGTGGTGAGTCTCTGGAACTCTCTGCCACAGAGGGTAGTTGAGGCCAGTTCATTGGCTATATTTAAGAGGGAGTTAGATGTGGCCCTTGTGGCTAAGGGGATCAGAGGGTATGGAGAGAAGGCAGGTATGGGATACTGAGTTGGATGATCAGCCATGATCATATTGAATGGCGGTGCAGGCTCGAAGGACCGAATGGCCTACTCCTGCACCTAATTTCTATGTTTCTATGTTTCTATCTGCAGTTCTTTCCGACACATACCCAGTCTTTATGGTGATTATTGGGTTTGCCCCAGCTTTCTGACCTAGTCAACCATCACCGCTGTGTTTTTGTGAACTCCACAAATAGGCCTTTGCCACTCTGTGGCCTCATGCACATAGATGTTGCAGCAATGAGCACCATCTTCCTCCTCTCCATCCCTGAGCCTTCACAGGTACATTCAATTTCTCAGGAGTGGTATCGTTTTAAAGCTTGGCTAATCATGTTTGCTCAGAAATGCGTTTGCGGCACAGTGCTTACTGAAATTGACCTGGGAAGATAGGATTGTTGGGTGTGAGAATAGTTAAATGGTAGTCCATGAGCACATGAAAATGACCTAATGTGGAAAGAACTTTGTAGCAAGCAGCGAGATGATTGTTCGTATTCCAAAGCAAGAAGCAGAAAAAATCTGCTAATAACCAGGAAAATGCATGAAAATACAAATGCATTGGGGAATTTTAAGCAGATTGAGCACTTGAACAGGAGCCAAGCTTCTGGCAAAAATCCAATCTCTTTGCATGAGTGTGGAAAGACTTAGTGTTCTGGAGAACGGAACTGCTTAGAAACAAACTGTGTGGGTGTATTTGTATGTTTCCTCTAAACCCCTGTGCTTGTCTCTGATGTAGCTCGAGCAAGCTTGAATATGTGCTCGGTCTTGTCAATTTGCAGTAAAATAGTGCACTGTACTTCAGGGGAAATAATGATAATAACAGCAAACATCATTAGGAAGAGATAAGGGCATGGGGCAAGATGCTTTGTCAAAAAGATACACCAGTCTATTTAAGGCACAAACCCAGATTTGAGTGCAGATCTCATGAGAAGTAATTTTCTTTCTTGTTTCGGTGAATTGCTGTGTTGGCAATACTTTATCCGTAGTAGTACGTGGAGAATAAAGCTGACTGTGCCCACTTGTGACACAATTAAAGTACTATACGAATCATATTTATCTGTTAGTCTACCTATGCAACAAAATATTACCTTTTTGTTTATGAATTATACAGATCTCTGAAAAGACAATTCCCAATAGTGAAGTGTAGAAGCGAAGAGGAACAGATTTTGGTCAGTCACAATAATGTCAAATAATTTTGGGCAGTAAATATGAGAAAGAATCAATTATTTTTATCCTACATTCAGAAATAGAGCTCAAAGCCCTTAATTAATATTTTCACCTTCCTTTACCATGTATTTTAATTTTTAATTTTTCTTCTGTTCAGTCATTAATTTTTCCCCTCTTTATTCTTGAGACGTTCTGCGTTGGAATTTTAAACATCGCCGCAAAAGATTTAGCGCTGTTCTTTGACCAATATTTAGATGTTCACAGACTCCACAGAAATTTGTCACCTGTGAAAATGAAATATCAAACACAAAAATATAATTAGCAATTCACCACACAGCATTCAGATAATTTAAATACTATGGATGGAAGAACAACTTAATAGTGCCGAAGGATTGTTTTTGGCAATTATTTTTTGCTTATGTGCACACCAATGTTTAGCAATGGTATTTGAAAGGTGGAAAAAACCATGACCAATTAATTTGTCCGTACTTATCCTTGGGTTTGCAATTCCTTTCTTTCTTGATTGAACATGGATTTTTCAAGCTTTGCAGGCATTTTTGCCAGGGAATTGTTATCTGGGTGCCAAGGGTGTGGATTTAATTACATAAAAAGAACTTGAAAAATGGAAGGACAAGCCATTTGAATCTTCCACGGTGCAAGAGAATAGGTGCAAGAGTAGGCCACAAGCCTGCCCCTCAAGCCTGCCTTGCCATTCAATACGATCATGCTGGCCTTAACACTTGTGCCAATACCCCATAACCTTCAGTTCCACATTGTTTAAAATAATTATCTGTCTCCATCTTAAATACATCTAATAATCTGGATTCCAGAAAGTCATGTCAGGTCTACTTCAAGAGAGTGGAGTCCATGTGTCCTTGACACAGGCAGAAAGACCAGATGGATTTACAAGTATTTCAGAAATCCTGACTGTGAAAAGTGCCAAGGACTGCACTCATATTACTTCAGTGCACCATATTTGAATGCTGAAATAATCTGCAGCTGACAGACTAGGTTCCTAAACGTGCAGCTAACCTGTGAGCACATTCACAAGATCCCAATAACCAGCTGTGTGCTGGGCCTTCCACCTTTCAACAACTGCACCAGACTGTTCTTACATGGATATCAAGGCCACTCTTTTGCCATAGTGCCATCATCCCCAGTTGACAACAACCCACAAAGGACAACAGGTGAGTTTGAACTGATTGGACATATGCATAAATGCAATTTGGAGGAACAGCATATCATATTTCGCTGGAGCAGCTTACAAACCAGTGGTATGAATATTAATTTATCTTACTTTAAAATCATGAGAGGAATAGTCTCTTGCCCAAAGTAGGTGAATCGAGGACCAGAGGACATAGGTTTAAGGTGAAGGGGGAAACATTTAATAGGAATCTGAGGGGTAACATTTTTTCACACAAAGGGTGGTGGGGTTTGAAGCAAGCTGCCGGAAGAGGTAGTTGAGGCTGAGAATATCCCAACATTTAAGAAACAGTTAGACAGGTACATGGATAGGACAGGTTTGGAGCGATATGGACCAAATGCGGGCAAGTGGGACGTGTAGCATGGGATATGTTGGCCGGTGTGTGCATGTAGGGCCAAAGGGCCTGTTTCCACCCAGTGTCGCACTATGACTTTATGACTCAATAAAATCATGAGGGGAATAGATAGAGTAGATGCACACAGTCCTTTACCCAGTGTAGGGCAGTGTAGAAGCAAAAGACATAGGGGAGAAGTGAACTATTTAATAGTGGCAACTTTTTCACACTATGGGTGATGGATAATTGAAAGGAGCTACCAGAGGACATAGTTGAGGCAGGTCCTAAAAAACATTTAAAAGCCATTTGGACATAGGTTTGGAGGAATATGGGCCAAACTTCTAGTTGGGGTATCTTGGTCGCGTGGGCAAGTTGGGCCAAAAGGTCTTCGTAGTTACTACCTTCTGGGCAGGAACTGAGATTATTAGGTGGTATGTTAATTTTTTTGGCCGCCTGCAAGAGCTTAAACTGACATTGGTTAATATTATGTCAGTGTTCTAGCACTGTCCAATTTACTCTTGCCTGCATCTGATAACATAATTTTGATTAACTTTTTAAAAGGTTTTACTCGTTTAATTGATTTTTAATACTTTTAGAAAGATATTTCGACAACTGTCTAAACCAGGATCCTAATAATGTTTTTGGTATTCTTGAGGCACCCACTTTCACCTGCTTGAATTTATGAGCTGTGGTACACAGTCTTGCCACAGATCGTGGAGACAACATTTAGAATTTGTAGATACCACATGGAAACAGGCCCTTTGGCCAGCCAAAACAAGGCCAGCCATCGATCACCCATTCACAGTAGTTCAATGTTACTCCACTCTCGCATCCACTGCCTGCACACAAGGGGCCATTACACAGAGGCCAATTAACCTACAAACCTGCCCGTCTTTGGGATGTGGGAGGAAACCTGTTGGGACGTGGCATTCTTCAGCAAATTGCCTTTGAGAAATCCACGTGACAGCAAATTGCGTGCCACTGTCTTCAAGGGAAAGAGTTTGAAAATGGTTCTTTGTTTCTGTTAGAAATAGAGGGATACTGTCGTGACATGCACAAGTAATAATGCAAAACGTCTTGATGGGACAGTGTCACATTGTGTGAGAATAGGGACATAATAATATTTGATAAAGACTTTGATCCTGGAGGATAGTCTCCCATTAATGAGAGTGTACATTTGATCAATTGATGTACAGAAAATAACATCACCAGTGTTGTTTCTCATGGGACCAGTGTTGCACAAATTTACATTGAACAATGAGTGAAATAATGCAGCCATGGTTTAAAATTAAAGATAAATTGTAATGTGTTTAGCATTAATTACTTAAAAGGAAAATGAAGTCACAAGGCTTTAATTCAAAGAGCTTTTAGAAGACATAAGACATATTACTCCTAATTATTTTGTGAAAGTTCTGTGCTTCATTTCTAATGCACAGAACATTTCTCCACATTGTTAGTTTTCAAACATCTTTATGTAAATTGAACATGAATATGAATATCTGGATGCTAAAAGATTTGATTGCAATTCCTCATTCGATTATTTTAATGTTATTTAATAATATCTAAAATATTAGGTTTATTTGTTTGGTAAAAATCTGAATGTAGAGTCCAAATGAGAGTATAATTTCAGAGTATATGAGGTGTGCTGTGCCTATCATTTGGGTTTAAGAACCAAGTTTACTTGAACCTTTCCCCACCCCTATAGGATAGGAACATAAAGGCATTCAGTTAATCAAGCCCATCCTTCGACAAAGTACAAGTATGTTAAATCCACACTACCATGGCTCGACTGCACCTAATTAATCTCCTGAGAGAAAGTTCTGCATAAATATTCCCCAAAGGTGATCAAGCAAAACTCCCGACGATCTGTCTATCTCTCTTCAATGCCACCCCCCCCCCCCCCCCCCACGCCAAACCACTAACATCAACGCCCTGCCCCCCCTTCCCTATTCCTTTCTCAATGCTGACTCACTCACACCCACACCCACAAATTACCTGCTTCTTCCAAGACCAGTAGCATGAGATACAGGTTTGTCCAATAGAGCATTTCAATCTTTAATTTGCATCCTAGTTCCTTGTTGAGACTCTTTTTTTAAGGAAGTAAATGGATAATTTTAACTGCTCTTCTCGGGAATCTTTTCCAGAGGTGTGCTGGGAGAATTCCTTCTATCTGCCAGTCTTGTTTCAGTCTGATTAATTGTAAACATTTACCCTCTATTTTTGCACTGTTTGTTGAAGTTAAATAGAATGGTGTAATCTCTAAGTAGATGACTACATAACAGATTGAACTGGAGACAAATGTAGATCACGTTTGGTTAAAAAATTGTTATTTGCTATCTTGTATTACATCTTAATAGGTGGCAATAGGGTGACCCTTTTTTAAAGTGGATGAATAGAATCATTTGGACCAATGGATAATTTTAAAAAATCACTTAAAACAACAACCTGTTGCTTTGTGTTGGTAACGTTTTGCACATGAGTGTTGACGTTAGGTTTATTGGAAAAGTTGCACGTTAATTTGCCATTATGTTTGCCTTTGTTGTTGGTGGAGATACTATTCTCAGTCACTGATGAAGGCAAAAGGTCACAACCCCGTTTCATCTGCATTCATTGATGCTAGGGACCATTCGCTTCCACCTCGTTATTCTTAGGAATAAAGGAAACCACTTGAGTTTGGAGTAAACTAAAAACTGTTGTGTCAAACAAAAGTAACCTTTACAAATTTTAAATTAAATCTAAAACATCTCCACTGATTTCTATCTTTCTTTTTGTCATCTTTTAGAAACATAGAAAATGGGTACAGGATTTGGCCATTCAAGCCAGCACCGCTGATGGCTGATCATCCAAAATCAGTACCCAGTTCCTGCTTTTTCCTCATATCCCTTGATCCCATTACTCCCTAACAGCTATATCTATAGGGCCTGTCCCACTTACGTGTCCTTGGTACGCAAATTACGCGACCTCCTGGTTGCATTGAGGTGCATGGGCATCGTATGGCCGCGCGGGGCCGGTCCCACTGAGAATCGCGGAGGGGTATGTAGTTGTGCACGACATCGCGCGGGACTCCGAAATTTTTGTAGCGAACGAAATCTTCGTGCGCCAATGCTCTATCGCGTAACTGACGGCCAAAATGGGACGGGCCCAAGACCCTGGCGTGACGCAACATCTCACCTTCAACAGCAGCAGAAGCCGGCAAATGATCACCGAACTCGGCCTGGGGCTCACGGCCGTTGCGGTCCGGATCCGCCCCCACTTCTACTCCCAGAGCGGGGCCAAGAAAATTGAAGATGGATACAAAATGCAGGAGTAACTCAGCGGGACCGGCAGCATCTATGGAGAGAAGCAATGGATGACGTTTCAGGTCAAGACCCTTCTTTTCAGACTGAAGAAGAGTCTCGACACGAAACGTCACCAGTGCTTCTCTCCAGAGATGCTGCCGGTCCCGCTGAGTTGCTCCAGCTTTGTGTCCATCTTCAAATGACATCACACGCTCCAGACAGCTGTGCGTACGCATGAAATCGCACCCGACCTTCGCGGGACCATCGCGGCTCAACGTAAGTGGGACAGGCCCTAACTCTCTCTTGAAAACATCTAGTGAATTGGTCCCACTGCCTTCTGTGGTTGAGAGTTCCACAGATTCACCACTCTCTGGGTGAAAACGGTTTTCCTCATCTGTTCTAAGTGGCCAACCCTTTATTGTTAAATTGACAGGCACTGTCAGAATCTGACAGAACTAGTGCACTACAATGCTGAGAACTATATTCTGCACTCTGTATCTTTACCCTCTCCTCTACTTATGTACTTGAGTTTGATTTGATTGCATTTATGTACAGTATTATAAGATTGATTGGATAGCATTGGCAACATTTTCACTGAACCCAAAACTCAACCTCTTTTTTGTTTCATGCTCATTACCCATTCTAATTTGCATTTCCAGAATCCACCTTTATTAATATTCCGAACACTAAGAAAGCCAACTGCGTTATTTTTCTTTGAGTTAGCCTTTTGATTTGCTGTCATGCCATTCTCCAAAGTTCATTGGCTCCACTCTTATGTCAGCTTGCATCTTTATAGAATGGATAACATTTCTACAAGCTTTGGTCTGATTCTTACGTCTACATTCCTCCTATCAAAACGGATTTTCCTTTGTTCTTTATATAGTTTTAGAAAAACAACCTCAAATTAGATTGAGGAAAAACATTCTCTTTTAGTTTTCCTCTCACCTTTCTGATCATACATTGGTCCATCACTCTTTCTATCGAGGTGTCTGTCTCCGTCTCTTGCTCTCATTCTCGCTCTTTCATATTCTCGCTCTCTTTCTCGCTCTCTTTCTCGCTCTCTTTCTCGCTCTCTTTCTCGCTCTCTTTCTCGCTCTCTTTCTCGCTCTCTTTCTCGCTCTCTTTCTCGCTCTCTTTCTCGCTCTCTTTCTCGCTCTCTTTCTCGCTCTCTTTCTCGCTCTCTTTCTCGCTCTCTTTCCCGCTCTCTTTCTCGCTCTCTCACACGTGCTCCAACACAAATATTCTCCCTCTCTCACACATCCCACTCACTTCCTCTCACTTTATTTCTTGCTCATTCTCCCACTATATTATTCTTTGTCTTGCTCTGTCACTCTTTCCCTTTCTTTCACTCACTCTCTCATGCTCACTCTCTCTCATTCTCACACTCACACACCCTTGCACTCACTCGCACTCTCAGACCCACTCTTTTCAAGCCATAATATTACTCTAAGGTAAATGCAATAAAAGCTTAATGTTTGTTTCAAATGTTATATGATTCCGCTCCCAGAAACTGTTTCATGTGTATTGTGGAGAAAAATAATGATGCCACTGTCTCCTGGTTTTCTTTGTAATTGCTGCAAGTTGCGCCTGTCACAGAGATTGCCATTGGAATAACAGAAGGCATGTCAGCGTATCATTACAGGTCAATGTTGCTGATGATATTGGAATTATCATGTCAGTTCCACCAAGTGTTGTGATAGCTATTAGCTACATGTTTACATTGGCAACTTCTGGTGCAGTTTATATACCATGTAAAAATAATAGTGTGGGCTGGCTGGAGTACTGCATGGCGTTCACTTCACTACACTCTAGGAAGGATGTGATTGCAATGGAAGAAGTGAAAAGGAAGTCCACCATGATATTAAAACTCCACCTCATATTTCGCTTGTTCAGCTTACAACCCAGTGGTATGATACTTGATTTTTCTAACTTCAAGTGACCTTTGCTTGGCCTCTCTCTCCATCCCTCCCCAAACCTAGTTCTCTGACTAGTTTCGCTGCCACCCTGATTAATTGTTCTGATTATATGAATTATTCTCATTGTCACCTTCCCCCACAGCTAACAATGCACCTTTCCTTTCCTGGAGCATCTTCTGCTTTGATCTGTCATTTTCACACCTACCCTTCAATAGCTCTAGTTTCCCTCTCCAAAGTCTGAAGAAGGGTCTCGACCCGAAATGTCACCTATTTCTTCTCTCCGGAGATGCCGCCTGTCCCACTGATGTTGTTGAAATATTATTCCAGCATTTTATGTCTACCTTTGGTGTAAACCAGCACCTGCATTTGCTGCCTACACACTTCACCATGATATTGCTTGGGGAGGAGCATTTCACTGGTGAGGAGGGAATGGAGAGATAAATCTGTTTTCTATGGAACAGAGAAAGACGAGGAGCTGCTGATTGGCGTATATAAAATTAAGAAGGCCTTAGTAAGTAGTTCAGTTTAGTGGCACTAAAGTGATACGAGGCCTACCGAGTTTGCGCCGACCAGCGATCCCCACATATTAACACTATCCTACGCACACTAGGGACAATTTACATTTATACCAAGCCAATTAACCTACAAACCTGGACGTCTTTGTAGTGTGGGAGGAAACCGAAGAATTCAAAGGAAATCCAAGCGGTCATGGGTAGAACGTACAAACTCCGTACAGATAGCACCCGTGGTCGGGATCGAACCCGGGTCTTTGCCGTTGAAAACGCTGTAAGACAGCAACTCCACCGCTACGCCACCGTGCCACCCAGTAATGGTCAATAACATGTATTTACTTATGTTAGGGGGTTCTATAATCAATCAATCAATCAATCAGTTTTATTCATTGCACACAAAGTGCAAGTGAAATGATTTTGTCAGCAGCGGTACAATGAAAAAGAACACACAAAAACACACTAAAAATTGAACACAAACACCCTCCACAGCATACATCACTGTGGTGGAAGGCAAAAGAATTGGCCAGTCCTCCTCCATTTTTCCCCGTGGTTGGGACCTCCACCCTCCGCAGCCGCCTCTGCGGGCATCCAGATGTACAGGCAGGTAAAAGTCCGGGTAAGTCCTGAATCGGCTCTTCCTCACCGGAGACCGCGGCTTCAGGTTGGTGTAGGCCGCAGGCCGGCAGTCGAAGATTTAAAGTCCCCACCGCGCCGCAGCCAGAAGCACCGCAGACCGCAGGGCCGGCAGTCGAAGCTCCCCTCCAGGGGTCCCCGGCAAGGGACCCCGCTCCTGATGGTAAGTCCACATTGGGCCCGCGGTAGAAGATGGCCGCGGGCCGACGGTGGAAACTTCTTCTTCTCCCAGGTCCCCAACGAGGGATCCCAGGCTGCGGACTCCGCGCCAGCTGGAGCTCTGCAGACCACGACTTCACACTGCTGGCTGCCGCGGGCCAGCGAAACGGAGCGCTCCCCTCCGGCGAGGGCTCACCTGCTCCCCGCTGAGTGTCCACGCTGCACCCGCCACTGAAGTTCCGGGCGCGTCTCTGGGAAAGGCCGCTCGATCCTCGTTGTTAGGACACAGGGGAGGCGACCTGGAAAAAGCCGCCTCTCCGTGAAGGAGGCGACCGAAACGGTTTCCCCCCTCACCCCCCCACACAAGACACACAAAGAAACATTAAAACACACTTTAAAACACACTAGAAAAATAAAAAAAGTTGAAATGACTAACACACTGCTGACAGGGCTGCCGGCTTGCAGCGTCCCCACCGACCAACCAGAGAGCATAGGTTTAAGCAGATTTAGAGGGTATTTGATCATTAATCTTTTCAACCAGAGGGTTGAGAAGTTACTTTAACAAATTTTCAGAAGGATTTAGGTGAGCACCTGAAACACCACAAGATAGAAGGCTACAGGTAATGTACTCCACATTTAAATTAGCAGAAGTAGGGACATGATTACTGGCATGAACCAGAGGACACAGGTTTAAGGTAAGGGGGGGAAGATTTAATAGGAATCTGAAGGATAACCTTTTTACACAAAAGGAGGTGGGTGAATGGAACAATCTGCTGGAGGAGGCTGTTGAGGCAGGTACTATCGCAACCTTTAAGAAACGTTTAGACAGGTACATGGACAGAATAGGTTTAGAGGGATATGGGCCAAACGCAGGCCGATGGGACTAGTGTAAATGTTGGTCGGTGTGGGCAGGTTGGGCCACTGGGACTATTTCCACACTATGACACTATGACTATACTGGGGAAATTGCATTGTAGGTGTAGTGGATGGTCATCGCTGCAGAGAGAAAGTTGTCAGACTCTTGGGCTAAGGAACGCCTCAGGTAGTTTTGGAAGATTGTAGATCAATTGGGTGTCTATAAGAGGATTATGACTGTAAGGCCAGAGTTTGGGTGGAATGTCTGATTGTTATTTGACCAGTGGTGTTGAAGGTGGAGATTAGGTAGTTGGTCAAAGAAAACAGGAGGTCAGGATTTCACTTCAGATTGCAAATCGGCAGAGGTAGAGGCAACAGGAGTTGGGACAACAAAGTCCCTGCCATGATGGGGGTGGAGGGTGAAGGGTTCACAGATAAGATGGGATGTGGAGAGATAAAGAACAATGAATGAAAGATATGCAAAAGGTAACAATGATAAAGAAAACAAGCCATTGTAAGCTGTTTGTTGGGTGAAAATGAGCAGCTCGTGTGACTTGGGTGGGGGAGGGATAGAGAGAGAGGGAATGCCTAACCAGTCTGATGAAGGGCCTCGACCCGAAACGTCACCCATTCCTTCTCTCCAGAGATGCTGCTTGTCATGCTGAGTTACTCCAGCTTTTTGTGTCTATCTTCGTATCATCTTATCAGGGATTTTGAGGAGAAGGCAGGAGAATGGGGTTAGGAGGGAGAGATAGGTCAGCCATGACTGAATGGCCGAATGGCCTAATTGTACCACTTTTGACCTTATGACCTTATACACTTTTATAAGAACATTACACATTCTCTTGCACTCCCGCAACGGATAACCCTTACCCTGCCCAATCTCTCCCTGTAGCTCAGGCCCTCAGTTTTCTGGCAACATCCTCACAAATCTGCTCTGCACTCTTTCCAGCGTAACAACATCCACCCTATAGCAGGCTGACCAAAACTGAACACAATACTCCAAATGCGGCCTCACCAAAGTCTTGTACAACTCTAATGTAACATCACAATTTCTATACTTAATATACAGTCTGAAGAAGGGTCTCGACCTGAAACATCACCCATTCCTTCTCTCCAGAGATGCTGCCTGTCCCGCTGAGTCACTCCAGCATCTGCAGTTCTTTCTTACACATTCTACACTTAATACCCTGACTGATGAAGACGAATGTGCCAAAAGTCTTCTTCACCATCCTATCTAACTGTAACACCATTTTCAAGGAACTACGTACCTGTACCTGTTCTACAACATTTCCCAGAGAGCTGCCATTTACTATGAAGTTCCTACCCTGGTTTCACTTTCTGTGCAGTATTGAGTCAGTGATTGAAAGATGGATGTAAATGTTTTAGAAACTGTTCAGAAAAAGTTTACCAGGCTAAATGGATTCACAATAAACTGCAAATGCTGGAATTATGTGGAAAAAACCAAAGCACTGGAAGAACTCAATAGGTCGGGCAGGATCTGCGGAAGGAATGGAGAAACACTGTTCAGTTTAAGACCCTTCTTCGGTTATTTTCCAGGGTGGAAATGTAAATACCTCATTCCAAGCTTCCCCCTGTGTAGTTTCAATCAAAAATCACCGAGTCAAGCACTTGCGCATCTAAACTTAATTTTGACAAAAGACAATTACAGTTCCACTACTATACCTAACCACCGCGGGTTTGATCCTTGTATCTGCCTGATCAAGCCCTCTTAGCCTCGACAAAGGATAGACACTCCAGAAGGTCATGCAGTCCTAAGCGCTCTCCCAGAAGATCGACACAGGACCTCGTGGTAGCGGCCCTTTATAGGTCCCCAGACCTCGAGGGGCCAAACCACATAGGGGTGGTCTCTTTACAATCCAATTACATATATCGATTAACCCCATACATGACAGATATTTCCCTAACCAAATAATACAGTGGCTAATACATTGTATTCAAACAGTGTTTCTCAGAGGAAATGGACATTGCATCATGTGCCCTGATATGCAAGAAAACCAGACAAGGCTCAATACTTAATCCAATCAACATCTAGCAAAGTAAAGCTTTGCAGCATCATTTACAATGTGTATGTCTGGTTTGCATTCATCCAATCCATTTTATGTATTTTGCAGGGTTACACAAAAAGCTGGAGAAACTCAGCGGGTGCAGCAGCATCTAAGGAGCGAAGGAGATAGGCGACGTTTCGGGTCGAGACCCTTCTTCAGACTGGTCTATGTATTTTGCACCTCATTTTCGGGGTCTGCAGATGTTCCCAATCTCTTCCTGCAGCTCTCATCTAGGGTCTAGACAAACTGGTCCCATTTCTGCAGAAAGCACTTTGAAATTGACCAAATGGACTAGCAGCCCAGTAGCCTTTACTCAATTTTAGGGACCTAGCCTCCAATTTGGCCAGGATTAACATTCCTGCCTTTTATCATACATGATAAACCATAATTTATGATAACTAGATAGTCAGATAATCAGATAACCAGATATACATATATGTGTCTATTACATTTTCCATCTATCAACAACACAAGATGATAATGTTTCTTCCCAGAATCTTGTCAAGCTTCCTGTGTTTTCGCGGGCGTAGCTTCACAATGTACGTCTGATGAGTCTTCACCTCCCGAGTTTTTGTGGGCGCGAATTCCCTCCATCCATGTTGTTGCCCATTCTTCCATCCCTTTCCATAGTCAAACCTATAACCTATAATTCCTGTGAAACGTGGGACTAAGCAAGTTACCATTCATGCACCAATGCTTCCCCAGACATTCAGTGTAATTCTGCAATACTATCCCGTTTCCATTTCACTATAACTATCTCCATTATATGCTGCTCTATCACTGTGTTACTATTACTATTCTGTTCTATAATATACTCTTTACTATCCTAGGATCAACACTAATCAGCTCTCTCCATATTCACACAATGTTATAATATGTATATCTGATGATAGTTTTGCATATAAATTACAGCTGGGTTCAGTCCAGATTTCCCTACAGGCATGACTCTTATTTAAAGCAAACCATGAAAAATGTTCCAATTTAGCCAAATTCAGTCTCAGCCTTCAATTTACTATTCTAAATTTCAGTGTCCATCTCACCCTTCTCCTTCCACAGCATTGTGGCCGATAACACAATTCCATTCCAATTCCTGTGGAATTCCCTGCTGTTCAAATTTAAGCAATCAATTTCCATCAGTTGTCAATTCTAACATAAATCCAATTAAGAATGCCAATTCTAGGGACAATTTCTTTCTACCTTGATAATAGAAGCCGCTTTACCATCAAGGGTTAAACAATTTAAATCCACTGGTCAAATACATCGACTCTGATATCTCAACACCCATTCAAGTTTCTCCTTCTAATTCAATAAACTTCTCCTCCTCTTCCTTCGTATGCTGACCAGGCTCTCAGTCTAGGAGTTCTCGCTTATATTACTTTCCTTTTATCTCTAAGTAACTCTTTCTGGATGGTTAGTATTGACTTTCTGAGGAGAACTCATACATTTTCAGTCTACCTCATCATTTTATACTACGACCTTACGTTTCCAGGGTATGTCTTAATTCCTGATATGCGCTAGGGCCTGTCCCTTTCTTGATAGTGACTAAATAGTCCCATCCCATTTTCGATTATCCTCCTATTTGTGAGACAAGAGAAGAATGCAAAGTCATCAATCAATTCTCTAACAAATTTTTACAACTATATCCCATAAGCCCTCTTTAAATCAATTTATTTATAACTAAATTTTGGCGCAAAGCGAGTATTTTGCCCTGAACCATTGAAGAATATATTTTTATTCAAATTCAGTTGTTCAAAGTAGAGCTTGTTCCAATAGTCATCATAGGATGTCGAAGATGTTTCTTTAGGAAAGATTAGATAAAGTTACTTTCCTTCCTTCATTGGCGTCAAAAGCTTGATGATGTTAAAGTTGGGCACTAGGGTAGGTCTTCTTCTTCTTCCCTGATGTTGGTTTCAAGGGAGCAGTCTTCTCTTTCTGTTGGCCTTCCCAGATTTGCCTTAAAGGGACAGGACAGTATCATTTCCTCCTGCTTGTTGATTCCTGTTTCTGGGGAGCTACATTACCTTTTCTGCCCGTTCTCAAGGGGTCTGTATATTCTTTACCTCACTCCCCAGATAGTATGTTGTCGATTATACTGTCCTGTAGGCACAGACTCAGTAACAAGTTAGTATGACAGCTCCTTTCCCACTCCCGTGCCTCCTGCACAATAAGTTTGTTTCTTCGCCCTCTAGTGCCATTTCTTTCTCACACCAGCTACTGGGTTCCTTTTCTTACTTTCTTTATTGCCCCTTGATTTTTCTTTCGTCCTGCGATATTCTGCCTTCTCGCTGGGCACTCTGTGCTCCAATGCCCTAATTGTGTACAGTTGTAACAAGCTCCTTGACTTACAATGTTCTTCACTCTAAGGGGGTCTCTAGGGCAGTCATAAGATTGTTTGCAATTTTGTTTTAAATGTGATCTTCAGTTTTTACTACAATAGTGCATCCAATTAATTCATTCTGATAAATTACTTGAGGGGGTTCTGGAGTAGGGGTCATGTCTCCACGCCAACAATTCCTGGACAGGTGGGTAAATCAGGACTGAGAAAATGGGTTAGCTTGAGTGAACGGTGTGTGGCTTCTTGGTTCCGGACATTCAGGCCATCTCTCTCTCTCTCTGTTCTCTTGGGTCCCAGTAGTCTGTTGAACTAAAGGACCTCCCATAATTCCTGGGATCTGGGATGTTTCTATATTCTCTAGTATCTCTAACTTCTACGTAATCCTGGAAACCCCTTCTTCGATCCCTCTCTCTCACTCGCTCCCTTGTCGGACTGGGTCGACTCCAGTGTCCCATCCCCCCACAAGTGAAGCATTCATTAGGCAACGTGGTTGGCTTTATTCTACCCATTGGTTCCACTGAATGGGTTCTAAATTGGGAGTGTAGTTGTGACAATAATCTGCGTAATCTGGAACCCTAATTTCTCCCAACCTGTAATTTGCTGGTACTCTGGGGATCCATGGTTCAGAGTTGGATCGTGGCAATTCTTTCTTGGCTATACGTTCACTTTCTCTTCTAGTTACAGGATAATTTTTCTGGTTTCTACCCTCCTTCCAATAATATCTCACAGCTCTGACCATTTGACTGGCTCGGTTCTCAGAACAGTTCCTGTTATCAGTTTTACATAAATCCGCTACATTAGTGGGGAGACAATTCAATAAGATAGCACAATATTGAGGGGAACTTGTTCCATTCTGATAGTCTAAGTCACCTGATTGGTCCATATATAATTTTGAAAAATGGTCTATAAATTTGTCTGCTCCTTCACCCTTCTCTGGTTTTATTTCCAGAATTCATTTTAAATTCCTTGGTTTCTGAAACGTGTTTGCAAGGGCCTGCAAGATCCTCTTCTCTTGCACTGTCATCCACTACTATGTTTGCCAAGGCTTCATAAATTTGGTGTCCTGGGGCTTCTAGAAATTTGGTATTTTCAGCTGGAGTAATTATCTGTTGGATGATCTCCCCCAAATTCCGGGAATCAGCATGATATACACGCATTGTGGTTCTTAAATCTATATTACTAAAAGTCTGATCTTGACCACGTTTGGCTCACTGTGGTGTGATTTCCGAGAGAATGCCGTCACCTACGTCCGTAATTTTTGGCCACCTCGCTCAGAGCCCCTCTCTGCCTTCCTGGACCAGAGGATTTTTCTCATCGATGAAAAATCAGAGAGTTATGAATGTTTGTTTTAAATTCGCCATTCTCTCTGCTGCCTCTGCTAGATGGAGGGGGAGGAATTATAAAACGAGGAAGTGGTGTGCCTCACTCGGTCTCTGCAAGATGGAGGAAGCCAGAGGGTCATGTCTCTCTGAGCTCTGAATAGCACTGAACATGTCTACTCAACTGTGAGTGTCTTTAATTATCTCTATTGGTTCTAAAATGCTTGCAAAAATTGTCTCTATTGGTTCGAAAATATGTGCAAAAAGTGTCTCTATTGGTTCTAAAATGCTTGGAAAAAGTGTCTCTATTGGTTCTAAAATGCTGCCTGGCCAGAGTGACTGAGCTGCTAGCCCAAGAATCCATTCGGCCCACAATGTCCATACTAGCCCTCTGAAAACCAGTCCTTTTGATGCACAACACACATATTAGCGCTGGTAATTTCCTCCCAGGAGATTTGCTTTTTCCTTGTTCTGAGTGTTACCCTTCATCTCCACTCCTGTCCTTCACACTGCCTGGAGGTTGATCTACTTCACCTTCTTTCAGTTCTGTTCCAAGTTTAGCGATCACTTTTTCCCAATTAGCCATCCTCTTAATCTCTTTATTCGCCTTCCGTTCCTCATACTATTTTCTCCATAACCCTATTAATTCTTTTGCACTTTTGTTATTGCTATGCTGTCAAATAATCCGTTGTATGTATTTTATCCCTTTTACTGTTCTAATGCCCTCTAGTGGCCATACGTTGTTTCCTAATTTCTTATTTAACGCTCCTGATAAATATCTTAATTTCTCTGCCTTGTGAGGGAACCAATTACACTTTGCAATGGGCTCCTTTCCTATTCTGTCATATCTCGATCTATACTATTCCCCATGCTTCCAAACATCCGAAACAGAATTGCTAAATCCTCCACTCCTTCCTTTTGATCCCTAATTATCGAGCTCGCTCCTGAACAATGGCTAATGGCTCAAAACATTCGCAACCTCGCAATTCTTTAATCCTTTGCTCCACCAATCCTACTCTCCTATTCAAATTCTTCTCCTATCTCCCACAAGTCCTCACCCTTTCAACCTTGCAACTTTCTCTATCCCCAGTCATTCAAGGATCAGAGTAATCCAGGGAACAAACAAACACATTCGAGCACAATCTAACACATTCACGCACTCATTTAATCCTCAATCGAAACACCCAAAAATGATCTTTGGACACGCAAGTAACACAGTCCACAAGCTACCTACTATTACCATCAGGCACAACCACACTCCTACATAAACCACAAACATTTGTCTATTGTAAATCACGCACTCCAATAAATCTTCCTCGTGGTGCAATCGATCAGCTGAATGACTCCTCCCCCAACACAGCAATCGAAAGAGTACAGATCCTGATCGAACCACCATGACTCAGATTCTCATAATACAACCATCGAAACAATTACAAATATTTAATTCAAACACCCTTTTACTTAAATTATCTAACGGCCAAAAATCCGTAAGCACTCTCATACGCAGCAATACAACTGGTGGTCCGCAAACTTAGCACACTCTAAATCTTAACTTTCTAAATCTTAATACACTCTAAATCTGTTTACATACACAAAATATTTACACAATTCGGATCCAGTAACAACACAAAAAGTTAGATATTTTCCAATTTACAAAAATGATTTAACGCTCTAGCGCATAGTTTACAAACACTCCATCTCAACGCCGCGTCACGCTGTTATGAATCAGTGAACCTCTCCCTCCGATACCGAAGATTTTCACCTGCCTAGGTTAGTGTTTGCTGAGGGGTTCTACTCCTTAAATGACTACTTTTCCTCCCGAATGTTACTATCCCTCTGCTAAGGCTGAACTTCTATAGGGGGACCTCTATCCCTCCTCTCTAAGTTCTACAGAATTAAGGGTACCCTTCGCATTCGGATTGCTTTTCACCAAGTAAATCAGGTTCCTGCCCTCAGGTACTCTTCACTATCAGGTACTAATCAACAATCGACCAGAGGGTTACTATTCACTGTTGATCAGCCGCTATGCTGAATCAATCACGAACATGTACAAACTCCAAAATTCTATCTACACAGAATTCGAATTCTATCGTACGAGCAGAAATTCAATGCGAAATTCTGTATTTGGAAATTCGATTCTGCAAATCTAGTCTCATTCTCGAACTCCTAGTTTTGGTGCGTACCACTCCACATACGCGGGCTCTCGAATCAATCTAAATTGCCCAATGAAGTCTTGAATGCTCTGGAGTATTCCCAACCAATCTATACTCTAGCCACCGAGCCCAGTACCTTTATGAGATTCCTCGTCCGTCACTCCAGGGAGGGACTCAGATATGCAGACGCAGACACCCCTCTCTGCTGGGCACCGGTAGTTCAGCGCCTAGCCTCTTCACGCTGCTAGTCGATGTGGATTTTCAGAACGCACCGTTCCAATCTACGCTCCTGGCAAAGATAGATCAAAGATAGACCAGACCTGTGTCTCAATACCCACCAATTGGATATCAAATCTGGCTAGTGGGCCACCCCTCGCCCAATGAAGCGCGTCAGGTTCTCGTTAAAGCAGCTGCAGTCTGCCAACAACGACCAAGTTTTGGGCTACTCCGCACCCTGTTTTATGGGCCCCTAACCCCCCCCCCCCCCACCCCGTGCTTGCTAGACTCTATTCTAATGATCTCGATTGGACCCTTTCCAAAGCCCGCGAATGATAGATCCGCTCCGACTAGCGAAGTGCCGAAATTCGATATGAAAACTGCACAGTGGACCCGATTTCTGCATTTACGATCGAAACAGCTCAACACCCTTGATCGCAAACTTGTGTTTGGTGATCAAGCCCTCTTAGCCTCACTCAAACAGAGACACTCCAGAAGGTCACACAGCCTAAGCGCAAGGCACGTGCCATCAGGGTAGACAAGGTAGGCACTGCCTACCCTGACTAAAATTATGAAATGGCAATTATTAAATATAAATAGTAAAGGCATGGGAGAATTATGTCTATCTAAGTGATCGATCTCCTAGGTAGGCATAATTCTCCGTGCCTTTCATCCGCAGCCCACGTGCGGTCAGTGCTGCCTGAGCCGTCAGTTTCAAGGGGAGGTGAAGGCAGCTGAAATTCTGCCTTTGCAGTATTGCGCATGCGCAGAGCGAGTTTCTTGGCGGGATTTTCAAATATGGATTGCCATTATTTTAATAGTATCTCAGGAAACAAAGAGTGAAGAATGGACAATGTACCAATAACGTGGTAAGTGCATTTCTTGGTGCTTTATGTTTTTAAATGCTGTATTTCCCAGGGTGGGGGGAGAGCTCCGTTCACAGTGTTTGGGGAGTCTGGCATTGTGAAGGAGGGGATCGGGGTCAGTAACCCACTTGCCACACTCCGGTCTGAGTGCAGGTAGATGGGACTAGGTGAGAGAAAGTGTTCGGCGCGGACTAAAAGGGCCGAGATGGCCTGTTTCCAAGCTGTAGTTGTTATATGGTTTTATTGTGGCCGGGAAGTGAATTAGCTTGGGTGGCTGCCGCAGCGCTCAGGGCATGGACAGCAGAACTGGCCGCCACTTCCGAGGAAGGAAGCAGCTCGGGTGACTGCGAGTGGCCGCCGGGACCCGACAGCCACCTCAGCCACTTCAGCCCCTTCTGCTGGTCCCCACTCACCTCTGGCAGTGCTCTCCGTCTGAACATCTCTCACCTACCGCTTGCCGGCCGGCTCCCCGCAAATCTTTAAATTCCGACAGCACGTTCACGGGACCAGTTGAGGTTACTAGGCTGTGGGAATTTAAGGATTTGCGGGATGCGGTTGACATGAGCGAAGCCGGCGAACGGCTGGTGAGAGATGCTCAGACGAAGAGCACTGCCAGAGGTGATCAGAAGGCGCTGAAGGGCAGCTGGTTCTGGTGTCAGGTCCCGGCGGCCGCTCGCGGTTACCCAAGCTGCTTCTATCCCCGGAGGTGGTGGCTAGTTCTGCTGTCCGTGCCTGGAGCGCTGTGGCAGCGGTGAGTGAGTAACTGATATGATCTTCGGCCCTCTTCTTCTCAACACTTCTGCCTTATCTCATCTTTAATCCCTGGCGCAGGCTCTCCACACACTGTGAAAGGAACTCTCCCTCCAATTGGACCCTTGAATTAGTATTGTCATTCAATAAGATGACAACTGATTCAACGTCCCGGTATGCTCCCATTTTCCCACCATCTATCCACCTGCCTTCATCCTTCGTCCCTCACCCATTCAATAATTAAAAAATGAAGGAGATTGACAAGCCTTGGGAAAATTGAATTGTTACTTATTTTTTATTTTTTAGGAAAACAATCTGCGCATGCGCGGTTTAAGATTTTTTAAAAAGCCGGCTGACTGCCTACTCTGAGTAATTACTCATGGCACGTGCCTGCTAAGCGCTCTCCCAGAAGATCGACACAAGTCCTCGTGGTAGCAGACGTTTATAGGTTCTCGAGGGGCCGAACCACATGGGGGTGGTCTCTTGACAATCCAATTACAGATTTCTATTAACCCCATACATGACAGACATTTCCCTAATCCAATAATACAGTGACTAATACATTGTATTCAAACAGTGTTTCTCAGAGGAAACGAACATCGCAACATGTGCCCTGATATGCAAGAAAAACAGACATGGCTCAATATTTAATCCAATCAACATCCAGCAAAGTTAATCCAATCAACATCTAACAAAATGGCCTAGCAGCCCAGAAGCCTTTACTCAATTTCAGGGTCCTAGCCTATCCAATTTGGCCAGGATTAACAGAAGTGCCAAAGATTAGAAGGCACAACATAACATCTCTAGGATAACATAGAACTAGTGTATGGTGATTGATGGTCAGAGTTGACTTAGTGTGCCGAAGGGCCTGTTTCCATGCTGAATCTCGAAACTAAAGTTTAAGGCCAAAGTTGAAAGTTTAAAGGAGATGGCTGGAGCACGTTATTTTACAGAGAGTGATGGGTGCCTGGAGTGTACTGCCTGGGGTGGTGGTGGAACAGGTTAGATAATCATGGGTTTTAGATGGATATGCAGGAATGGGAGAATATGGATCACATGCAAACGGGAGATTAGTTTTACTTGGCATCATGTTTGTCACAGAAGGTGGGCTAAAGGGCCTGTTTCTGTGCTATACTTGTCTATGTTTTTGATTAGAACATCAACTGCAAACAGGCTATTAAGTATTATAGATAGGGCTTGAACAAGTCATGTTACTGGTTGTAATTTGCAGGGCTATCTTGCAAAAGTGTGCAATGCTCCCTTTTTATCTGATGCCATTTTTAATGTCAGATGGAAACATCGACTATCTCATATCATGAGAGGTAATTACATAGTTCCCTGAGTTAAGTGTACTAGGGGACTGCCATCTTATCAGAATCAGTGTATATCCCAAGGGAATTGAAGTATTGTCCCAGTGATCACATCATACATCAGGTGTGTGAGTCAAGTTAAGGGCCTGTCCCACTGTATGAGGTAATTCAAGAGTTCTCCCGAGTTCTCCCCTGATTCGAGCTTGTGTAATGTACGTAGGGGCTCGTACGGGCAAAAAGTAGCAATTTTTTTCATCACGAGTATTTTTTTACTCGTGGACATTTTTCACAGTGTTGAAAAAACGTCTCGAGTTTACCGGATTTCCCGAGTACCTACTGCTACTCGTACGAGCCGCTACGTGACATCCACGAGCTCCTACGGACTCTCTACGTACATTACACAAGCTCGAATCAGAGGAGAACTCGGGAGAACTCTTGAATTATCTCGTACAGTGAGACAGGCCCTTTAGGAACTTACCCACAAATTACATTGTAATAACAAGAACCTGTAGATGCTACAACACAGAAACAAACATAGAGACAAAATGCTGGAGTAACTCAGCGGGTCAGTCAGCACCTCTGGACGAAATGGACAGGTGACGATTTGGGTTGGGGCCTTTCTTTATATTGAATTACATTTATTTTTTCGGTATTAAATTTCTACAAGATTTGTCATGCATTAGCAGAAAATTACAATGATTTCAAAACTGAAATTTTGACCTAAGTATATGATGTATTTTTGTCACTGTTTTTGCTGGAGTGGTGTGTATCTCAAGAGCTACTTTAGTTACACTTGGTCATGCAAATGTAGGTCAGGTTTGTAAGTTTGTTTTTCTTTATAAGATCGCTGAAAGTCCAGCAACCTTTTACAGAATCTCAGTGAATGGCCTGAATGAAAATGAGAGCATAATAATATAACCCATGAGATTAAATGGTTAAACCAGGAAGGACTGAGATGGAGGGTGAATTCAGCAGCAAATCTGATAAAACAAAGAAATAAAGTGTTATATTGAGTTACAGAGAGGAGACAATAAAGAAAATTTAGTATAAAAACTGAAAATGTAAAATTTTCAGAATTGGTTTAAATAATTCACGAGGGGGAAGGAACGAGACACCAGGCTCATTATTTTTTTATTTAGTGGGCAAGAGAGATTGATTGACAGTCATTAATAATGGTCATCTGATTGAAATGGTGCTTATGTTATTAATCACAGAATTTAACATTCCGTGGTGAGTTTAAAGGCAATTCATATGGAAACAGAGCGGTCTCATGAATATCATGAGGAGCAACCGTGCAAGATGTCATTTGTGTGAAATGGAAGAACGCAAAGTGTGATGATTGCGACAGACAGGGGGACCCCTTTTGGCAAACGACACTTGTTCTAATAGTGCATTATTTTAAATACTGAAAGACTCAAAAAAATCCCACAAGCACAACTGAAATATAACATATTTATTTTATGATTTAAAATGCACCATGAACTAGTTTGAGTTAAGTCTATTTTTATCAATTGCTTCATATCAGTACATTCAGCAAACGTCAGGTATTCCACCTTCCACATTTAGGGCGGCACGGTGGCGTAGCGGTAGAGCTACTGCCTTACAGCGCCGGAGACCCGGGTTCCATCCTGACTACGGGGTGGGAGATTGCAACCTTCACATGGTCCACCCTGTTTCGACTAATGCAATCAACCTGACGTGCACAAACAGAAGATCAAATAGAACAAGTTGTCCTACAACTTTGGGCTGCGCACGCCATGCGCAAGAAGAAGACCCTGACTACGGGTGCTGTCTGTATGGACTTTGTACGTTCTCCCTGTGACCTGCGTGGGTTTTCTCCAAGATCTTAGGTTTCCTCCCACACTCCAAAAAACGTACAGGTTTGTAGGTTAATCAGCTTGGTATAAATGTAAAATTGG
Organism: Raja brachyura; assembly: GCA_963514005.1. The sequence goes on from OY740800.1 coordinate 3,141,084, forward strand.
CCCTAGTGTGTTTAGGGCAGTGTTAATGTGCGGGGATCGCTGGTCAGTGCGAACTCGGTGGGCCGAGGGGCCTGTTTCTTCACTGCATCTCTAAACTAAACTTAAATAATGTTTATTAAGGAAATATGAGATCACAAAATCTTCAACGGATTGTTTGCAATTGAATACACCATGCCTGGACAATTTTGCAGAAGAGACTTCTCTCAATGATCTTTCACTATTAGAGAGTGGAAATAGAGAAGGAAGTATGTTAGGTCACAGATTAGCAGTTTGTGTCTGAGGGAAGAAATACCAATGTGGAATACAGAGGTGGGGATGGGAAAAGGTTTATTTTACTGAGTGGGGAAGTGAGGGAGATGACAAGAGGAATGAAGGTGGGCCCTGGCGGTGAAGGTCAGAGAAAATTAGCGAGACATTAAAAGGGACATTAGAATATTCATGACAGAGGCAAGAATGATAGGAAAGTTGACGGGACAATCAGGCTGTTCCTCCAATTTGTGTTTGGCCTCACTCTGACAATGGAGGAGACCGAGGACAGAAAGGTCTGTGTAGGAAACGTCTATATCTCTCATGCCCTTATCCCTAACCAGTCTGAATAAGGGTCTCAACCCAAATCATCACCATTCCTTCTCTCCAGAGATGCTGCCTGTCCTGCTGAATTACTCCAGCTTTCTATATCTATGTTCAGTTTAAACCAGCATCTGCAGTTCCTTCGTACATAATGGTTTAGATAGGGTTGGGTTGGCCTCGGCTCTTGCAGTTAAGTACCGATTCAAGACCCACGATACTTGCGATCATTCCTGCATTGTTTGCCAAGTGATGGCACTCAGTGAGTCCAGTGGCGACATGTATTTGCATGTGTCCTAAGTAGGATAGACCCGGTTCAATACCCAGTACATTCCAAACAGACAATCTACCATGCATTATTAGTACAAGAGAATGTCCAGGTAATGATTCTTTTATGTCATTTCAGTGCTCAATTTTAGAGTCATAGAGTGATACAGCATGGAAACAGGCCCTTCGGCCCAAATTGCCCTCACCAGCCAACAATGTCCCATCTACACTAGTCCCAACTGCCTGTGCTTGGTCCATATCCCTCCAAACCTGTCCTATCCATATACCTGTCTAATTGTTTCTTAAATGTTGGGATAGTCCCTGCTTCAACAACCTCCTCTGGCAGCTCGTTCCATACACCCACCTATCTTTTATGTTGAAAAGTTACCCCTCAGATTCCTATTAAATCTTTTCCCCTTCACATTAAACCTATGTCCTCTGGTCCTCGATTCAACTTCTCTGGGCAAGAGACTGTGCATCTACCAGGCACATGCCGTGATTAATTACTCAGGGTAGGCACTGGGCAGTCAGTAATCCTTTAAAAATTGTTAAAAAACGCGCATGAGCAGAAAATCGTGAAACCGTGCATGCGCAGATCGGTCCTGTAGGCCGTCAGTCAACTTTGAAAAAATCTTTAAAAAACGCGTATGCGCAGATTGGTCTCCTCTCCTGTAGACATGCGCCGCACCTTGCCCGCAGTCCATGATGCAAAGGCAGGATTTCAGCTGCCGTTATTGCCCGGTGTAAGTGAAGGCTTGAAGCAGCGTCCACTGCACATGAGTTGAACATAGTTATGTGTATTACATGTACTATGGAAGAAAGGCACGGGAGAATTATTCCTACCTAAGATCGATTATTAAAATGATAACCATTTAATAATAAATACTGAATTTAGTAAATGAATAGGAAATCTTTACTATTTATATTTAATATTTACCTTTTTACAATTTTAGTCAGAGTAGGCACTGCCTACCTTGTCTACCCTGATGGCACGTGCCTGGCATCTCCCTGATCTGTACCTCTCATTAACTTATACAACTCTATAAGATCACACCTCATCCTCCTGCACTCCAAGGAATAGAGACCCAGCATTCTCAACCTCTCACCATAGCTCAGACACTCTAGTTCTGGCAACATCCTTGTAAATCTTCACTGTACCCTTTCCTGCCTGACAATATCTTTCCTATATCATGGTGCCCAGAACTGAACAAATTACTCTGAATGTGGCCTTACCAACTTTTTATACAACTGCAAGTTCTATACTCAATATTCTGACTGATAAAGGCCAATGTGCCAAAAGCCTTTTTGACCACCCAACCTACTGTACCTGTGACAGCACCTTCAAGGAACCATGCACCTGTACTCCGAGCTCCCTCTGCTCTACAACACTCCCCAGACACTGTGTAGGTCCTGCTCATGTTAGATTTCCCAAATGCAGCACCTGACGTTTCTCTGTTAATGTGTGTCCCAAGCGGGGAATATATTTTGATTCTACCTTGTAAAATCTTACAACTAAAGGCTACTAAAAAATGTCCAAAGATGTCCAGATTACAAGTGGCATCATGTCAATATGAGATGAAAACTAAGACAGACACAAAAGAGAGACGGAGTAAATGTCCGTCGGAGAGGCGACTTTTTCCATGTCGCCTCCCTCAAGGCCTAACACCATGGATTGGAGCGGCTTTTCCCGGAGTCTGGCCCTGAGCGCAGCAGGCGCAGCGTGGACTTTCCATCGCGGAGCGGGCGAACCCTTGTTGAGGGTTGCCAGAGAGGAGTGCTCCGATCGCTGGCCTGGTGACTGGCATCATGGGGCTGTGGTCTGCGGAGCTTCTAGCCACGGGCGGAGCATGGATTTACCATCCGGAGCCTGGGATCCCTGGAGAAGAGCTCCGACCGCCGGCCTGCGGCCTATAACATGCTGAAGCCCCCGTCTCTGGTAGGAAAGTGGCCGATTCGGGCACTCCAAGCCGTGGAGTGTGTTTGACCGTCCCGACGTCGGAGTTTCAATCATCCCGACGAGAGGGCCTGTACATCGGGCCGTCAGTAGCGGCGACTATGAAGGATTCATGGCCCCGCCCAAAGGTGAACAAGGAGGAGGACTGACTGAACTTTGTGCCTTCCACCACAGTGAAGAATGCTGTGGTGGATATTTGTGTTAAATCTTATTGTGTATTGTGTGTTCTTTTTTAATTGTACCACTGCTGCCAAGTTCATTTCACTGCACCTCCAGGCGTATGTGATGAATAAAATTTACTTTAACTTTGAAAAAGCTGGAGTTACTCAGCGGGACCGGCAGCATCTCTCGAGAAAAGGAATAGGTGACGTTTCGGGACAAGACCCTTCTTCAGACGTGGAATTTTGGCTTTAGTTTCAAATGAGGTTGTTCAGATATTTCAAAGCTATGTCAGGAATTAGGCACTCATAATAAGTAAAGGACTTATAAGTGTGACATATATTTGTCTTCTAGACCAAGTGGGACCCGTTGGGTTCCTGTCACACTGGAGGCCTGGTCCGCCAACGCAACCCGTTCCTCAATGCAATATTCCACCACTCACCTGTTCCCAAATATGGGAGGCCTGATTCCCCAACACAACCCGTTCCCCCAATGCAATATTCAATGACTCACCCATAGCCCCCAAGGGAGGCCTGGCCCCCCAATGCAACCTGTTCCCCAATGCAATATTCCACCACTCACCCGTTCCCCAATGCAACCCATTCTCCCAACGCAATATTCCACCACTCACCCATAGCCCTCATGCTCATTTCCGCTTATTCACCGTCCCTCATTTTAAACTTTTAAAAAAATGCAATAGGGCTGGCAGGACAGTGTCCTGGGATAGCAACATTGTATGTCATTGTGATATCATGACTGTAAGTGCCAGTGCAGAGAGAAGCAATTTTTCTCAAATTGGGGTTTTGTAAATTTAAAAATGTGAATAACTTTTAAAATATAACATCAATCTGAATGAAACACGCCACAGAACAACTGTGAGTAAGTTGGTGAAAAAAATTTAGTGCTATCCTATACCATTTTGGCACAGTTCCAGGATGACATAGGCATGCAGACAGACAGACACACACACACATGCATAGAAACAAACAAGATGAGAGTTTTAATAATATACTAGTCCAACTGGGACCCGTGTGGTCCCTTTCACACGGGAGGCCTGGTCCCCCAACGCAATATTCCACCACTCACCCATAGACCCCATGGGAAAACTGGTCCCCCAACACAACCTATTCTCCAACGCAATGTTTCACCACTCACCCACTCCCCCAATGGAAGCCATTCCCCCAACCTAGTGCAATATTCCACCACTCACTTGTTCCCCCAACGCAATATTCCACCACTCACCTATAGTCCACATCTGCGCAAAGGTGGAGGTGGAGGCGGAGGCCTACCTTGCCCTGGGTGTTACTCCTCTTCCTCCCCACGCTATTCCTCCTCGCGGGCCCGGTGCCGCTCCTTGGGGCGGGGGCTGTCAGGAGGGATGGGCCGAGCAATGCGGAGCCAGGGGAGGGGGAGGGAGAGGCAGAGGTGGAGTCAGAGGCCTACCCTGCTCTGGGTGCAGCTCATCTTCCTCCTCATTCTCTTCCTCCTCGTAGGCCCAGTGCTGCTCCTTGGGTGGGGGCTGTCATAGGGGGACGGGCTGAGTGGCGTGGAGCTGGAGAAGGGGGGTGGGAGAGGGCTGCGGACCCAGAACAGCAGTGAAATGGAAGGGAACTTACCTGTGGAGCCGTTATGTCCATGATGCGAGAAAAAAGACAATGGTCTGATATTGTGCAAAGGCCGCGATGAGGACCCGTGGGATGTCTTTTGTGACGCCAGTCAAGTAAAGACGGCAAGAGGAGGCGGGGCTAGTGGGGGCGCTGTTT